>JAMJFZ010000189.1:2015000-2160000 GCA_026225945.1 Cricetomys ansorgei
AGTAGCTGACATAGCAGTGTGGTGTGTGTGTGTGTGTGTGTGTGTGTGTGTGTACATGTGATCCTGTTGGGGCGTGTGTGCACATGTTCATGCATGTGTAGAAGCCAAGGGTGCTTTTCCGTCACACTCCACCTCATTCCCGGTACACTCAGGACACTTGTGGAGTGTTGTTTTTCCTCTTCAACAAAAGACGGGCAGGTGAGTCCCACACCTGGTTGCTTCTGGGGCTACCCGAATCACAAACCGTTAGCACCAATCTAACCCGAATCACAAACCGTTAGCACCGATCTAACCCGAATCACAAACCGTTAGCACCAATCAAAACAGCCGACTCAAAACATCAGCAGGAGAAGGGAGAGTAGGGGAATAACCCATGTTTTCCAAATGGAGTAAGAAGTGTGTCAAGCTGGCACTGCTGCTAAGGAAGAAGGTTCCCTGCCTGCACCAATCGCTTTGTCTCTTCAAGACTGAAATGAATTTTTCTGCAAGAGAAAATAGAAAGGAAGATGAGTAACACGATGACTCTGCAAACCCTCCGGAGAGAAGCCACTAGAGAACTCTTCCGGTGAAGGTGTTTTTATATTTACTGAGGCCAGGTTTGTTTTAAACAAGATCCCACAGTGGGTGTCATTCCCTGGCCAGCAGCACTTGGTGTATTTTCACTCAGAAGGGGATTACCTCAGCTATTCAATTTTAGGGTCCACTTTTTAATTTCATAAAACTTAAAGACAATAAAAATTTATTCTGAATTAAAGGCACGGCTAGGCGCTAATCGAGTTTGTGAAGACTTAGTGTTTGCAGCGTACAGAGTCCATGTAATATAGTGTATTATGAATTAGTGACCAGTGCATAGAAAGCTGCTCCTGCACCCAGGACACGTGGAGAGTCGGTGATATTCCCGTTCTCTCAGTTTATCGCTGCGGTCATGTGATACCACATACGATTTCCTCAGTGTCAAGTTTGTAATAAGAATAAGAATCCGAATGAGTCATTGACCTTATGGGGTGAAGACCAGATGTAAAACAGGGTCAAGCCCTTGCCTGGCATGGGCAAGGCCTGGGTTTGAGCCCCAGCACCACACAAAGAAACAAAGGTCAGAAGTAGACGTGGAGTCTGTGCGGCCTCTGCTCCAGCCTCATGACCTAGCTGAAAGTATGATCTACTGGTTCAGCCACTAAAACCACAACAAACCCTCTGCGCCCATCTCTCCACCCCTTCTCCCTCCCAGCTGGTCCCCACCACAGCCCTGATGTCCACCCCTGCTGCCTGTGGTCAACTCCCGTGTCCTCTAAGAATGTAATTCACTACCTAGCCATCTGTCTTCTCAGTGGCATCAGGGACTTCCTCTCATAGCAAATTCAACCCCTGATTCCAGCTTCCTTGATGCCGTTGTCCAGAGGGCCTTGGCCCCCTCCTGCCCATCACACTCCAGGACTTAGATCTAAAGAGCGAGCCAGTCTGCCCCTCCTCCCAGCCTTCGCCCTTGCTGTTCCCTTGACTGCAAAAACTATTCCTCAGACCCCTGCATTCCATGTACACACACACACACACACACACACACACACACACACGACAGACAGCCAGAAGCAGCTTGAAAACTCTCATTCTCCTCTAGTCTTCTAAGCTGGTTGATGTAAAATCCTACTTGTCACAGAAGTGGAGAGAGAAGCTTTCTGTGCTTGGTCAGGCCTGGCTGTGCTGGCTCCTGCTGGACTGGGAAGCATCTGGTGCCCAGTACTGTTAGGGATAATGCCCTGGAGAGGAGGAGGAGGGGTCATTTCCATGGGGAAACTCTTATCCCTGCACAGCTCCCAGGAAAGCATCCCAAGCAAGTGTGGTGCCCTGTGGTGCTAACTCGTTATTGGCCACAGAAAGTTAAAGAGTTGGTAAGGCTACACAGGCCCACAGCCTTGCATGCATGCCTTGATGGGGTGGGTGGGACTAGAGATACTTTGGCACATGGGGGTGGGGCTCACTCCACTCTATGTGCCCTAGGGGCTAAGGCCTGAGGATTGTGAAGACAAATACCAGCTGATGGAATGCTTGCTTGGCACTGGGGTTTTTCACCCCATCTACAGAAGAGAAAAGAGAGGGACACCGGGGAGAGGAATTTGTCATTTGACATCCACTGAGGACATCCAAAAACATGTTTGCATCACTGAAGCAGAATGAAGTTTATAAATGGGACCAAACGGATACATTATATTTAGAGAAATGTGTGAAGCTGTGGTCACAAAGCCAGAAGTGGAAGATACTACTTGGAGCAACCCCAACCTATAACATCACACACATGGGGTCCAGGGCTGGAGAGAGAGGCTTGGCTAGGAGTGTCTGGGAGCTCTGAGCAGCTGCTCTGAGCTCAGTTCTTGGCCTGGAGCAGAAGGTGGGGTAATGGAAGGCTTCTGTCTTTGACATTAGGAGAAGTAAAAGAACTGTATTTACTGGAGTGGACAGCGAAATTTGACCTTCTCATTGCTTATCTATGGGATTGTCAGAGTGACAATTGGAATAATCACCTTTCTCTTTGTTGGGACAATAAACCCTGCACCTGTGTTTAAAATAGCTATGGTGGGTAATCCTGATTGTCAACACAATCAGATCTGGAATCACTATGAAAACAAACTTCTGGGCATGTCTGTAAGGCTTCAAGATTGGATTAGATGAGGTGGAAAGACCTGGATCTGAGCACATCACCCCACAGGCTGAAGTTATAGCTGAGTAAGTAGAGCATGAGTTAGGCACAGCATTCACTCAGCTCTGCGGCGTGACCAGGAGCCTCAAGCTCCTGCCACTGTGCCTGCCACAACAGGAAGGATTGTGTCCCTTCAAACTGTGAGTGAGATAAAAACTTCTAACTGTAAGATGTGTCTGTCGGATACTTTCTCACACCAATAAGAAAGGTTAAGTAAATATCAAAAGAGCTGCATGCTTGAGATTACAGGGAGAAAGAAGTCTCCTTCTTAAGCAGGAAGGAGGAGCAGAGAAAAGGGGGGAGGGGAGGTTAGGCTGAGTCTGTGAGAGGTGGCAGAGAAAGACTAGCAAGAACCAGTTGTCAGGAACCTGGGGGCCGTCTTGGCAGATCATATGGCTGTGGGTTCTGAGCTCAGAGATTCAAATTTCCTTTGTTAGGTTAGACTTGTGGCCATCTGTGGAGAACCAAGTCTGTCTTCTCACCCCTCCGAGGCTACATGTAAGTTTGGAGGCTTTAAAGACAGTAGTGGGGGCCATGGGTGGCAAGTGTCATAAGCCCCTCACCAGCAGAATGAAGACCTTCATCAGACTTCTAACACACCATGTCCATAACCATGTTTCTACGTGGTTTAGAAGAAAATCTTATTCCTTGAGTTGCCCAAAAAATCTGCGCTTACTAAAGTAATACACAGCTGCCTCTTGTTCGCAGGATGGCTGCTTCAGCTTCCTTACGCACATGCTATCCTCTGGGGTATGAGCAGAGGTTGTAAAGAAACCCTAGGTCACACCTCACTGGCCACATCAGGTCTGTGGTCACCCTGAGTCATAAGAATTCCGATGTTATTAAGCACACACTAGGCAGTGGTCTGCCATCGGTACCGCATCTCTCCAAACTGGATAATTCTAATTGTCTGGAATTGTCTTTCCCTTCTGTGTGACAGACGCCATGTGGGCGAGTCACAAGGGCCCTGAGCAGAGCCGAGGGGTGGCAGAGAGGTCGGTAACGACAGCCAAGTGATCAAGAGGGGGCAACCCGTTCTGCACAGGAGGTCATTTCTCTATGGTGAAGAAGTAGCAGAGAGCAAGTGTGTTTGCATTCCTCGCTTTTCCTCCTCCACCGCAGACAGGTGGGGGCCTCACCGGTGAGTGAACATGGCGAAAGTGTGACAGCAACCAGGAAGCCAGTGAAGAGTATAGCGTGACTGAAGGACCCAAAGCCAGGGTCCACCACACACCTGTATGTCCCTGCAGATTCCACAGATGTGCGGGCTTCTCTCCAGGACCCATCCCTGGCATCCTGGGAGGCCGGACCATTCCCTAGACATCAACCAGGAGCCTGCTACCCAGAAGGCGGGGCCTGCAGGGGTGGCCAGAAGTTCACTCATCTCCTTCCCACCAGGAGATAGGAAGTAAGGAGATCGCATGGGAGGGAGGGGCCACTCTGGCCACCTTGGGAACTGGACAGAAGGCCACTGGGGAAAGGCCAGCCAGCCAGCTGCAGAGCAAGGACCTGGACCTTCCCAGACCTGTCCTTCCTGGTTTCGTTCACCATGTTGACAGCTGAGTTTTACCTGATCAGAACAAAAATACAATTAAAATGCTACTCTGCCATTGCATTAGCTGTGCTTCCAGAGGGAAAATGGCCAGTGTGGACTGGCTTGTACCTGTCATCACAGGATATCCTTCTGATGGCACAGAGCCTGCTGCCCACATGACAGCAGGTAGACACTGGAGAAGAACAAAACTGAGGAATGGCTGCAGGCCTTCTGCTTGGGCCACTGAAGCTGCAGCTCTTAGCCGTTGACCCTTGAGGACCATCCAGACCCTTTGCCCTTTGACCCTCCACAGTATAGTACCTGACACCTGGTGAATGCTGGGTATCCCAGGACAGACTGCTCCGAGAGCCATGGCCTTGCTAATTTTATTTAGTTATTTTTGTGATGGCAGGGGAGGTAGGTAACCACACATGTGCGGGTTCTGGGCTGTGGTAAAAGAGGACCATCAGTCAGGTGAACCCCTCCTTGTGGCAATCAAAGAGCAGGGAGTTGGAAGTTTCCTAAGTGCTTTTCTAAACAGTTTATTTCTAGCTCATGCCCAGGGGCTGTTGTTCACCGCTCATGGCAGCGTGAAGGCAAGCCACAGCCAAAACCAGGTCATGGTTAACTCTGACCTTTCCAAAATAGGTGTCCTGAGATTCATGTTTGTTTGTAAGTATTTACAGGGCAAAAACTAAGCCCTTATTTAAGTTAACTTTAACAGGAATTAAAAAGGAAGAAAACTTAAAATGTTTAAGTATTCTTGAATGTCCCCATTTGATGGCTTTAGCGTCGCTGCTGTTGTTCCTGTTGCTGCTGTTCCTGTTATTATTGCTGTTGCTGTTGTTCCTGTTGCTGCTGTTCCTGTTATTATTGCTGTTGCTGTTGTTCCTGTTGCTGCTGTTGCTGCTGTTGTTGTTGTTCCTGTTCCTGTTGCTGCTGTTGTTGTTCCTGTTCCTGTTGCTGCTGTTGTTGTTCCTGTTCCTGTTGCTGCTGTTGCTGCTGTTGTTCCTGTTGCTGTTGCTGCTGCTGTTGTTGTTCCTGTTCCTGTTGCTGCTGTTGTTGTTCCTGTTCCTGTTGCTGCTGTTGTTGTTCCTGTTCCTGTTGCTGCTGTTGTTGTTCCTATTCCTGTTGCTGATGCTGTTGTTCCGTTGTTGCTGTTGTTGTTCTGTTCCTGTTCCTGTTCCTGTTGCTGCTGTTGCTGCTGTTGTTCCTGTTGCTGCTGTTGTTGTTCCTGTTGCTGTTGTTCCTGTTATTATTTGCTGTTGCTGTGTTGTTCCTGTTGCTGCTGTTGTTGTTCCTGTTGCTGTTTGTTCCTGTTATTGTTGCTGCTGTTGCTGCTGTTGTTCCTGTTGCTGCTGTTGTTGTTCCTGTTGCTGTTGTTCCTGTTATTATTGCTGTTGCTGCTGTTGTTCCTGTTTGCTGCTGTTGTTGTTCCTGTTGCTGTTGTTCCTGTTATTGTTGTTGCCTGTTGCTGTTGTTCCTGTTGCTGCTGTTGCTGCTGTTGTTCTGTTGCTGCTGTTGTTCCTGTTGCTGTTGTTGTTCCTGTTGCTGCTTGTTGTTCCTCTGTTGCTGTTGTTGTTGTTCTGTTGTGCTGCTGTTCCTGTTGTTGCTGTTGTGCTGTTTTTGTTGGTTGTTGTAAGAATACCTTTACAAACCACCTTTAGTAAAGGCTTTAGCAAAGCCAGGTATGTTTACTCTCTTGGTGGCCAGGGACAAAGACTCTCTGGAAGCTGGAAGCAGCATATTGTGCTCCTTCTTCTGTAACCAAGGTTGCTCTCCTACTGTATTTTCAGATGTAACTCACCCTGATCCTCGTCCTACGAGGATAGGTGTCTACAGTTAGAAAGAAGGCACACCCTTCTAAACGTGACCTGAGGGCCTGGAATGTGCCTGTGGCAGGTGGGGGATGGGGCTCGACTGACTCCCGTGTGCGAAGAGCTAACTCGCTCTGTGCTCCGAGCGAAGAGCTGGTGCTCTCCTCCATGGAGGCTCTGGGTTTCTGTTGGGATCTCTGTCTTCCCCTCCCCCGTCCTCTTCTTTTTGGTGACAACTTTAGGAATCTGGAAACTGGGGTTTCAAAACACGCACTGTGTGCAAATAAGATTGCCTGGATGATGGGTGCTCCTTTTCAAGGAACCAAAACGATCCAGATTCCAAATATGTATCAGGCCACACCGCTAAGTCACTTGTGGCTTCAGTCACTGTTGGTAAACACACACAAATACAAAAGTTCTCTGTCTCCAAGACAACGTGAGTGGGGCAGGCTGAGGAAACCCCAAGGTGTCCACTTAGCATAAACATCCCTGGCTCATTAATATTATGTCAGAATTTCTATTGAGAGATTACGGCGGAATACAGCGACAGTTGAGAAGCTTGGTGTGGTAGTGCTTTCCTGGCTCCCTGGGCTGCTTTTGGGGGGTGTGTGAAGGGCCATGTCCTCGGCCACCACTTAGAGCTGGTGGCCCGCTTCTCCATGTTTTCATTCTTGCTCATCCTCCCATGATGATTTAAAAAAAAAAAGCCACAATGTCATTTATTTGCCTCAAAATCAAACCAAATATTTGTCTGAGGTTATAAATATTTAGATAACGTGTCCACTAATTTCTAATTTTCCTTCATGTTTGGCACATCCTTTCCCAGAAACCCAAACACCCTCACTCTAGTTTGTTGATTCAAGCATCCCGTGTAAAAGCACCAGGCAGGGAAGGAGTTTTTAAAGTGAGAGCACCCTTGTACACGTGGGCCTGGTGAGAACTTCGCTTCTCACACCTCTGCGTTATTCCTGCAGGTCTGTCTGCAGTGATTGGCTGTGATCTGTCAGCTGTGGTTTTGAGTTTGTCCTTGTGTCATTTTTGAACCTCTTTCATCTTTAGATCTTTTTTCCTGAATCGTAGTTGGGAAGGATAATCATTTCAGATAATTCCTCTCCACGCTGGCATACTCCATCTGGTTTCCCGGTGGACTCAGCTGTGTCTTCTGTCTGATGCCAGCTGGGTGCTTTGTCTCTGGGCATCCTCAGGCCTGTGACTTCTCTCACCAACATTCTATGTGAGACTCACTTAGGAGCTTCTGAGTCAGCCCTAAAGTTTGCCCTTGGCTCTTTCTGAAGTCCTCTGAGTTCTCTCCACCCCAACCCAGGGCAACAATAGTGACTGACCCCTGGTCTCTGACAGTTCCAGCCGCAGGTCTGAGATAGGCCTCTTTATCTGCCCTTTTCATCTTCTCTGGCCACTCTCCACTTTTTTAACTAGAAATAATTTAGATCCTCCCCTGGAAATACTTCCATATGACTTTACGAAAAAATTAGTGTCCAAACAGGCTTTAACAAAAGCTTTCCATGCGCAGCTGGATTTTCCTGACTTTCCTTACTTGCTCTTGCAGTCCTGAGAACAGCGCCAGGGGCCTCAGCCTGCCGGGCAGGTGCTTGTGTGGCTCCTAACCTCACTTCCTCCGGGGTGATGGAAACGTGAGGTGGCGTCCTCACGAGAACTGCAGCAAGGCAAAGCCACCAAGTGGTACTTACTCCTCATGACAAAATCACCACGGTAAGAGCTTTTTTTCTCAAAAATGTACTTCAAAACTCTGTAATCACATATAGTTCCTTAGAGGGACAAAGCCCATTTTGAGCACTGTTAGCGGGCGCTGCTGAGACATCAGTGGCCACCCACAGAGAATTCACATGAGACCTTGGAAAATACAAACGGAAGGAAGGAAAGTTGCATTTTCTGAAGGCTTGTTCTGCCTACCACATCCAAGTGAATTTCCTCAGTTGGCTGCTAGTGTGGGGCGGTGTGGTAAAGTGCCACACAGGACTCAGGATGGTTCATGTCCACACAGGTGGGTAAACAGAGGGAGGCCGGACTCCACAGTCACAGACCAGCAGGCCTGTGGCTAGGTGACACAGGCACTAAATTTACTCTGTGTAAGGTGTTACTGTTGACACCGGTCGCCTTCTCCTCCCTGATAAAAAGATGATTAGACATAGGCGAACATCGGATGTGTGCTTGTCAGATATGTATAACTTAGGTTGCCAGCCACGCATGAGTCTTTGAATTAGAAAACCTGGGTCCATGACACCTGGCTCTTGAGGATCCTTATTGCCTACGGTCATCCTACTGAACAGTTTTTCTAATTACCGTCAAAGATGTGCTTTCGTTTTTACTTCCCTTGTTTTTGCTAAGCTTAAAAAGAAAAGCTATACGTATTTGCTACTTAGAGTCAGAAATTTCAAAAACATCCTTCACAGCTCACTAGAATAGGCTTAAAGTCAGTAGACTAGCTTTGTACTTTCCAGAATACTCTACTGGGAGGTGGTGGCACACGCCTTTAATCCTAGCACTCAGGAGGCAGAGGCAGGTGGTTCTCTGAGTTCGAGGCCCTCCTGGTCTACAGAGTTGAGCTCCAGGGCAGCCAGGGGTTACAGCAGAGAAACCCTGTCCTGAAAAAAACAAAATCAAAACCAAAAGCAAATACGCCTAACTTAGGAACCCAGCTCCAGTGTTCCTGATAGACTCTGTGAGAGATGGTAAGCAGAGTGCTGGGAGCAAGAAGAGACTCCTCAACACACAGCCTTAAATGGATATCCAAGTCACCCCATCCAGCCTTCTTCTCCACGGAAGAGGTGGAAGAAAGACTTTAGGAGCGGAAGGAAGGAAGGAGCCCCCAGACTTGAGAGGGTGGTAGCACCTTTGCATCAGGACCCTATAGCAGCTGTGTTCAACAATGCCTGATGAGCGTGGGCCTGTCAACATCCTGTCACCATGCTGGGGGTGGAGATGGGACACTCCCCTCCCTGAGGATCTACAGTGGTGATTCTCAACCTTCCTGATGCTGTGACCCTTTAATACAGTTCCCTCTTGTGGTGGTGACCTCCCCCACCATAAAAGTATTTTCATTGCTGCTTTCAAAACTGTAACTTTGCTGCTGTTATGAATCGCAGTGTAAATATCTGATGTGCAGACGGTCATTAGGCGACCCCTGTGAAAGGGTCGGTCCACTCCCAAAGGGGTCTCGACCCACAGGTTGAGAACCGCTGATCTGTAGGTATTTAACAGGTGTGGTAGGGAGACAGACACATTTTCTTTAGTGGTATAGCTACTGGTAAGGATCCCATGATCTTATAAATAATTTCTCACCTAGAATTTTGTAAGAAACCTTAATAACTGGGTCATCTGCCTCCCCCCAAAAAGAAAGAAAAGCAAATAGTAAGAGAGATTGTTAATATCTTAGTTGAGCATCTATTACTGTGATAAAAACACCAGGACTAAGAGCAACTTGGAGAAGAAGGGGTTTATTTCAGCCGACACTTGCAGGTCCAGCACTGAGGAAGTCAGGGCAGGAATTAGAAGTGGGAGCTGACGCAGAGACCAGTGAGGAGTGTTGTTTACTGGCTTGCTCCCCATGGCTTCCTCAGCCTGCTGTCTTATAACACCCAAGGCCACCAGCCTAGGGAAGGCACCGCCCACAGTGGGCTGGGCCCCTCTCCCACATCAATCATCAATCAGGAAAATGCCCCACAGGCTAATCTGGTGAGGGCATCTTCTTAATTGAGGTTCCCCCTTCTCAGATGACTTTGGCTTGTGTCCAGTGATGTAAAGCAGCCAGCACAGCTGGGAAGAGGAAGGGGCTCAGCAGGAGGGGGAGGGGAACAAGAGCTGGTGATGGGGGGTGGGGGGGGGGTGAAATGATCAAAACCCATGCATGAAACATCATGATGACCCTCACTGTTGTGTATAATTAATGTTTGCCAATAATAACTGAAAAAATGCTCTGAAACCACTGAAATCCTAACAGGTAATCTAAGGTTCAAGCTATGTACTGATTCCTGACAGGATCGCTAACCGTAATGCCAGCTTTTGCTTCTGAAAACCGGTCCCCAGGAGTCCCAAATCGGAACATGGCTGGCCTCTGTGCTGGGCATTGTTAATTCTTAACTTGATGGAATCTGGAATTACCTATGAGGTAAGCATTTCTAGATTAAGATTAGCCTCTGCATATGCCTGTGACTGTTCAGGATGCCTAACTAGAGGGGCAGAAACCTGGGTTCTTAGGGATTGGGTAGCCCACATTGGCTAGCATCTAATCAGGTCTTTCTGAAGGGCCCTGGGCCTCATGGGGCCACACAGGTGTTGGACTAAGGAGATGTCCCGAGCAGACTTCTCCCCTCTGGCCTGTGAGGAAACTTTGCGACAATCTTCCTTCCTTCTGTTGAGCCCAGGAGCATGCCCTCTGAGCACCTCCCTCAGGTGTGTTTCTAGTCTCCCAATCCCTACAGACCTTTCCCAGAACTAAAAAAAATATCCATCCCGGCCTCTTAAAGTCAAAACTGCCTCACCCATAGGGGCCACCCTTGCCCACCTTCCCTGCCTCTCTCCTCTTCTGGCCCCAAGGAAGTCTCACTGCTTCCTCTTTTGAGGGAAAGGGTATTCACCATCCTACGCCCTGCTCATAGAAATGGTAGGTCCAGAACAGGGTCACAGTCTGCTCTGGTGTCTTCCACAGCTGTTGCACGGTTAAATGAGACAGATGATGATTTGGAGACGGCACAGTTAAGGCAGAGAGGGCAGAGAGTGCACTTCCTAGGAACCAGCTCCAGTGACCTCAGCGAGAGGGAGGGAACGGGGTCTCTGCTTGCTGCTCAGTTTTAACAACTCAGGTTGCATTGTAGGAATCCATACAATGATTTTTCCCAGAGATCAGGGTTATGTAGAGAAGTCTTAAATGGAGAAGAGAGTGATTTGGCTTCCCTCTCAGACTCACTGGTTCCCAATGCTGCCTGTTCTGAAGGTGTCTCAAACCCGTAAATACCACCACATAGGAAGGTCACAGCCTCGCTGTACAGGAGATCCCCCAGTCTACACCATATAACGGGGTCACAATCTACACCATACAGAGGTCTATACCATAACGGAGGATCGCAGTCTACACTATACAGGCGGGCCAGTCTGTACCAAAACAGAGGATCATGGTCTACATTATACAGGAGGGCCATCATCTATACATATGGGAGGGTCACAGTCTGCACCATATAGAAGGCTTTAGTCATTTTATGGATGAAGATGTTGAAAGTTGCCGTGTTTGGGAAATGTCCACAATACACAGAGCTAATAGTTTTAGACTGCATTTCTGACCCCAGCTCACCCTACCTTGAGGCTGTTTGGTTTTGCTATGGCATGCAGCCATCCACCCAGGTGCTACAGGTAGAAAGGGATTCAGAGCTGAAAATAGAAGTCTCTTTTCTTCCTCTGCTGCTTAAGGCGTCCTCGGCAGCTCTTTGGGTGATGTGTGGAGGAGGCACTGCTTCCTCTGGCCAGGCTGAGTTCTCTATTCGTGTGCCTCCCCTGGCTTTGGGTGGGCACCTGCAGCCATTCCAGAAGCACACTGAAGCCAGCATCGTCCCAGAGAGGGCTGGAGGCAAAGACTCCACAGCACTGAGGGGTGTTGTCCTTATGGACCCAGGTTGGCATCTGGAATGCAATGGAGGCTTGGCAGCTTGGGCACAGGAAGTCATGGTGGTGTCCTGCAGCTGCCAGCAGCAATGACCACCAACTGAGCCATTTCAAACAGCAGAGGTTCACTCTCTTACAGACCTAAGGCCAGAATGTGGAAGTTGGGGGTCTCAGCAGGACTGTGTTTCCTCTGATGGTCCAGCACAGGGCACCCTGTGCCTCATCCAGCTCCTGGCCGTTCACCCTTGTGGCCCTTGGCGTGGGCCTGCAACCTCCACTCTCCCTCTCCATCTTCCCACAGGGCAGCGTCCTGCCTGCTTCTGGATTCCAGGCAAGCTGTCTCAGGACACAGGCACAGAGCCTACAGCCTATCTGAGCCAACCCCCACAGGCAGGTCTGACCATGTCTTGGACGAGTAGAACCTCACAGACCAAGGTTAGAAGGAGAACGCTGCCAGCAGCTGTGGGATGGACAGAGGTCCCCACGAGCCTTGTGAGCCAGGCAGGGCTGCTTCCTCAGGGACTCCAGTTCCAGCACCTGAGTCCTCTGTTCACCCTTTCCTCAGTGCCTGCTGGGATGTCCTCACTTCTGCGGGGGGCAGGGTGAACAAGCTCCTCCTGTCCTGTGAAGCCTTCCTTTCGCAAAATGTGGTCCACGATGCCTGCTTCCGTGAACCTCAGGGATGATCCCTTGTCCTCCATTCTCACTCCTGATAATAGCATCGCCATGGAAACCAGGACTCACGGGGCCTCATGGCAACTGATCGATCCCTGAAGACTTTTCTTCCAAATGGGATCACACTGGCTGCTTCTGGGCCTGGGAACAGTTTGTCTACAACAACAACAACAAATAAAAATAAAGGAAAGAAAAAGTTCATGACATTTACCTTTACGTAAGTAAAGGTGTGTGTGTCGTGCTCCATGTTGGGACGCCATTTGCAGCAGTATATTGCTGTGGAGTTCAGCAAGGAAGGCATGAAGGCATGTTCATTGGTGCAAACCCTGCCAGACCTCAGCAGAGAGAACCATGGCAAATGCCAACCTGGACAGCGGAACCTTGAGCATCTGAGCTCAGGCCGCTTTAGTGAGTCAGCACTCCTCAGGTGCAGATCATGAGCAATCAAACCTCCCCACAGACACCCACACCTGCAGACAGTGCAGAACGCCAAGGCCATGCATCCTTCCCCAACAGTGCATAAAACAATTTCAAACGTAACTAAAAATAAACTTCCCCAGCAAGGGTATGCTCCGAAGGACGACTGTGGTGCCAGTCCCTTCTCTCTTCCCAGGTGCCCTGGGACGAACGAGTCCCTCCACCAAATGCTTCACGCCATAATGTCTGCTCACCGCAGGCTGAGAGCAGGGAGCCTTCTGACCAGGTGAGGGACCCCCAAGGTATGTTGGTTTGTGAGCAAACAAGTCCCTCTTTCCTGTGGCTGTTTTCTAGCTGCTTGTGGCAGCCGTAGGAAGTGGTGGACACAACTGCCCTTCAACACCAGCATCTGAGTGACTCACGGGCGTGAGGCCACATTGATGTATGGTAACTGCAGAAGACGTTGCTGCTCCGGGGAGGACGCTACAGGGAGTCCATGCAGCCCCACTCCTGTGGGCCCTGTAGAAACAGGAGGTTTCCTTTCTGCATGGAGCCCCAGCTTAGACAGATGCAGCCCCTGGAAGCCAGCAGCACAGGCAGGTCACCATGAGTGACCTGTTTTCCCTATGAACATGACACGCTGAGGAGAAGAATGTGCACTGCAGGCGGACAGTCAGCCCTGGAGGATGCAGGGCTCCCTCTCTGCCTCCGATCCTTTAGGGATACGTGTACTTTTGGCGGATGTGTATGAATCCATGTGTCTATGCATTTGTGTGTGTGCCACGGGGCCAGGGGCAGAGGAGGCTGTGCGTGTGGAGGGCAGAGGCCAACATGGGGTGTCTTCCTTGACAGCTCTCTGTCTTCTCCCTGAACCTAGGACTCCCTGATTTTGCTAGATTGACTAGCCAGTGAGCTCAGGAGATTCTCTGTGCTAAGATTACAGATCCATACTGCCAGGCCTGACCATTCGCACAGACGCTTGGGCTCAGTGCCCTTGCTTTCACAGAAAGCACTTTCCTGAGACTCCTCCCCAGCCCCCGTGTATACCTTTTAATGTCCAGTTACTCCACAAGCCTTAGTCAGGAGACCCAGAGACTGTGGTCTGTGCTGGTCTTCTTTTCAGAGTTTATTTTTATTTCAAAATTGAAAACTATTAGAAACACTGTAATTGCTGGATTTAATGTTCCATCCAGGCAAGTTTACTAAACATTAGAGCAACCTTTCCAGTCCTGCCCAGCCATTTAACTTTAAAGCTAATTTGGCGCCTCTGGAGAGACATGGGTTTTTCCTAGACAAGGTTTTCATGGTTTCATTTTGTGACATTTAACTACATGTTGGATGAAGAAACCACAAAACCTTGCAAGCCCACAGCAATAATGTCAGATGAAATTGCTGATTTTGTTCTGGGCTTCAATATTGCCATATGACTTCAGTAAAAAACCATACAAATTAAACAAAAGCTAAGCAGGAGACCAGGGAACAGTCTGGAGACTGCAGTCATGGAGGTCCCCAAAGAGCTGAGGTGGATGTCGTCGCCATCATCATCATCATCTTCATCATCATCATCATCATCATCATCACCACCACTGCCATTACTGGGCCTCAAAGGCGGCCACTGTCACCCCAACACCAGCCCATCTGCAGGGCTAGACACCACAGAAAATGTAGTTGGTTTGGAAATGGTCTGAGAAGCATGCAAAGCTCTAAAACCAAGGTGATCTCCTGGGGACTCTGCCCAACCATGCCTGCTCTGCTTAGAACCTCACAGGGGAAGACTCACGATCACCCGGCAGCAAGGGGAAAAAGATCCAAGGTGATACTTTCTGAGTGTTTTTGCTTCCTTGAAAATGTCACCATTGTTCAAACTCAGTTCACCCACCCTTGGAGAAGTAGGAGGTCCCTCGTGTAGAATGCCACATTGGGGGTCGCTAGCTGGGGCAGCAGGGATCACCGCAGAGGCCTATTCAGAGTTGTTACAGAAACCACACGGACAGCAATGCATGGGTGAGAATTGGCACTCTGGGGTCAGCCCACACCTTCCACTAGACCTTTCTCTCCCTGAGGCTGGTGATGCCTGCCAGGGCCTTACAGACCCAGAATTTCCAGAGGACTGAACACAGTCTGTGCTTTTTCCGCTCATGCATACCCTGAGGTTAACCTATAAACTGAGCACAGCAGGAGATTGGTAAGAATGACCATAGTAACTAACTAGTAACGAGAACGAGCCAGCAAGATGAGTAAAGGCGTCTGCTGCCAAACCTGATGATCTGGATTTAATCCCTGGAGCTCACATAGTGGAAGGAGAGATAGATGACTCCCAAAAGTCATCCTCTGATGTCCATATGCACACTGGGCACACACAAGGACACAGGTAATACATATAAAAATAAATAAATAGATGTAAAAGATAAAATAAAAACCGAGGCATAACAATCGTGACACTATATTGTGGTAGATGCTCTGATAATGACTCACCGCCACCCCCAGGTCTCTCTCCCCCATCTGAATATCTTAGTGTACTGGACTTAATGTTCCTGTGATGTGATCTGAGGTGACACTAGGCTGTTGTCATGAGAGGAAGCAAGGTGAGGGATACAAAATTGTGTGACACATTGCAGTGCAGAACACAGGACAAAACACCTGAACACAGGTATTTGGCCCTGACACACCTGGTCTGACTACACCTACCATTGCTCAGTGATGAGCAGGTGAGTAACAAGCTTAGAGTTGTTGCCCTGACAAAGGGGACAATCCATGACTGGAAGATGAGGGGAACAAGACTCCAACCCACTTGCAGGGAACATATAACTTAAACATGCTTTATCTCAGGACCCTGTTTAGACTCCAGCCCTCTGCAAGAGTCCTTGGGCCCCCCATGTCACATGTAATCCAGAGACTCTTTTATTTTATTATTTCTTCTTGCTTTATTTGTTCCTTTACCTTCTTACAGAGGCTCTTCCAGCCCATGTGGACAACGACTTTCCTGCCCCAGGATATGGAACCATGCCCTGGGTTGGGTTGGTATACTCCCAGTATCTGGAGCCTGTAAGCTCAGCATTGCTGCCTCTCTGGCTTTAAGAGCTCATCACCCACAGAGAGGCTTGAAACATCCGAGATGAAGGGGGCTCTGTAAGGAACAGTTGGCCCTTCTTGGATGTACTTCCCTGTGTACAGAGTCATATGCTAGGTTCATTCTATATTTACTCTGAGAGCAGTGTGCCTGACGTAGAAGTTCCAGCACTGTACAGATACCCATGTGCTTCCATTGTGCGAGTGACTTTAGTTTATTAGAAAGAATGGCTTCCTCCCCATCCAAGAACACAAGAAAAAGACAAGCTGGATATTCTGGTTCAAGTTTATAATTCTAGCACTTAGGATGCTGAGGAGGAGGATTGCTAAGTGCTCAAGGCCAGCTAGATAGTGAAGTCCAGACTAGCCTGTCCTGGGTCTCCACCTGCATTTATGGGTACAGTTTGGCCAGGACACAGCAACCTGAGATGGAGGGCAGTCTTCAGCTGCTTCCAAAATTCCACACTATTTTATCTCTCACTTAAACACACTCCTGGCTCAAGGCAGAGGCCTCATTGAGAAGGACTGAGCTGAACAGGTCTGGGGAAGTCTCTTGCTGCAGAAGAGACAGACAGGAGCATGCACTGGCCTCCCCCACAGGCTTCTGCAGAGAGGTCCATTGTCACTGGGTTTTCTGCTTCTAAACCTGATCACCCCAAAGCTTCTGGATTCAAGGCAGATGAGGTGCAAAGTTCTAGCACTCCTAGGTCCTGAGTGTGGTTGTTCCTTGTTCTTGTGTTTGGGAAGCAAACAAAGGCCACTTCACTGGGAGGAAGGGAAAGGTCAGTTAATTTTGTGTAATAAACTCCTAGTCTTTGTTGACCCCAAGCAGCCACATCTAGGAAAATAATGTCTCACTTTGAAGACAGTTGGACACCAGAAGGGACTGGACTCCACACACAGGCAGTATGGACAGCTGTGGTGGTTTGAGTAAGAATGGCCCCTGGGCTCACACATTTGAATGCTTGGTCACCAGGGAGTGGACCTATTTGAGAAAGCTTAGAAGGATTAGAAGATGTGGCCTTGTTGGAGAAAGTGTGGGCTCTGAGGTTTCAAATGCCCACCACAGGCCCAGGTTCCCTGCTTACAAGTCAGGATGCAGCTCTCAGCTACTTCTCCAGGACCATGCCTGCATGCCACCATGCTCCCCGCCATGATGATAATGGGAAGCCTCTGAAACTTAAGCAAGCCAAGTAAACGTTTTAATTTGTAAGAATTGCCTTGGTCATGGTGTCTCTTCACAGCAATAGATCAGTGACCAAGACAACAGGAAGCCAGATCACCACACTGCATGACAGACCTCCTCCTGCCCCTGCTGCCACAAGGTCAGCCTAGGCTACAGCTTCCTGTTCTCCTTCGCCCAAACTCTGTAATTAACTGCAAGGTCAGGGCAGTGTCCCCTCTCTAGCTTCAGTTTTTCTTGTCTATGGTCTTGACGGGGAAAGAAAGCTGTCCACGGCCTAACCCCTTAGGAGATTTAATTAGCAGGTTAAGAGTAACATTCACTCCTGTACAAAAGAATCTCATGAGTTCAAAGATGAAATACAGAGGTTTTTGAAAGCAAACTTTTCCTAACATAAGGTCCTAACTTTGAGAAAACAGCTTAAAGTTCAAAAACTTTTGGACATCAGATAACCATTACAAAGCAGCGTTTAGATGCCCCTCAGTCAGAAGCAGGGAATTAGAAACATATGAATCACAATTTCCGTTAAGACCCACTTGAACTTAAAGATTAAGGCGCAGAGAACTATTGCCTAACCGAATGTGTTCAAGGGCTTACTAAATTCCAAATATTTAAAACATAATGAAGACATTTAGAGGGAAAATCATTACAACAGCTATTCATCACTCCCTTTCAGCCCTGCAAGTAAAGTCGGGTGCAGAGAGTTCTCAGAGTTACTCTTGGATTAGAGCGGCTCACCTCACCTTGGGCCAGAGCACGTGCAGAAAACTCTACTCTAGAGAGAAGGGTGTACGTGTGGTTGAGCGTTCTAGAAGGCAAGGCAAAGAAAGAAACGGAATCATTACCAGATTGCTCAGCCAGTTAGAGAGCCACAGCCATCGCTGACCAGGAGCTGAGACTGGAGAAGGTAGCAAGCTGCATAGTCCCCAGCAAGCAGGAACTCGGCGTTCCAGCAGGGAAGGGGGTCATGGGACCAGATACCCAGGCAGTTCTGAAATCTCAGGAACCAGGCATTCCAGCAGGGAAGGGGGTCATGGGACCAGATACCCAGGCAGTTCTGAAATCTCCTCCTGGGGGGCTATAGCAAGGACACAGGTGTGGAAGAGAGGGCATTTTGTCTCCCTCCCTGGAAGGGGGTGCAAACCTAGCTCATTGCTGCCCCCTGTTTTCCAAAGACCTTCCAGGCCACACCATCTGCACTGTTCATGCTAGCATTTTATGTCCTAACGGCCAGAATTCTCATTGTTCAGCTCTACTGTTCATTTACTCTGTGTTTTCTTTTTCCTTCAGTGTCTAATTCGGGGACGTGTCTGCTCAGTTTCCAAGCCCTTGCTGTTGCAGAGTGAATGCCAGTTTTCCACCTGGTGTCACGAAAGCATAGTCCCTGTGTTCTAGCACAAAGGGCGATACTCCCCTCTGGCTGTGTCTGCTTGCTTTTTACATCAACCTCAGGGTTTATAGCACTCTTCTTATATGTCACACCAATTTTCTTTTCTTCTTAGCTTTTATTGAAGGGATTTATAGTTCACACAAAAGTTGGAAGGACAATGCCCCAAATCTAAACATTATACCCACAATAGTTAGTTTTTGACCACATTGGTTCTATCTGGATATTCTCTCTCTGTCTCTCTGTCTGTCTCTGTCTGTCTCTGTCTCTCTGTCTCTCTCTCTCTCTCTCTCTCTCTAACACACAAACACACACACACACACACACACACACACACACACACACACACCATTCCTCTTTCTTAGCCTTCCCCAGCACAGTGGGTTCAGCCCTTGTTCTGGGCTAAACTCTTTTATTTAGTTCAGCCAACCAGATCAATGAGATCAGACCAGACTAGAGTTCTTCATGTTCAGTGCCCTGTCACCAAGCAGACACAGAAACAGACCAGTTTTCCCAAAAACCTGTGGTTCCAGTGTGCCCGACATGGACAATTGTGCCTGCCTCATCCCCAGGCGTGTGCTAGAACATAGCTCCCACATCACTGGAAGAACTCTGAACACAGACATTGCCTGCCCTCTAAATGGCCGCACACTCTGGAGCAGCAGTGGCCACAGATCTGGTGCTTTGCTGAGGCAGCCTTGTAAGTCAGAGCAAGCCTAGTATCCTGGGCCTGGTGGTGTCTCCATTGCAGACCTGGGGCTTTTCCTGTGAGGTGCAGCCAGGGCAGAAGTCACCCTTCTCTGTCAGCAGCCTCCCTGCTTTCTCTGGCAGTCACAGGCACAGGGCTTGAACCTCTGCAGATCAGGCAGCAGGTGCCCAGTTTCCTCTGCTGAGCTCCTGTGTTGATGATCACCCTGCAGGGCCTAACTCCCCAGAGCAGAACCCCAAACCTCTTTGCTCAGACAAAGGAACACTGAGTTTCTCTCCGGGCACACCAGGACTTCCTTCTGTAAGGTATGGGTTGTGGCTCATTGGGCTAAAGTTTGGACGCTGAGCAAGCATTTCCTGTTTGCTGTTAGTTTCAGCACAGTAAAGATATGCTTTTTGCCATGGCTGCTGCTCGCAAAGAGTGGGAGTTCAGCAGCCTGCTTCCACGCGGCTCCTTGTCTTTATGTAGTGTGCCCGTCTCCAGAGCCCGCCTCCTGTGTGCACGCGCCTAGCTTGACTTATCGTGTATTTTGTAAATCTTCCGTAAGCTTCTCGGATAGAAAACGGGTTTACAGAACACGCGTTAAAACAGGGAGAAGCACCAACAGACCAGAAATCAACGAGACGTTATTGGTTAAAGGCACCAATCATGAATACCATGAAGTCTTCTAACTGAGCACACTCACTGTCAGAGAGAGGCAGTTCTCTGTCAGGGAATGGGTCTGCAGTAAGGTATCTAAGAAGAATTTTCAATAACCTGTGCCAAGCCCACACTCCTCTCCAGGACAAGAACTCTCTCAATGATGTCATTGTTCCAGGCTGAGCCTTGGCAGATATCATCCCAGAGCTAGACTCAGAGAGCAGTGGGCTTCCAGGCAGCATTTCACAAGCCAGGTGTGGCTGTGGGATGGTCTCTGTGCTCAGACATCGGGCAGCAGAGGACCTCATCTGAAGTCCATGGTGTCCCTCCAAGGGGCCAAGCCAGGCCCATCCCTTACCTCGTTTGTGTCCTTCTGTCCTCTGCTCCCATCCTCAGCCATCAGGATAGAGGGTGAAGAACCAGAGCCGGAGAATGAAGAGGAGAAGGAAGAAAAACACACTGGCTACTAGAGGTCACAGGCAGAGAGACTGGACCCATCTTTAAACACACTTAACCACAGATAATCAGCATTCCCCAACACACGTACTCAGACAGAGATCCCAACTCACAGGAACTTATGTGGGTATGTGTGTCTTTTCAAAGTCCTCCATCAGCCCAGAACATAAGTGTTTATGAACTCGTATTCCATTGATCTTGAAGGAACTGCTTGTGTCTCTGCAGCCCCCACACAAAAGTCACTGCATGGGAAAGTCAAAGTCCAGAGGAATGCAGCCTGTCTTGAGTAGGTCCCTTTTTACTCTGTAAAATAAAATAATGTGATTTGGATTTCTCATGCCCCTGGTTACTGCTCAAATATCAACAGAAGCGCATTCACCTGTGAGGGGTAGCCATGGATGCCTAAACAGTACCTCCTCTGTGCTACAAACGATCATGGGAACCCTTTCAAGGGGTTCAAGGCTTTGGTCAGTGGGTCAGTAAGCAGAGGTCCTGAGACCTAGGAGAAGAATGGTGTAGGGCTTTCAGTTAAATCAGACTCAAATTCAATAGATGAACAAACAACAACTAAGCAGCCAGCAGATAGAGAAGTACTCCACGACAGACCAAGCTAGCGTCACTGATACCCCCATGGTGAGCACACAACTTTGTCTATGTGTCACAGGATCCACACAGAGCCACCACTGTGCCGCTGCTCAATATGCGCCCCCCTCAAATTATGCACAAACAGGAATGGTCTGATGATAAGGCTGGAGAACTAAAGCACTCTCCATCTCAGCGGGGAGCATTCTAAAGGTCCAAACACATGGCAAAATACTACAGAGCCCCACTCTAAGACATGCTCCCCCAGATGAAAGTCTACAGGAAGCCGGGGTCCAGTGGGGTGTTCTGTCTAGTGCTGAACCTCCTGTCTATTCTGTTGTTCCCATCACCTGGGCTTCTGCCTACGAAGAAATTGATGACGGGTCAGCTCTCCTCTTGGGATCCCTAACACAGAGCCGAGTGACAGTCGCTGTAGGGTGTCTCTCAGTTTGCATCTACACCCTGCTCGAAAGAGAAACACTATCTTAACACCTGAGCCGCGCGTGCTTGCTACATCTCCTGGCAGAAGCTCGCCAGACAAACCAGCGATATCGTTCGGAATTAGGAGATCGTTAAGTTGGTAAGTTCTGCTCGTGTGTTCTGGGCGAAAGGTTTCATCGGTTATCTTTAATGTCACTGCTTAGGATGAGCCAAGAAGGGTCACTCTCTGTCTGGCTTTCAGAAAGTCGTTTTTCTGATTCAAGCTAAGCTCCCACTGCTAATATCATTAAAATGCAATAGTCCTTGAACTATAGGGATGAAAGAAATAAAAAGAGGCAATACTGTTCCTGAATAGCTACTTGGACTGAGCTGTCATCTCCCTTTGGCTCGGTACCTCCTGCTTTGCATACACTGTGATGATCTCCAAAGCTTTCTCTCCTCCACTCTGACCTGGTTCACCTTCCCACTCCCAGTGGTCCAGGCCAGATCTGAGCCCTGGAATCTGAAAGCATAGGGTGCTAGGGTGCTTTAGCTGACAGAGCGATGGGGCAGGATGGGGGTAGAGGGTCTAGTCCCTATCAAATCCCATGTATCAGATGTGACATGATCAATCCTGGCTTCTCTGGATCCCTGGGAGATCAGGGCATCCCCAGGGCTGGGCTGTGACTGGAGCAAAGGGCTGAGTTACAATGTCCTAACATTGCCCCACAGACCAAGTGACACCAGGCAATGACATAAGCATCATGAGCAATGAGGTGGCTCTTCAGAGAGTGCATTTATAATACGTGAATCCTAGACTAGGTAAAGGACTCTGTATTTGTGGGGTTCGGGTTCACTCTGAATGCAGGTGCTCTCTCTCCCCACACCCTCATAGCTGGTACATTGTGTCTATTGGTTGGCATGCCAACCTGGTATTTTCAGGAGCAGCAATGGGGACATAGTGGACTTGATTTTGAGATCTCTCCAGAATGTGAGTCTTCTTGGCTTTTGCTCAGTGTGTATTTATCTGGCTTGAGAGAGTGGGATGCCAAGAAGTCCCTGGGGGGCTATTGGAGGGCCTCCATGTGGCCTGAGCAACTCTGAACAGCACCTCCTGTGTGTTGCAGGCCTCCTATGGGAGTGGGTTGAATGTGTTCCTTTGTGGGGCTTTGGCTTCCAGAGCTCTGGAGGGCGCCACCTGGCTCTCTGCCCCCCACTGCTGGGGACAGAGATTTCATTTGCAGCCTCAAGAACACCGCTGCTTCTCAGCTTTTCCCTGTGAGAAGCACGTGTCAGAGCTACAGGGAGCTGCCTGGCCACCTCTGCAGCCTGCCTCTGCCTTCTCTGCGCAGCAAGAGAAGTCAGGACCAGCAGTCACACAGTGGCCACCCAGCTAATGCCCCAGGCCAGAGCTGTACCAGGCCTCACGAGGCTGGGAGTGCAGCAGGTCTTGTTTTTAATTTTTGAGGCTATTTTTTAATTTTACAAAGTTTATTTTAACTATATAAAACGAGAATTGAATATTCCATTTGTTTTCAGCCTTTTAAATGGGAACTGTAATTCCACCCTCTGATGAGGTAAAAAGAGCTCCTAAAGCTGTAAGTGGAAGAGTTTTCTGCACCTTAGTATTTAATCTGTATACAATTGGTTTAAAAAAACAAAAATGAAACTCTCACACATGGAGGGGTGAGGGGGGGACGGACTGGGGTCAGAGAGAGAGATGACAACAGGTGGTGTGACTCCCCCCAAAGGCTTTCGGGGGCAGGGTATGGGACCATCCCATACCTGTGGATGAGAGCGACTGACAGTCTAGCCTCTGACTCCTGCCCTGCTATTCTTCTTGAGAGCATGGAGGAGTCTCTGGAGCACGGTCCAGCTGCGGGACCATGGAGGAGTCTCTGGAGCACGGACCAGCTGCAGGTCCATGGAGGAGTCTCTGGAGCATGGGCCCAGCTGCGGGACCATGGAGGAGTCTCTGGAGCATGGGCCAGCTGCAGGTCCATGGAGGAGTCTCTGGAGCACGGGCCAGCTGCAGGTCCATGGAGGAGTCTCTGGAGGCACGGGCCCAGCTGCGGGACCATGGAGGAGTCTCTGGAGCACGGGCCCAGCTGCGGGACCATGGAGGAGTCTCTGGAGCACGGGCCCAGCTGCGTACCCAGCGATGTGAAGCCAGGCTCTCTCGCCCTGCGGCCTCCTGCCTTCTCCTCAGGTATACTTGCTTCTAACTTCACTAACTTCTGAGACTGTAAACATGACAAGGAGGTTGACTATGCTCTGATCAAGACAGATGACAAACAGTGCACGGGATGAATGAAGAACACTCACTTCCAAAGCTCAGGAATGTGAGAAACGGAGGAAACAATGAGGTGGAAAATCAGGCAGCAGCACCATGTCTGGGCATGACGTCTCCTCTTCTGGGGAGCATGAAGTGGAATGGCCAGTGGGCAGCCTCACCTGCAGCACAAGGGCCAGGAGACTGGCCCCTCTCCACAGCCTCACCACTGAGCCTCACTCCCCAGTCTCCTGGCCCCTCCCACAGCCTCTACCCCTGAGGATGATAGATCACTCCCCAGTCTCCTGGCCCCTCCCACAGCCTCACCCCTGAGATCACTCCCCAGTCTCCTGGCCCCTCCCACAGCTCCCACCCCTGAGATCACTCCCCAGTCTCCTGGCCCCTCCCACAGCCTCACCCCTGAGATCACTCCCCAGTCTCCTGGCCCCTCCCACAGCCTCACCCCTGAGATTCACTCCCCAGTCTCCTGGCCCCTCCCACAGCCTCACCCCTGAGATCACTCCCCAGTCTCCTGGCCCCTCCCACAGCCTCACCCCTGAGATCACTCCCCAGTCTCCTGGCCCCTCTCACAGCTCTGGGCATGCTACACCACATTAGACTTGGGAAGAGACTGCTGATACAATACTAAGTCCCCTTGTGGACACCTGGACATGCTTCCTGTGAGACCACCCACCTCACTCTGGGTGACATCGTAAGAAGAAGGCAGGCTTAGGCACACTGAGCAGGAGAGGAGGTGGGGGGGAGGGTGGTTAGAGTCAGGACTGTAGGCTCCTGAGAGTCAGCCTCACTGATAATGGCTCAATTTCTTTTTCCTCCATTTTCTTAATACAAGGATGGAATGAAAATGCCCAACCAACAGGGCAATGATGTTCCTCACCTCCTGACCTCAGGTGTGAAGTGCCTAGCACACAGTAGGTGACCGTTACTGTTGGCTTCCTGCCTAGCACACTTCCTGTCCCCTTCTGGAACCTTCTTCAACCCTTCCGGCCAGCCCTCAGAGCTCTTACAGGCCTCTGAGCTCTACCCAGCAGGGGCACTACTTGGCAACAGGATGCTGGATGCCTGGATGCTCTTCAGCTGCACTGATTGAGATGGCTGTGGGTAGGGCCAGCTGGAGTTCACAACACCCCCATGTTGAAACCCTTCAGAACACAACTGGATATAGAAGAGATACCACTCTGCCTGAATGTGGAGGAGCCCTGCCCTGAGTTCAGGTCCTGCTCAGGCCCTGTGTGAGGCAGGGCCTCTTCCTCCTCTGGCCGGAAGCTAGCCACCTCTGCATCCACCACAGTTACTGAACTTCGGAGCTGAGTGCTCTGAGCCCATTCTGTGCGCTGTTGTCAGATTGTTGCTGTCAGAACACAATGTTCTTGAACACAGCTTTCCTCCTTTCCAAGCTTGCAGTCTCACAATTACTGAGGTTGGAAACAAATGTGCTCAGAAGCAATGGAGCTTGGCCGGCCCTAGGTTCTGTCCTATCAGGGCCTCTGGATGCGTGTCCTGCAAAAAGGGTGTGGCTGTAACACACACGTGTGCATAACACACTAATGTGTATAATGTAGATAGCATATGTATATGCACATATATTTACCTAATGTAGGTCCATGTATTTATATGTGTGTGTACATATATACTTACATGTACACAATCTGCATGTATGTATAATATAGTTTATGCCCGTATGTATGTGCATACAGGTGCATATAGGTGACACACAACTGTATGGGTGGGTGTAGAAGAACACTTGGAATTTTAATGTTAAGAAAAGCTTTTGGGTTTAACTGACTAGTCACTAGAGGGTCCTGTTCCCACCCCAGCTGCGGTGTAGTTGTTTACGAGTTGGAATTGGAATGCTTGATGCAGGTGGCAATAATTTAGTTGGGTGCAGTCGTTCTGGCACCTGTAGCTTGTCTTTGGGATTGCGTGCCACATGGGTTTATGGGAACTTTTGGCTTAGGGCATAAAAGGTCTGAAGCCCTGAGAGTTGGGGGTGGGAGTTGGTTGGTGGTTCATTGGTTGGGTTGCTGTTGTTAGTATGAGAACAAAGGTTGGAGAGATTCAGCTTAGGACAGCCTAAGGAGAGGCTGTGAAGATTTCTACCTTACTCTCGTTCTGTATTAAAGCCGCTTGTAAAACCGGTGAAGATTTCTATCTTTCCTTTCTCCTTGCCTACATTGAGGGTAAGAGATCATAGCATGCTGGGGCAGGTGGGTTCTCTGGAGAAGGCTGACAACACATGAAGAAGGTGCGGATAAGAATCCCACAGGAGGTCCCCCTGCTGCTGGCACTGAGTGATTCCCTCTGACTTCACTGTGTTCTCCAGAGCCTGAGGCATGGCTGGTGCCTGTGGCTGATATGAGGAGCATCCCAGCAGCCACAGGACCACATGGCCAGTGATGAAGGAGAAGACAGCTGAGGCAGAGTGTGTTGATTCTGAGATCGCTGTAAAACATGTAAGAGATGCCCAGGTGCCATTGGGCAGCCCTGCCCTGATTTGCCTTGGACCACATTGGGGATCACAAGTTCTGCTTCTTGCACATGGGTGGGACCGTTTTTCCTTGGTGTAGAGGTGAAGAGGTTCCAAGGTGTGGGAACTCAGCTCACTGTGAGTCTGAGGTGAGGTGGAGAGTGCCCCGGGGAAAAGAGACTGGTGCCTAAATACACATGGCCAGGTACACCTCCCCCCACTGATTTCCCCCTTGTCAGTCAGCATGCTCACCTGAGCATTGGTAAGTGCACAGTAGCTGGACCAGAAATGGAAGGGGAAACTTCAAAGAAGAAAGTATACAGCTCCCTGTTCCAGTCCACTCACAGGAACGCTGGTGGCAAGCCCTTGGAACTGTCACTCAAGAAAGGATCAGAGGAAACTGAGGCCAGGTCTACATCACTGTGGGACATTTGGGTCACTTGGAAGATAAGCTTCCCAAAGGGAGCAGGTCTGATTGATAGAAAAAAGTCTGGCTTTTTCCAAGATCATTTCTCTATAGGGCTTTGTGGCACCCTAAATGTTAGCCGGGGATGTGACTCTTTCTTTGCAAATTTTGTTTAAAAGAAATGTTTTCCTTTTAATAGTCTATCTGCCTTTTGTCTCGATGGCAGAGGCTGAAGGCAGTCCCCGTGTTCTCCCTCTACAGGGATGCAGGCTCTGCACACTGTGGTCCTTCCACACCGTGTGTTCCTTGACATTTCCCTCACGTCTAGAGAACATGAATGGCAGGCACGCACGCCCACAGCAAGAGCAAGTGGGGTCTCTTTATCCTGCAGAAGATGGAGCAGGAAATGTAAAAGAGTTTTCGTTAACTTAAAGACATAACTGAGACCAAGGCGTTAGTGACTGAGCGGGGGACATGCTGAGGTAATGGTGCGCACTCTGAGGGGTGCTCAGAGGCTTCAGGACTCAGAGGCCTTTGCGATAGTGACCGTGGAGCCCTGATTTTGTTGTGAGGATGTCAGTATGAGTGGACCTGTCACAGTCTAGAAGCCTCCCCCTTTCCCCCCATGCAGGAGGGAGCCACCCTCCACAGAGCCCCCAGTGATTTGTTGCTGCAATGGTGGTCATCACCAACCCCATTTTGGAACATGTCTGTCAATGATAATTAATGATGGGCCATAATTTTGTCTGGCTTTGCTTTGGATATACAGTGTCACTCAAAAGCCAGGGGCTGAAGTCTTGATCCCTACCTACCATGGTACTTTTGGGGTGTGGTCAGGCACTTAGGGAGTAGGCTTGTTGGAGGTTTCCATGAGTCACCGGGTATGTGATAAACATTCGCCATTGCTTTCCCTGTCCCTCACAAGAAGCCACAGTGGAGCCACCAGCGCTGGACTCCGTCTCCGAATGCGAGCTAAGTACATCTTTTCTCTTGTGAAGCTGCTGTAACACTAAGCTGGGAACATAATCCTCCATACTTCATCTACTAGACATTCCCAGGCACAGCCATTCGGACTTGTTAAAATCCCTGTGTCATAAGCGATGGAGCAGTGTGCGTGTTCCACTATTCATGCCATCTGTGTAGGTGTGATGGTTGTTGTTACTCTGCCACTCAAACAGCAGGGGTTTGCTAGTTAGCCCAGAAACAGGCTGCTGTCAAACTCACTTTGAGGGTTGGGCTGGGCAGGCCTCAAACTAATAGTCCTCCTGCCTCAGCCTCCCAAGAGCTGAGGTCATAGGGCCACACCACCATGCTCTGCCAAAGGTCTTTGATGGACTATTTGGTTACCAAGCAACAACAGGAGCTGTTGGCTCTGCATCACGTCAGAGACCACAGGATGCTTGGTATGGATTCTCATCACCAAATTCCTGTTCCTTCCTCATGCCACATTAGGTAATGGTAAGTCCGGTGAAGAAGGAGAGGGGTGAATTCAGAATCGATGCTGTCCACTTGGACTCTTCTCTTCTCTCTAGTGAAGACAGAGATGTCTCCCCCGCAAGGCTCTGGGAGTCAAAACTGCCATAGAGCTGTTGCGATGCAGTATCTGAGAACAGCCAACCACTGAGGCCTGGTTCCTGTGTGCATCTGCACGTGTCAAAAGGCCAGAACCGGCAGGCAGGCTTGTGGTTTCCTGAGACACCCATGTAGGGCGTTTGCTTTTCACTTTTAGAAATAACTTCCTTACTATAGGATGTGATGGCGACCAACAGCAATCCCCACACGCGGAAGGCCGAGCCAGGAAGGTCCTGTGTTCAAGGCTAACTTGCTTTACAGAATCCTTGTCTCAACAGACAAGGTGATATATTTACTTCGTCATAGCAGAGCTCAGTCAATAAACGTGTCTACCAGCTTAGAAGACAACCGTTACCTTACGCACAAAAGTAAATGGTTCGGCATATGCTCAGCGGTAGAGCTTATTGATGATGAGAGAATTATGAGAGTGTAAATTGAAACTAAAGCCAGCAGCGCCGTGTCCAGCCTCACTGTCGGATGCTCAGAAGCACCATGAGTGTATTGTTCCTCTCATGAAGACCGATCTTCGCTGGGGACGACAGCATCAGGTCAGGTTGGGAGGGATATCAAAATTATTTTTTTTTTTTGCAACAAAGAATCAACTTGTTATTTATATTTATTTATTATTTATTTACTGGGTATGACTTTAAGTTTAACTGAAGGATGACATATGTGTTCCGAAATTAAAAACTTAACAGGAGGCGGTGTAACCCTCTCTGCTGCGTAACACACATGAACTGAATTATCCAGCCCACTGATCCTCATTACTAAGCGCTCAAGCATCCAGAGGCTAAGCGCAGGAGAGAAGCCATTTACGTCACATAAAATGCATGCGACAGATAAAAATCACGAGGTGTTGTTGCTCCACAAAGAACGAGAGGCCGCCTTCGGGCACCGCCGCTCTGTCTGCTGAGCAGGCCTCCCTCTGCGGACTCTCAGACTCCCAGTTTCTCCAGGGCAGAGAATCGATAGCGAAGGGGCTGAAATCATAGCTGCTGGGCAGAGATTTGCCAGTGTTCCACCAGCTGAAGCTTGGCAAACTAAAAGCCTGAAGCAAAACGTAGCATATCCAGGCTCCCACCCCTTCCTGTCTTCTTGCCTCAGCTCCTGAGGCACCGTCGGGAGCCCTTGGGACAGCATCGGGACAGACCTCAGAACCAGGACCCAGGGGTCTCTGTAAACCGTGGATCAGCTGGCTTTGTCAGCCCAAGTGTCTAGTTTCTGCCTGACTTTGAGTTTACTGAGAAAATTAACTGAGTTCCTAGGTCACCATTATTATCCTTATAATCTGTTTTTAACAAACAAAACCCATTCGCTTTTAGAGGGACTGCCATGCTCTTGGGAGGGTGTGTACTCTGCAGCCTAATAGATGACTTCTGGGATTCGGTACTCTGCAGCCCAGCAGACTTCTGGGATTCAGATTCAAGCGTCCTGCTATGGAAAACGTCATCAGACCAACCCCAGGGGCCCAAGAACACTGTGGGACGCCCTTTCTACCAGGTACTCCCCAGGAAGGACTCCATCTGGTCTGCAGAAACTCTGAAGCATGGCATTAAAACAATGTTTTGGGGGGTTTTCCGACGAGGCTGAGGAGGTGGAGTGCCTGCCATCAGCCTCCCTGGAGGTCCATGTGGAGCAGAGCTGCATTCTCTCGAGGTACCCCAGCTCACAGTCCCTTTCTACTCACCCCCTCAGGGAACCAGTGCTTTGTCACCAGAATATCCAGGGCCGAGGAGTGCATCCCACCCCTGCCATGGCTTCCTGGCCTGTGGAGCGCACTGCCCCACAAGGTTGAATTTGTAACACAGACAGGCAAATGGGCACTTAAGCAGATGAGCTAACTGTGTCTCAGCACAGCCATTAGAGAAGATGCCCCAAGGAATACTCATCCAAAGGATGAGAGCCAGAGCAGCCCTGTGTCCAGTGTGGGGCACAGAGCCAGGACCAGCAGGGTCCTGACTACTTGGCTATCCCAGGCCACACACAGAGGCAAGAACAGGAACAAACCAGAGATACTTGAGCTTCTGAATTTTCCAGTGAATTGTTTATAGCACTGCAGAAAGAGGAAAAAAGGAAAAGGACAGCCAACACATCTTTCTAAAGTGAAGAAATAAAAAAATGTCGTTTAGCAGCAGCAGCATCACCACCACCACCACCACCACCACCACCATCACCACCATTACCACCACCATCACCACCACCATCACCACCACCACCATCATCACCACCATCACCACCACCATCACCACCATCACCACCACCACCACCACCACCACCACCATCATCACCACCATCACCACCACCATCACCACCATCACCACCACCATTACCACCACCACCACCACCACCACCACCATCACCATCACCACCACCATCACCACCATCACCACCACCATTACCACCACCACCACCACCACCACCATCACCACCACCACCACCACCACCATCACCACCATCACCACCATCACCACCATCACCACCATCACCACCACCACCATCACCACCATCACCACCATCACCACCATCACCACCACCACCATCACCACCATCACCACCACCACCACCACCAGCATCACCACCACCACCACTACCACCATCACCACCACCATCACCACCATTACCACCACCATCACCACCACCACCATCACCACCACCATCACCACCACCATCACCACCATCACCACCATCACCACCACCAGCATCACCACCACCACCACCACCATCATCACCATCACCACCACCACCATCACCACCACCATCATCACCACCATCACCACCATCACCACCACCAGCACCACCACCACCACCACCACCATCATCACCATCACCACCACCATCATCACCACCATCACCACCATCACCACCACCAGCACCACCACCACCACCACCATCATCACCACCATCACCACCACCATCATCCCCACCATCACCACCACCATCACCACCATCACCACCATCACCACCACCATCACCACCATCACTACCATCACCACCATCACCACCACCACCACCACCATCACCACCACCATCACCACCATCACCACCATCACCACCATCACCACCACCACCACCATTACCACCACCATCACCACCACCACCACCATCATCGCTACCACCACCACCATCACCACCTCCACCATCTCCACCACCACCACCACCACCACTATCATCCGCTCCTCTGACTTTGGCCTTTATGCATTGTGACTGGCTTTCTGGAGCACTTTGGTGCGTGCACAGTTTGGTTTTGCACTTGGCAGTTAGGACCGCATTAGTCATGTCTACATCCGTTTCTGCAAGAGCTGAGACATTTCACCTTGATAATGTAAATGGCTCCGGTGTGACATCTGTGCAAATGATTTATGAGCTGCTCAGGGCCCCCGAGTAGAATGACAAGGAGGCAGGAAAGCTTTTTCAAATGGGGGAAGGGCAATTCTAGGGGAGGCATCCAACCTTAAACGTAGCCATTGCAGGCAGAGGGCGAAGCCAGCTGCTGCTTTAGATTTTCAGTATTAAGGCTCTGCAATCAGAACCATGTGCAGCTCCTGCCCCACCCATGATCCGTCAGCCTCCTGAACATTCTGTCCTCCCCTGCCGTCTTCAGAACCTGGCCTGAGCCCTGTCTCCTCCCTGTGCCCTTCTGCCCTCCTCATACCCTTCCCTCCTGCATGCTGAGTTTCAGAAGTCTTTCTGATGTGGGAGGACCTGAGAGGGAGTAGGGAGGCCGGAAGAGGCCGGCCAGTGGAGAAGGGACGTGGAGACTTTGAGTGGGGTATCGCGGAGTCGGCCGGGATGAGGTGGAGCTCCCACTTTGCAGGAGTGGGAGAAGGCAAATGCCAGCCTCAAGGATCTGGTTACCTGACTCAAGGGAACAGAACCAGAACAGGAGAAGCATGGGGCAGCTAGCATTGACCTGCCCTGAGGCTCTGTCACACAGTGAGGGCAGAAATTCCTAGTGTGTCACACAGGGCAGACTGGGGCATTCACAACCATTAACTCATACGCCCCGCCTGTCGCCGGCTGTGTGCCAACACTCCTGTCTTAGAGGAGAAATCCTGAGGGTCAGAAAAGTTGAGGAACATGTCCCATGTCACACAGCCTCCACAGACAAAATGAGACCCAAATCTGCTGGGCCAGCACCCACACCTTTGGCTTCTACCAGTGGACACTTTTATAAAGAGCTGGAGAGATGGGTCAGGGGTTAAGAGCACTTGTTGCTCTTGCAGAGGAACCAGGTCCAATTCCCAGCACCTCCATGGCAGCTCATAACTGTCCATAACTACAGTTCCAGGAGCTCTGACACTCTCTTCTGACCTCTGTGGGCACTGGGCATGTAAGGGTTGCAAAACACTCATACACATAAAATAATCTTTAAAAATTACTTCTAAACAGTAAGCAATTACAAAATGCTGGAAAGAAGACTGATAACAGTTTTAATAGCATATTTTAATCTAATAAAAACGATTAAATTCAGAGTTCAGAAATATAAAAGATTATCCAAAACAGTTGGGACGGTACTTTCGTTGCAGACAATGTTGACATGCACTTGAGCTGGTCAGTTCTTACAGCTACACAGTTGGGATGAGCAACTTCTGGAGTACGCGCACATCACAGACTTATATTCAGAGTATGGGGGCCATGAACAGCTTTCCATACAAAAACCCCATGTGAGAGAACTGCCCAGGTCTCCCCCATCTGCAATCATTCCTTGAAGACAGTGAGGGCAGACCGACCTAGAGTCTAGGTCTGAGAATGGCAGCCAACCACACACGTAGGCGGGTCTTCTCCCACATCTCCCAATGTGGACATTGGTTCCTAACCTTCCTCTCATAAGGGCTTTGCATGAATCCCCTCATACCCTGGAGGCCCCTGTGGAGTGAGAGTGACATTCTTAGCTGCCTGTTGTTCGGTACTCTTGGGACAATATAGTCTAGCTGGGCCTTCCTCAGGATGCAGTCCATGATCTCTGCAGAAGACATTTTTTCCCTTCCAGTAGACCCTACGGAGGGCCACAGCAGGATGGGACAGCCACTTAGAAGAGAGGCAGGTGGACTGGGTTCTGGGCCAGCGGGTGGAGCCAGTCTGCCAGGGTTAGGTTTGCTCTCTGAAGGAGAACCCTGGCTGCCCACTCAGTTCCCTTGAGATTTAACAGCAGGATTGGCTCAAGCAGACGCAAAACTCAACAGAAGTTCAAACTGGAGTCTGGCAGAGTCTGACAGCACAGCCTCAAGCAGGGGCTACTAGAGGTTAGGGCTATGCTCAAACTAGTGCCTGTGTGACCCACGGTGGGAGTGACATCTCCAGACAGCAAAACCTCACGGACCAGGCAACCGTAGACCAGATGGCCATGTACGTAAACTACATAGCCCTGCAAAGGTCTAAGGACATGATAGGCTTCTGGCTTGCGTCACGAGCACTGGGAGCAAGCCAACAGAGACTGCAGCAGGGGAGAGTGCGAGGGTGTATGCCAGGCCCTCCGCAAAGGGACAAGGGAGTGAAGTTGAAATGCATTCAAAGCCCATCTCCACCAGCACAGATCTCGAAGGTCAAACAAGGACACATACATTGTATGTGATTAATTTCCCGAAGCCAGCCTTCCATTTTCACAGATCAAAACAGTCTGTTTAAATATCTCGTTTCTACAAAGTGAATTTACATTTAAAGTACAAAGTGCAAATACTATATGTTTTTGGTTTTTTAATTGCTCTTTGGTGAGGGAGATTCCCACATGTCTAGGAACTGTCTTGGAACAGTCAGCCGTTCATCCTTGTTTCCTGGGCTGGAAAAAAAAAAAAGATAATCTTATGGAGATGTTTGTGTCTTCCTCTGCGCAGACATAGGCTTGCTTCTGGAAGTAAACCTACTTGTTATGAAGGTACAAGCAGTATGTGAATCCAGACAGGGAAGGATGGTTAAGGATGAGTGGGCACATCGGTTAGGAAGTGCCTCCTTCCCTCTTCTCTTGAAATCACCAGGAAAATATACCACCTGAGAACATCTGCATTGACTTCAAGCGTTTTAAGCAAACTACTCTGAGAACAGGGTGGCCTCAAATTTGCCATCAGTCCACGGCAGATGGGGTCACAGGCATGTGCCAACAACCTGGACGGTCATATAGCATTTTAACATTCCCTTTTCATCTGTCTAGCTGCTATCTTACTTAAGAAGAAATTCAGCTTGCATTTATGTCTACAGTGTGTGGTGGGGGTGTCTCCTGCTGACCTTCCCGACGACAACTTTCAAGGGAAGTGATTTAGAGGAAAAAAAAATGCAGCCATGTTTTTATCAACTGCAGCAATCTGTACAAATAGAAGCTGATCTTCTTCTTTGATACTTAAAACACTAAACTTTCAATGTGAGGCTGTCTTTCCTCCCCTTTGATAACAGCACAAGGAGGTGAATAAACGCTATACTAAGCTAATGAAAGCTTTGTCTTAATTAGTTACAGATAAAGACAGTCTTCTGGTGTGTTTCAGCCATCACTGAAGATGGTCAGAACTGTTGGCACCCCAAGTGCGCGGCTCTGATCTTTGCTGAGTAGGTATGAAGCAGCCTGTGAAAGACAGAGCACTTTGTGATTTGTGGCCCTGGCCCCACACCACAGCACACAGTAAGAGTGGTGGGGATTTGCTCCATGCATTGAGTTGCTTTAAGACAGATGGAGAAAGGGCACTGTTCTTTTTCTGGAAGAATGCTTGGTTTTGAGTGGGAGGTATTTAAGATTGCATGGCCCACGTGTGCCAATTGTTGCCATTAGCTAGAGCAAGCAGCCTCTGGGAAGCCTTTGGAGGCAGCTGGGTAATTGCTCTCAGACCTGCCCTCCCCCCTCCTTTGCAAGTGTAAGTGATTTGCAGTGTAACTGGAAAAGTTAAAACCATAAACATTTACTAAACAAAGGAAAATGAATCACACGTCTCTCCTAATGAAATGGTTTTCAGTGCCCTCTGAGGTGTGTGCTGGAGGTCCCTACTTAAAACCCACAACAGACAGAACCTCAGCCCAGCATAGAACAGGTGCAGCCAAAGTAAACAGCCAGCACTGTTCACCAGGCTCTGGGGAGGGAACCCTGGAGAGTGTCCCCACTTGGGCTGTGGCTTCGATGTGACGACCACGACTGTGCCCTCTGATCACAAATCTCGAAAGGCGGCCTCAGAAGCCACGTGTTTATTAACACAGCAAGGAACTGAAAATCCCTGTGGGAGCCAAACTCCTGCCTGTTCATGTCTCCAGGTGAGTGGGCTATTCTAGGGGCACTCAGAGTGTCTCCTGTCCCAGCCATCCCCTTAATGTATTCGAAATACACTGCAAACACAAGCCTGCCTAACCATTTCTGCCACAGAGACTCGGAAAACCATCTTTACATTAAGGATTTAGCAAGTTGGTGATCTCGGGAAGATTTTGGCAAAGGGGTCTCTTTGCCCCAGGTGCTCTCACACAGAGCCGCCTCAGCCGCGCCGCCTGGCTCCTCCGCAGGCGCTATTACCCCGAAACCTACCCAGCCCTGGACTTCCCTTGTAAGGTATAAGTAAACTGGAATATTACAAAATCCCCAACACAGACATACTCACCTGTCTACTGGAGGTACTTTCAGCATTTCCTCTGGGGGCTGGAAGAGGAAAAGACATGATCGCTAGTTAATTACGCCTCACTTAATGACAGGCTCAACGTCAGTTGGCAGACTTGGTCAAATGGCAAAGTAGCCAGAGAGACCCTGAGCCAAGATGTGGAAGTGTGGGTCTTTAAATCAGCACAGAAACATTGTCTAATGGCAGGAGCGTCCCACTCCGACACTAGAAGAATGCTTTGTTCTGTCCCAAATCCTAAGCTTGGGCTCACTGGCCACCAAGAGTAGTCGTCCAGAACTTTCCCAGAAAAACAGATTCTGAGCCTCAGCCACACCCTACAAACATCTTGTATTAAAATGAGAAAACATTAGCTTTGGCTCGCTTTGCCAAATCTTCACGTGAAATCACAGCCGAGGGACATGTGCTGTTTGTTCATGTTGGAGACTGGGGGTCTCCCCTTCCTACTCTCAGTGGGGCACCCACTCCTGTGCTACACAGACACTACCTCAGGTGCTCAGAATCCAGCCTCTCCCACCTGGCTGCAGTCCTTCCTTGGCCAGGATCTAGGGGACTCTCCAACATTGCCGCTCCTTCATACTTTGGAACGGCCTCCTCTCACCTCTGTGACCTCATTTATTCTTCTCTGTCCATGGACAGTTGCTGTCCGTCCCCAGTGTCATCTCTCTTCCCTTCCCTATTCAGTCCCTGCCCTGTGGTTGCATTAGATGACCTGTTCCCTGGTGGCCCACAAGGACACACAGGCCAGAATCCCAGGTGCTCCTGTGTCCTCAGCTTAGACTCACCTTCAACCACAGGGACTCATGGGAGTTTTAATAGGTGACTTAAAGGTAACAAGAAAAACTGGACACTTCTTCCCTTTAACTGTAGCCTTGGGCATCCTTTCCAGGACCAGGCAGCCCCACCCTAGAGCTGCTTTCTAGTCTCCTTATGTCCCATCCACCCCTCCTCCCTGTGTAGGGACCTGCAACGGCCCTCTCCTGTGCGGATGGCCACCTCATTCAAAGGACATGTTGACCTCAGGTCCCCTTTGGAAGCCATCACAACTGTGATCTGTACCATGTGGTCTCCCTCCTTGTATCTGTGCCCCAGTACCTGCCACGGTGGTCACTCAACATTGTGTATCTATATGGGGTCCAGGCTAGATTTCTGTCATCGAGAAGTGATCTCACTAATTTCTGGGAAGATGGCTCTTTATTTTGGAGATAACCATCCAAAGTCCCTGCAGCCAATTACTGTAATGCTGTCCTGACCACAGCCACATAGCTCAGAGGTCCAAGGGAGACATGTACTCAGGAACTGCACGTGAGCTGACATGTGGTGCAGCTGCTCACCAAATCACAGAATAGGTCAGAGCCTGAGGCTCTGTCTATGCTGGGATTCCCTCTACTCTTGTTATATCTCATGACGTGGGCAGGCCCCACAGAGAGAAATGTTCATCTGCTAAGCTAACTAGGCCCACGAGGACAATTGATCTCCCGGGGATGACGAGTTCACTGCCCCTGGCCTGGCCTGAATGTTCCAGCGGAGTCTACGTTACGGCCTCGTATTGCCAATAGTCTGACATCAGGAGCTGAGGCTTCAGAGCTACGCCCAGTCCATGCTCCTGAGACTTGCTGCTCCTCTGATAGGGTGACAAGCTGCTGACCACCCGTGGTCACGTCTACATGGGCAACAACAACCAACACCACGCCATGCCTCTCCTGTGCAGCGGACCGTAAGGTAACCTGTCAATTCCAGGAAGCGACCCACAGACACAAACCCCCCAAAACGCTCAGAGCGCGGAGTAGGGCAGCGAGGCTTACTGTGGCGCTTCCTGGTGCTGGCTTTGCCCTCCTCTCTGGTGACGCCCAAGCAGCCCATCAGCTCCTGCACAGTGACGGACTTGTCGCTGTTCACGTCGCAGTATTCCACAAACTTCTTCACACACTTCTTGGGCTTGGATTTCTTCCGTAGGAACCTCTTGAAGGGCTTGATCTCCTTCTTGCCAATGTCTCCACTGGAGTTCTTGTCGAGCAGCTTGAAATACCAATGCACGACCCTCTCCTCCAGGGTGTGGCTGGGGTCTGGCTCCGACAGCCTGCAGGGGAGACAACCGTGTCAGGCAGAAGGCTGAAGCTGCCGAGCCTCCTGGCTCCGGCTCCCACCTTTGCTGGCGCCTATGCCTGCCGCTTCTCACTACCTGGTACGCTCGCTTTCAAATACAAGGTAGGAAAATAATCCGTAATGGCTCAGCCGATGTGTTCAGAACCATGAACACCACAGCACGAGAGAGAGAGAGAGAGAGAGAGAGAGAGAGAGAGAGAGAGAGAGTGTGTGTGTGGTGGTGGGGATGGGGGTTGGGGGTGGGGCTGGGGGTGGTGATGGTGGTGGTAAGAGTGGGGGTTGGGGGGGTGATGGTGATGGTAAGCCAACAGGACGGGTCAGCCACTGGCATCCACCAAAGGCATCCAGAGCCCCAGGGTTTCAACCTTAAGGAGGTCATTTCTCCTTTCTATGTAAGAGAAACTTAAATAGAAAAGGTTGGTGCAAGGTGATATCAAAACTTTTAAAGTTGTAACCAGAAGGTTTCCTTTGGATATTTTTAAGCTGGACATTTAGACACCGCTAGGTCGGTCTGTGAGTCAGACCCGAAGCTGTGCAGTGACGACGCACACCTCCTGCCTAAAGTGGGGGGCTGTGCCATCACTTTGGCCTCTGCGGACTCCAATGTCACTGGTCTAGAGGGGCTTTCCTCCATGAGAGTGCAGACACAGCAAGCAGATGCCAACAGCCCCGGGGCCTGGGATCCCTATCCTCCTCAGACATCAGAGGGCATTCAGCCACTCCCACAGCGGGGAAGACAAAGTTGAAGTGTAGGCGACTTCTTTCCGCCTTAGCTTAGCTTATGCAATTGTGGTATTTCCCTCAGCATTGCCTGCTCCCTTACGTCTTCTTTAGCAAGGGGACCGCAAGGTGAGGGGCTTTTGGCTAAGGAGACTTTGTACATGAGACAGCCAGAAGCTTGGGGTCAGGAGAGGATAAAAACCAATATTTCAGGAAAACAAAAGCATTAAAATAAATTTAAAAAATACAATGGGAGATTGTGACCACAGAGGGGGTGAATCTAAGTATTGGGGTGCCACAGCTGTTCACCTAGAGAACTCCATCACTCTGTTCTAGGAGGCAGAGGGTGCCCAGGCACTGTGGGGTCTAACACAACACTGAACTCGAGCCTTGGTGTAGCCACAGTGTGCACAAGGAGAGTCTCTGGGGCTGAGTGGTGTGGGTGGGATCAATGCCCCCGAGTTTACTCTTGAACATGGGAAGAAGATAAGCCTCAATTTCTGTGTAGGTTTTAAAAATAAATAAGTCACATTTTATGAATCCTGAGTTGCAGAACTCCAGAACATTTAAAACCCAACAGATAACTCTCATACTCAGTTTCAGCCTATATATATCCACCTAAAGCAAGTATTCCTCTTCTCAGCCCTTCCTGGACTCTAGGAGCCCCTGAAAATGAAAAGTAGGGCTCTTCCTGATGAGAGGGGCTCCTTTCTTTTAGACCTAACTACATGCAAGTGAACTGCTTGGTGTCACATGGCCACTGGCCAGGAAGACTTTAGCTTTCCAGATTTCTTCAAACTTCTGAGCCTGTGGCCAGCACATCGCTCTTCGTGGTACACGGCATACCTGCCCGAGGAGGACGAGGGGTCGGAGACAGCATGCACCATGTCTGTGGACAGTGCATCCAGGACACTGGTCAGAAACTCGTGCTTTTTGGCACCAGGACAACCTAAAGAAAATGCACATTTTTTCTCTGTTAGTGGAATTCACAAAGTATAACAGATTTTTCTGCACAATGAAAATAAAAGATGCAGTACTCAGAAATCAGTATGTTGGACTCGCTTCATATGAGTGAGCTGATTTGATGCAGGCACTTTGTACAAGTGCCTCGTGCTAGTCAGTTGCACCACTGGATTCTGCAGATGCAGACGCTGCAATTCCTGTCTTACTCACGACTCACAGTAACTGTTAACCATGGTGTCTAACACTTGTTGTATTATGACATGAGGTTAAGATCCTCGAGCTTTAGCCTCTGGTTGATCCTCAGTGCAAGAATGCATGGCTGTCCCTTTGTTACATAAGGCACTAGACATGTGGAAACACCAGGAGACAGCAAGGTCTCCCTACTGGGATCCACACAAGGCAGCGTGTCCAACAACTGCCAGCCACCACTACACTTCTGAAACCCAAGTCTGGTTAGAGGTAACAGGAGGCAGATCTGTGGTTGCCTCTTGGGGACAGATCCACTCCAGAACATCAGTTCAACACATCAAGATCAAGGGAGTTCACACCTGTGAGCCCCAGCACTCACCGTGTCGGGTCTCTGAGCCCAGGAGTAATCCACCGATTCTGCTATCTAAAGCTCAACTTTCCACACAGCATTTTACACACAGGGAAGCTCTTCTTCTCCGATCTCCCCTCCATTCAGTCTCACCTGAGGCTCCCTGAGCTCTACTCTGCCCATTTAACTGAATTATTTTCTCTGCCCTGAGTCATGGCAGCTGGGCAGGGAGAAACTAGCTTGCTGGTGTGGTTAAAGACATTCTGGTTTCATGGTTTTTCTCCGGACACCTGGGTTTTTGTTACTATGATGCAAGTAAATGCTAGCTGCCCATGGCAGGGTTCTGTGGAGGTCTGTTTCGACTTATTAAACATTCTAGCAGAAAACAGATGTGACTTTTTCATAGAGTGTGTGGAACTTGAGACCAGAAAGACTGTGTATCTCTTCTGTGCTCAATTAAAAGAATGAATAGCAATCTACAGAAAAAGCCATAACCACCAGGTGAAGCTCGTTCCCTGAGAAAATGTCTCATATCCCACATGGCATTCCCCAGAAAAGAGACAGAAGCTGGAGGTCACAGAGGCTGCGGGTGGCATTGGCTCTCAGAAACTGCTGGAAGCCAGCCCTGCTGGACAGCTAGAGAAGACACAGGCACCAGTGGTGTGAAAATAGAGGACTGGAACCATGTGGCAGAACCATTGGATGGTGCTTTCTATGCACCAGCCCGATAGCCAGCTGACCCAAGATAACTGTGAGGGAATGCACCCCAGGAGAGCGCAGTGGACCTGTCCAAAGCCCTGGGGTCCACCCATGAGCTTCCTGGACCTGTGCAAAGCCCTGGGGTCCACCCATGAGCTTCCCGGACCTGTGCAAAGCCCTGGGGTCCACCCATGAGCTTCCAGGACCTGTCCAAAGCCCTGGGGTCCACCCATGAGCTTCCTGGACCTGTCCAAAGCCCTGGGGTGCACCCATGAGCTCCCTGGACCTGTGCAAACCCCTGAGGTTCATTCATGAGCTCCTCAGTGCTTATCAGCATCAAAAGATTCAGAGGCAGCTCTGGAGAAGGTAGTCACTGGTCACATCTGCTCAGAGAATGTCCAATGAGGACCTGTGGAGAAGCAAGGGCCTTGCTTGGTGTGGACGCCTGCATATGAAGTCCTTACCTTTTACTGGAGGTAACTGACAGCCACTGGCTTCAGACGTGGACACTATGGGTGTTACAGTTTTACAACATGGATGAATGGAAAAGAACAGTGTGTCATCTCCAAGAAGGGGAGAATGGAGGAAAGGTAAGTAGGACCAGCTGGGATGAGTCACTTACAGGCAATCTGGGTTGGGAGAGTGAAGGGGTGTTCAGACATAATGGAGATACGAGAAAGAGACCCAGAGGAAGGGCCAGAGCTGCCTACAGGAAATACCTGCCACCACCCGAGTTTATGTTGCCTTCATCACCAAGTACCTCGACCTGATTTGCTCCCTGACAGAATCTGAAAGCCCTTTGTCTCCACTCTGGAGCCCAGGGCCACACGGTCTGTGTGATATGTAGACGGTAGCATAACAGTATTGCCAAGGCCAAGACAAACAGATGGAATCAAAGTGGTCAGAAGAGAAAGCTACAGCAGCCATTGCTCTTGAAGGCGATTCCTCCCCGTACATGAAATGCAGCTACACCATGGTGCAGAAAGTGTCACCAGGGAGCTGCAGCCTGGCAAACATCCAAGAGGACTGTCCTGGCTTGAGGCAAAAGGCCAGAGACCCCACGCAGCCTCACGGTGGCCTGGTGATATAGACAGAAACCCAAGATGAGCTCTGCAGACACCAGTTCCCGTGCCTACAGCCTGTCTACACATCTCATGAACAGTGAGCCCTTGGTTCTGCTGGAGGACTGGGTCTCCATCAGGACCACAGGCTGACAGGAAACACGAGACTCTGGATAATGCTTCATGCCTCCAGTTTCTCCTCTTGAGCAGCTGCCTCTCTTGGGGCCTATGGCTTCCAGGGTGAGTGGCGGGATCAGCCACACGGGTCTTGATGTAACAGGAAAGTCACTTTACTTAGGGATAGTTCAGTTCTGCTGGGAGGATGTTCAAGTAAACACAGAACCGAGTTCAGAAGTCCCTGGCCCTGTGGTCACTTCTCCAGAACCCAGTTCATATTCGGTGCCTTAAAAAAGTCGCTTACTTTTCAAAATAAATGTGTTTTGCACTCTCTATGAAACACTCTTATTTTAAAAAACAGACTTCTTTTATTTAAAACTACTGATTTCAGTAATTTTGCTTATGCTTATGATTTATCTTTTCCAGCATGAATTTATACATGTTCACGATGACTCCCCTGATTGCAGGACAAGCTTCCTCTGCAGATCATCATAATGAATTTATACTTTCTCCCAGTGACCTGCATGGCATGCCTGGCTACCCCACAAGAAAACCCCACGCAGAGGCAACGCAGGCAGAGAACAGTGTGATCCTAACCTGGGTCTGTACCCCTGCTGGCCAGACATAACAGAGATGTCAGCCCCACTCCAGTGAAACACCATGAGATTGGGGCCAGCCACTGGGGTAAGAAGAGAGGCCTTGAGCTGTTCAATGTCAATGAGTGACCTCTTGTGTGTGACATCTGCTTGATGACATATTTTGCATTTTTTAACTTGTTGATACTTGCTAGATTTGAAAAGTCTATTTTAAATTGTAGTTTTACTGCCAATTGACCTAGACATACAGCCAAAATATCCTTCTGTCTGCAGTGATTCTCAGTGAGGAACTGCCAGGGCACTGTTCTAAGCCTGCAGTTTCCTTGAGCATTCTTGAACAAGCATCTCTAAGGACGAAGGGGTTCAGGGCACGGAGGTGGTGTGGCGTTAACAGAGGCTGGATCAGTGTCCAGATCGTAGCACCAAGTGTCTCACCTGGTGTTTGAACCCACTCGTACACACAGGCTCTCCTTACTACCATGGCAGCCCTGGTTCTCCACAGCCTTGTGAAATGGGCGATCACACTGAGAGAGATGGAGATACAGAGAGACACAGAGAGACACAGAGAGGTAGAGGCACGACTCTTACACCAACGCAGTGGAAATCTGAAAGTGGCTGGCATGGGGAACTCTGACCAGACTTGGTTGGAGGAGGCCTGTATGTTGACCCTGTGACTGAACTTCAAGGCTTCTCAGTTCTCCTCGCTGCTCCTAAGCCACAGTGATGGGAGTGAGAGAGCAGATGCACCCTCCCTGGACAACCATCCTAGTGTGTGTGTGGGGGGGGGGTCCTAGGATGACTTCAGCCTCCTTGCTGCAGGTGGGGGGTAGAGATGGGGAGTGAGAGAGCAGACTCACCTTCCCTGGACAACCATCCTAGTGTGTGTGTGTGGGGGGGGTCCTAGGGTGACTTCAGCCTCCTTGCTGCAGGTGGGGGGTAGGGATGGGGGAGTGAGAGAGCAGACGCACCCTCCCTGGACAACCATCCTAGTGTGTGTGTGTGTGGGGGGGGTCCTAGGATGACTTCAGCCTCCTTGCTGCAGGTGGGGGGTAGGGATGGGGGAGTGAAGAAGGGAAGATGGGCAGGCTTGTGAGCTGGCAGAGGCTGCTGTGAGCCAAACCCCGCTGGGGCCCCTCCCTCCCGTGTCTAAGGAAGATCCTATCACCTAGAGCATGGGGAGCTGGGAAACTGGCTTGGCTGAGAGGCCTGGGACTTCAGCAACTAGTAATGAACCAGTGTCACACAGCCTCTGAAACATGGGGTCATAGATATCTCTAAAACATGGCTGCTCCAAGAGAAGCAGCAGCCCCTCCTCCTGTGGCCACAGATGCACGCAGGGCGATGTGCCCTGGGACCTGGACCCATTTTCCACTGTCCTTCCTCCTGAGCAACTCACGCTAGGCACCAGCAGCTGAGTCCCCAGTGTTGGAAACATTTGCTTAGGTGTGTGTGTTTTAGCTGCCTGTGGCTTATTACAGGTGTGAAAAGCCTATCTGGTAATCCTTCCTCCAGGCTGGACCCCCAGGTCAGGATGAGAAAGCTCTAGAGAAAATCGCACCAAACTTTCCAACCTTAGATTAAAAAAAAACAAAACAAACCCCACTCTTGTCTTAACCCTGTTTTGTTATTTCCTGTATTTCTGTACTTGAAATATTTATGTTCAGATCTCATTGCTCCGTCCCTTTAAGTGTAGTTCCTGGTCTCTGGGATGCACAGAGTGAAGAGTTCACACTCACACACTGGTGGAAACCAGCCCAGGCTCAGGAGAGAGTCAAGGCGATGAGGAAAATCCAGACATAGGGTGGGGGTGGGCACATGGCCTGTACATGGCTCCCATTGTCCCAATCCTTAAAAGAAGTTATGGATGTAAGGCCATGGGGCTTCCCTTGACTAACATCCCGGAAAACTTTTGCCTTGGTTTAACTCTCAGTAGGTTGAGCCATCAGCTGGAAGTGAGCCAGGAATCTGAGGGTGTGTTCTACATAAGAAGCTGCCTATGCCTTTATCCTGAAGCCTGACCTGATGGTACCTGGAGTCTCTCTGGGAGTTCCAAGAGCACTGGTGACATTTGTCAAGGGCCTTGATGACAGCCATGCCCCTACCCCTCAGGGAGCTTGTATAGAGGGAGGGTGCTGAAGAGATAAGCGAAGCTCAGAGCCACTTCTGTAGGATCATGGGATTTCTCCAGGTTCCTGTCTGTGTCCTTCTCACCCAAGCCAAGGTCACAGGCCTCCTGAGGCTGACTGAGCATCTTCGGACATATTTAACCCTGTAATGTGGCATTGTGTACAGAAAGGTCTCTTCTAAGAGCCAGAGCCACTTCTGGAACCTCCCCCACCCTTAGTCTGGTCTAACTCTGTCATGTAGCAAACAAACTTAAACTGCTGCTTGCCATTTTCCTGGGCTAAGGTTTTTGTGCAGTTCCAAACTGACCAGAAAGTAATTAGGGAACAGCTTTCTAGAACTAAACTATAGTTTTTGTTTTAAAAAGAAATAGTTACTGACAGCTCTCTAGGAAGCAACTCCAGTAACCAGGGCCCATGGAGTCAAGGCAGAGAGGCCTTTATTCAGAGGCCAAGCAACCAGGAGAGAAATCAAGAGGACAAGCTTGTGTTCAGCAAGAACACACCTCTGGCCACATAACACAGTCTCAGGCGTCTAAAGACAAAAACCCCTGGTGGGTGACATCTGTATAATCCTGAACAGGCATGTCCCCCTCGGGAGTCCCTGGAATTGACTGCTCAGTCAATCCAGTGGTGACCCACCCACGGATCACCAGGGGTCCAAACATAGAACACAAAGTTCTGCGACCTCCGTAACTCATGATGTCCTCATTTTAATTTTGAAACAGAAATGAAGACCAATGGAGAAGAGAAAGTGGCCCCTGGGCTACCGGCAAGTTATCCCTCTGAGTCCTTAGGCCAGCCAGGCAGAGTAAGGCATAGAGGAGCGTTTGACTAAGAACAGCTCCAGGTCAAGCTGGCTCAGCACAAGCTATAAAGACAGAGGCTGAAGCTGGTGCCCAAGGCTCACAGCATTTCCAAGGCAGGCCAGATTGCCACGGTCCTCATACCTGGCCTTGCATATGTCACCCAAACTCTTCCTGGCTTGTGCTTTAGTCTATTCTGTGTAGTACACAGCACCCCCACCTTGAACCTACTGCCCGGGCACCTCACAGGAGTCAGCTTCAGCCTTTATCGGTGACTGGCTGGGAATGGAGCTTGTGGCATTTAGGATACCAGACTCAGCTATAAGGATCGGGGTTCTTTCTACCTCAGAAACCTTGGCAAGGACTGCTGACGGAAGCCATCCACTCGGCTCCTCACTGCGGGTGACCCAGGTGCTCCAACCTCCCCGTGGTTTACCCACATCTTGACCTAGGAAACTCAAAGGTTGACAGATGCTCATGGCTTCCATGCAGCATAGAAGCCAGATGTGCTCACAGGGTATGACAACCCGACCAGGCCGCTGAACGAGAGGGCTTAGGAAGGGAATCTGGCGGGTAGAGAGGGACGAGTCGGCTTCCTACATCTGGAACACTCCCAGGGCGGCAGGATAAGGAAGGAATATGCAGGTGAGCCAGGGGCTGAGAATGAGAATCCCACCTTAATCCTCAGTGGCCCGGTGCCTGCTAATCTGCTCACAGGCTCAGCTGCTCACTTAGGGGTGTGTCTGCACAGTAAAGGTCAGAACAATCATTTCCTGATGACTGCTGGCCCCCCAGGGCTGTAGTAAGAAGAGTACTGTTAATGTAAAAGGTTCTATTTGACTGTAGGGATTCTTTCCTATGGAAACTTGTCAGATAGATGGTATATATATGATATATATTTACATATATATTATATATGTATGTATCATAAATCTATCTATATATAATCCCAGGCAAACTGAAATTTCCCAGGTGACAGCTGGCCTATTTAATTAAATCTTTTGAGTCCACAGTTCACATGGTCTCTTTACTGGAGCAGCCCCAGTCCTCCCGAGGACCTCATGTGGAACCTCAAAGTTGCCTCCCACAGTAGAGGGCCAATCACAAAAGAGTGAGGGCTGGGCTGCTCCCTGGTCTATCTTGATTACCTGTGTCAGGAAGAAGCAGACAGTGGAGGCGATTTAGAGCAAGGTGCACATGTCAGAGAGCACGAAGTCAAGACCAGAGATAAATGTTGGCAATCACATCCTGGTGGCCGGGAGGATGGACAATGTCGCGCACCATGGCGACAAGGCGAGAACACACCACACCACGCTAGCCGTCCAGGGATGGTCTTCTGAAGTCACCAGTAAGCAGCACTACCAGGAGTACGTTCACCAAGAAAGAAGAGTCTTTACAAAAGACACGGCCAGCATCAGCCTCTGGCCAAGTATGAGCGTGGACCCTCTGGCTGGGTCTGTTCTGACCTCCGCACTCAGGGTTGGGATAACGGGTACTCACACCTGGTCATCAGGCATGAGACGACTGGAAGCTGGCTCCAGCAGCACCTGGATGGGCCCAGTGCTGGTGGGACGCCGGGTGAGGGGGGACGTCTGCGAGAGAGAGCAGAGTACCCAGGAGTCTTCTACGGAAGCCTCTTCTCATCTCTCCTCTCCCCATGGAAACCTAGCTAAAGGAGCCGGTCTGAGTGAGGGGGAGGGGGTGTAGGAAAGAGACTCTGGTACAAATGAAAGAAGAATTCACACTAGCTAAATGCTGCTGGCCTTGCATTTCAAACAGACTCTCCGAACCCACCATTCCTCAGAACTGAGACTATGATTAGCTCCTCCAGACTCTCCCTGGCCCTCCTCCAGACTCCTGTACCTATGCTGTTGTAAACCGGCTGCCTCAGGGAACAGGAATCCAGTTCCATTCTGAATGAAATGTTGTCACCTCATACTTCCATGCTTACTTATATTAGAGGTTATGCTAATAGCCTGAAGGATTTTCTATACCCCAGAGTTTTATTTGGGAAGCAGCCACTGCATAGGGAAACTGGAAGCTGTTTTCCTTTCAATAATGCTTATGTCACCCCCAGAGCTCCTGTTCCCTCAGTTAAAAGGCAGCACAGCCTGCAGCGTCCTGGCACCTGCGCCCGTGTCTGCTGCTCACCCTGTTCTGGCAGGCTGGCCCCGGGACATGAGTGCCAGGTGCAGCACTGCAGGCTGTGAATGCAGCAGGGCCTGGGTTCGCCGGCTCCAGACACGCACTGCAGGCTGAGAATGACAGACCCGTTTGCCCAGCTTGGCTTACACCGAGAGGTCTCGGCATTGCTGGGCTTTGCACTCTCATCACCTTGTCAAGAGCAGACGCTCCTCCTCTGTGTTCCAGTCACGTGAGAGCAGCACGAGCCACCGGTTCTGTGCAACTGCATGGAGACCCTGGGTCCTCCATTGTTTTAAACTGCAGAGAAAGCCACAGCTGGGGCTCCAGGATCCCGCAGCAGAGGAGTGGATCTACAGCGAGGGTCTGTGTGGGGAAATGGCTTAACTCCGGGAAAGTGCCAAACCTCTCATCAGAGGGCACACATTCATTCTATCATGGCAAAGTACATTGTAGTGGGACGCTGTGACCTTCTACCCTCAATGTCAGGGAGAAGAAAGGAAAGGTAAAAACCCTCACTGCTCTTACAAGGCCTTAATACAGAAAGGGAAAAAAGTAGAAATCTTCACAGCCTCTTTTCAGGCTGTCCTAAGCTCGAATCTCTCCAACCTTTGTCTTCACACTAACACCAGCAACCCAACCAGCTAACCACCAACCAGTGCCCACCCCGACTCTCAGAGCTTCAGACCTTTTATGCCCTAAGCCAAAAGTTCCCATAAACCCATGCGGCACGCAATCCCAAAGACAAGCTACAGGTGGCAGAACGACTGCGCCCGACCAAACTATAGCCACCTGCGTCAAGCACTCCAATTCCAACTCGTAAACAACTCTACCGCAGCTGGGGTGGGAACAGGACCCTCTAGTGACTAATCGGTTAAACCAAAAAGCTTTTCTTATCACAGAAAGCCCGAGTGTTCCTCTACAGTACGTGAGAAAGAAGTCAACATGAAGAAGAGATGAGAATAGGAAAGCTGAGTGAAAATAGGGGTTAAGCTAACGCACAGAAGAAAGATCTGTCTGGCGTCAGCAGCTCAGGCAGGAGGGCACGACAACCAGTGACTGAAGAAGCAGGGGACAAACACACTTCCTGGCAGGGAACCACGAGGGTCTTCCCTGCGCCCAGTGAAGCAACGAAGCTGGGTGTGGGAGGAGTGACCACGCCCAGTCTGGACAAACAATAGGCTACTTCAGAGGACAGACAGGACAGGCTCTTCAGTCATGGGCCTGACCAGAGCCTGGCATCCTCCGCCATGAGTAGAGGCACGCACGGGTGGTCAACCGGACCCGTAGCCCTTGTGCTCACTGCCACTCAAACTGTATGTCACAGACAGTCAGGGAACAGGGCCATGTCCCCACTGTACCTGTGTGTCTTCAGGAAGAGCCTGGCAACCGTGGCTCTCCTCTTGGGCCTTTCTGATGTAGGTCAGTGAGGATCTGTTTGTGTTGAATTCACATTGCCAGCATCTAAGCAAGAACCCTAGGCAGAATGCTCTCCCCTGCAGAGGTACACGGGCAAGTTCACCCCGCTCGGGTACTTCCGAAATCTACTCAAGCACATGGGGACTGGTCAACCAGGGCGCTGATTCACATAACCAAATTCCAGCCCAAGAAGTACGTTAGGTGGGCAGCACCAGGTGCCTTCGAATGCAAGCTAAAGTCCCGGTGTAGATGCTGGCCCTGCCCGAGCAGAGGCCTGGTGAGCTCAAACAACAGGTCTGACAAGAGGACTCCAGTACTGATAATTTCAGTTTTAGGACCAGCGTTTTGTAGTCCCCCTTTTGGCCTTTGATGGCCACCAGTGACAGCAGTGGAGCATCACAGACAAGGGGACAAACCTCCACACCAGGGCTGTCAGGCTTGAGGACAGCAGGCTAACTTTCCCAGTACTGTGTCTGCTCCAGCTCTTTAACAGACCAGACAAAGTGCAGCTGGTCCCAGTCTCCCCTTGTTGGTCCATGTCGCCTGAGCAGCCTGCAGAACTCTCGATGGCCTGGACAATCATTCTCTTAGGTGAGTGGCTGAAGCTACCCACAACCTGTTCGTTAGCTCTGGGTCATCAGGTGAGTTGGAGTCGGGGTGCACACATGTAGATGAGGACATGCAGGGTGCACACATGTAGATGAGGACATGCAGGGTGCACACATGTAGATGAGGACATGCAGGGTATACACATGTAGATGAGACATGCAGGGTGCATACATGTGGATGAGGACATGCAGGGTGCATACATGTAGATGAGGACATGCAGGGTGCACACATGTAGATGAGGACCTGCAGGGTACGCACATGTGGATGAGGACCTGCAGGGTACACACATGTAGATGAGGACCTGCAGGGTGCATACATGTAGATGAGGACATGCAGCCTGGTGGAGTGTATAGACTTGAGTGCCCAGCAGAGGTTCCAGATGGCGGGGACACGCACACACTGTCTGCGTGGGTTACAGGCCCAACCACTGACTGTTTCAAAGAAAACTGGGGTTCTCAAGACAGTGCACAAAACCTCATGGCAGGTCAACCAGGCATTTGCTACAGAGCTGGAGAACACAGTTTACTTTTAATATGCAAAGAATACAGACTACGAAAAATAAAAGCTATCCAAAGCAAATGCCAAGGTAAGAGTCAGAGTCGTGGCTGGACCCGACTTTCAGTTCATGGTAGTCCTGTTGGGTCACAGGGCCTCCAGCAAATCCCTCTGTCCCTGGTCCCCATGTGTCCTGCAGAGCACAAGCATGGTGCCAAGCTAGGATTCTCTGGACTCACAGTCAGCCAAACGCCCCGGTTTCAGCTGCCCAGTGACCCAGTGCACTCCATGCAGGCTGCAGTGCGCCCCTCTGCCTGAGTCTACACAACCATCCTCCACAGTGCTTCAGAATGATTGTTCTTGAATACAAATGTACCTATCCACTTCTCATCTCCAACCCTTACAGGAAATAATGCAGGCTCCTCAAGAGAACAAGGTCTGAGTCTGGAAGCATCCAGCCTTTAGTGTCTGAGCACGGTGTGGGACCTCTGCTGCAAACTCTCCACTGGGCTCCATTTGCTCTGGTAGTTAAAAAGGTCAGGAGCACAGGTTGTGTGAAGAGAAAGGAGCGGTGGGAACCTGAGCCTGCTCCTCCTGGGTGCTTCTGAGATGGACGCACAGCAACTACTTGTCTCGCACAGCTCAGGAACCTCCACCTCAAGCCTGGACTTTGCCAGCTTCCTACAGCCACCCTGTCCTCAGAGAGAAACACAGTTCTTGCTGGAGGACAGGGGTGCTTCCCAGATATTGTTCCTCCTGCAGATTTAGGCACTGGCTCTTAAAGCACCGGCTTCTCCCTTTATGTAGGACACTGTGGAGATGTCTGTGTGAGCGTCAACACCACAGGGAAGCTGGGGCAGTGGCTTGTAGCCCAGCCCCCTGCTGAGTCTCTAAACACAAAAACAACTCTCTACTTCTACTGACTCAGAGGCTAATGGCCTCTGAGATGCCATGCACAGAGGATGTCAGGTCTGATGCATTCTGGGAAGTCTGTGCAAGAAGAGTTGGTGTCAGGAATGAAGAGTGACAGCAACAGACAGTATGTCGTGGCCACACCAGAGGAGGGGGCAATGAAGGAGCTGCTGATATCTCTTCATTCCGGTGTCTGCTTCATTCCTCTGGCTACTTCAGAAGGCATTCTCCATTAGGAGAATTTCAGAGATAACACTTCTACGGTTGCACTGAGTGAGCAACTTGCCTTGCTTTCCAATGGCACCCCTTGCCCTGGAGAAGGTGGGGAGTAGTTACTATCTAACAGGACAGTGTTAAGTGAGGGTGACTCTCTCTGCGGGAGTGTGCCCCAGAGGTGTCCTGACATGACAGACATCACAAGACCCTCAGGGTTTGAGCTCCTCTCTGACTTTATGAGACCTTGATGACAAGACGCCAGAGTGGGAACAGAGAAACGTGGACTGCTGTCTGGGGACAAGGGGTCCCACAGGCTCAAGAAGCTGATTAGATAGAAGAGAGCGGAGAGGAGCGATGGATGCCTGGCGAAGTCGGCCAGTGTGCGCATGCTCAGGCAATCATCTCAGGAATTTCTGAAAGCCAATTAACACCTCTGGGGCAGCACTTCACCCTCCTGAGGGGACAGGACTCATTGCCCTGTTTCACAAGTCAGAAGAGAACTAGGAAAAAATATATTAAATCACATTCTGAGAATAAAAAAATTCTAGACATTTGCAGGCCTGCTATGATTCATTACAAACCAAGTTTCCTTCTATTTTGGGCCACCTGGAGTGTCCCAGCTGCCTGTCACAGTCTGGGCAGGTTTGCACCATGGTCTTGGTCTGAAGGAAGAAAGTTAAAGAAAGGATATAGCCCAGTTTCTGCTACAAGCAGGGTCTTCTCATAGCCCTGCCTGCGCGGATGTAACCGCAGATGCCGGGCCAGCGTCACCTGGGGAGCCGTGTTGTTGGCACCACCCCGGGATTTCCTCCAGCAGGTGGATTCACTGCCGCCTCCAGTGCCCGTGCCTTCCCTCTGAGGGAGCTGAGCCAGCACTGTTGCGGGTGAGCTGAGCTGCTCTTCTCATAATAAGTCTGATAAAAAGCTTCTAAGACTCTTACCTAAACATATTCAGGTATCAAAGGAGATCTTAACAGACACCGGCCTGCATTCTCTCTGTTTATCTTTTTTCTTTCTTTCTCTTTTTGCCTAAGGGCATGCATGGGTTGTGGGGTGATGAAGCTACGAGATCTTGGCATCCAGGTTCCAGCTCCTAGAGAGCAGAGGTGGTTGTTGCAGTGAACCTGCCTGCAGCCACCTGTCATCAGCAGGGGGCTCGGCCACCCCATGTAATCCCTCTCTGCCACAGTTCTCTGTCTTCTCCTCTTCTCTTCCTGTCCTGTCTCCCCTCCCCGCTCCTGCTCTACCCCAGACTCAGCTTCCCTCTCCCTCCCCCATAAGAAGTAAACCTTTGCTGAAACGTGCCAGTGTTCACAGGTCTAAACTCCATCCACCGCCTCCATGCATAGAAAGAATTATTACTGCTCTCCTAAGCCCTGAACCCTCAAGAACCCAGGTCAGAGTTACTCTGCTTACACACACACACACACACACACACACACACACACACACAGTTAGAAAGGAATGATTCACACTACCAAAGAGAAGTGGTGACATCCTGACCAGCTCTAGGCTCAAGACTCGGGTACTGAGAATGAGGGCTGATGTCAGTGGGAAAAGGAAGTCAGCAGAAGAAAGCTAAGGGGGCCTGAGCGGCTTCACTCAGCGAGCAAAGGCAGCAGCCAACCTGACAAGCTAACAGTGTCAGAGCTGTCAGCTCACTTCAGAGCTCAGCAGCCTGGGACCTGGGACACTTGAAGGCTGTCACTACCCGCTGGAGTCCAAATCCTTCCAGAGATAAGACCAACTCAGGAGCCATCCGAGGAAGCTAAGGAGATTAGGAAGAGCAGTTGGCGCTGGGGCTTACGACAAAGGGACAAGTGGGGGACAGCTCGGTCAGTAAAGCATGAGGGCTGAGTTCACTCTCCAGAACCCGCATACAAAGGCCAGGTTTGGGGGCACACACTTGTAATCCTAGTGCTGGGGAGGTACAGACAAGTGAGTCCCTGAGGCTGGGTAGCCAGGCAGCCCAACCAAATACGTGAGCTTCAAACCCGTGAGAGACCCTGTCTCAAAATTCAAGGTGGACGGCACCGGAGGGACATGGTGCACCTGCTGGTGATGCAGGACCCTCAGCAGCGTCTCTGCCCAGCACATTCTGCCTAAGCCTTCCCCTTAGATTCTTTAAACAGATGTATCACAAGGAGCTTTCAACTCAGCTGTGGTTGAGTCTCAGCAAATTCAGACTAGCTCTGGGAAGAGCAAAAATGGCTAAGGTGACCTAAGGCCAGAGAACAGCAGGCTGGTCGCTCCTTCCAACTGGGCTCTTCTAGATAAATGGCCTTAATAAAGAGGCAGGAAATATTTGTCATAGAATAAAGATTATTTAGCAACAATTAAACATATTTGGTGTTGTCTGAGGACAGTGCATTCTCGAAAGTTTTTGAAGCTGTCTCTGAAATACTGCTTAGGCTATTAATTTGTCTGGAAGATGCTCCTTTGGGGACTGATAGTGACTTACACTGCACTCCGCCCCGGTTCTTTGTAAACACTACTCTCAACGTATCGGGGTCAAGTGTCTTATCACGTAACTGGTGATGCCCCTGCCTCGGCAGAAGCAATGAGCACAATTCTCTTCTAAACAACCCTGGTTCGTCGAGCACTGCGTCAAAGAGCTAGCCTAGAGCCCAGGACTCTTGGGGTTCTCTGCTGAACGTCCCTCTTGTCGGTCCATGAGTCACTTAACATTGGGCCCTGAGCTACTTGGGCAAATCCACTGGTGTCTTGTGAATGAGGCATTTTCTGTACTAAGACGTTGGGAAACAAGAAAGCAAAACAAATCCAGCAGATCTTCAGAATATGTACACATATTTTGAAAGCTAACCATTTTAAAACACTCTCCCCTGTCCATGTACCTCAGTATTCATAGAGGGGCATCCACAGTGAAGGGAAATGTGTTTAAATTCTGCTGCTGCCTCCAGCCCCAAACAGTGCTCTGGGCTGGGCCTGCTGCAGGGACTTGGTTTACTGGAGGAGAAGGTGTTCCAGCCCTCGTGGTCCACCTGATCTTCCTAGTGTCCCACCATGCCAGCATGGTTCCTACCCTGCTATGCAACCTTCCCTGCCCTCCCTACCCCTCTGCTAGCTGATTGCCACAGCTCACCAGTGTAGAGTTATCCACACAAGGCTGCTCTTTCACACTTTAGGAAGATGTTCATAGAGGTGACAGCAGAGCAGTAAATGGAAAAGGGCCACCAAGGCACAGGACACTGCCCAGTGCCCAGTCCCTCAGGTGAAACTGGCTTCTGCTGCCTACTAGGAGCAACCGGGTGGTCTGAACTGCCTGCCCTCTTTCCAAGACGAGGTCTATGTGTACTTGATGAATCTCTCAGACTCTTGTCCTGGTAGAAGTAAGGGCAGAAGCCATGTTCTCCCTGCTTCATGAGAACAGTAAATGCTCTTTTGGCAGGATGCCACAAGTGCTCACTCTGGTGCCCTGCCCCTCCCAAACCACCGGCTGTCCGGTGCTGATGGTTCCCATGCATTCGGCTTTCTTAGAACGGTTTGAAGGAAGAAAGCTCCTCATGTTCATGTAAGTCACGGAGAGAATCTCACAGCTCGCTCAGGATCCGTTGGCTGTCAGATCGTTGAAATACAGTCTTTGGATGGTTGGATGGCACTTATATTTCTCCTCCAGGCTAGTGGGGAAGCATCTCTTTCTGTCTCTTGTCTTTCCTTGGTTTACCATGAATAATATTCCCATAATCTTCCTCCACAACCTTCTCTGATGCCTCCTCATTCCTTGAAAACCAGAAAATACCTATCAACTGAGTGCACTACCCTAATACAAATGTCGGTAGGACTTCTGACAAACAGCACACGGAGTTCCCCCTTCATTCCCCCCATTTGGCTTCAGCCCGATGTTCACGTCTTATAATTCGGCCTTTTTAAAGAGCAGCGGTAAGAATAAACAAAGTTTGTCTTCCTTTACTGCATGTCCAGGATGTTCTTTCCTGTAACACCTGAGAGACGGCATCCAGAATGTCCCCAAGATGCCTCTCACGTTGCACCTCTGCTGGGCTTCTCTGCTCCTGGCTCCTTTCCCTGCTGTCCCTATTCCTGAAGCCTTAGGGAGGAAGGTTTGACATAGTCCTCCTGACTGACTGGACCCACAGTTGTCTTTCCTCATTGAAACCAATTTGCTTCCCACTTTTTCGCCATGCAGCTTCACAGGCCGTGAAGCACATCCATCTAGAAGTTTAACTTCACACTTCATCATCAAGACCAGTAATCAGAAACGAACACCAAGGAGACCCAGGTTTTCACTTGCAGTCATGACCATTGTGGGGGAGGGACTGTTAGTCACGACTGTTAGAGGGTACCCTTGACATACCTAGAATCCAAACCACGGCTTGTGCCACTGACTTGAGCACAATGTCACCCTACAGCGAGGTCCACTCATTTAGCTTTCTATTGCTTCCAAACTCCTCCTTCCTGCCTGGCAGGAGGAAGATGACACAGGACACCCTGGGTATGTGCTTGGGACAGGGTGGGGGGATGGAGGGGTGCAGATGGCAGGAACATGCTCCTATAAGCACAGAGAGGCACGCACACAGCTCTACCCGAATGTCCAACTTTAGAGGATTGCGTCTGGAGCACAGCTGGGCTATAGAGCTCAGGTAGTGGAGTGCTTGGCTGCCATGCTTGCCACCCTGGGTTGACTTCTCCAGCACCACATAAACCAGGTGAGATGGTGCATGTCTGTAATCAGAATTCAGGAGGTGAGACAAGAGGATTGGGAGTTCAAGCTGCTCCTTTGCTACGTAACAAGTTCAAGGTCACATAGGCTATATGAGACCCTGTCTCAAAACTTTTCAAATGAATAATAAATAAGCATAAAGGCACCTTGTTCTCAGCTGACTCGTGTCTGAATTCAGCACTTCATCTGACAGCAGAAATCATGGAAGGAGACATTTATTTTTTGAAAGAGAAACGTTGACATCTCTCGCCATCATGGAATCCTCTGGCTGTGGAAGGAGCTGGTTGCTGGCTGTCCATCCTCTTTGCAGGAAAGGGAAACACCAACCTCTCTGTGTGTCATGCAATACCTGGTAAGGACCCACAGCTTGGGTCTAATTACCTCTGGGAAGCAAGCCAAGCTACGCCTAGGGCGAGGCGAGGATCGCTTTCTGCTGCCTCAGAAAGTCATAATTAATTTTAAAGCAATTAGATGGTGCTAGAATAGTGTCTGAGGAAGACAGAAGGTGGCTGGAAGGCTTGCACCTGAGTCAGGGTATAATTACGCCTGGAATTGCTGCAGGCTGCCAGGAGAGAGGATGCTCCCTGTCTCCTCTCACTAGCTGGAAAGAACTCTGCAGTCCAAAGAAGTGGTGGACTTCCAGAAGTCAGGAGCAGGAGGATCAGGAGTTCAAAGGTCATCCCCAACTATGTAGTGAGTTCAGGCCCATCTGGGCTACCTGATGCCTAACTTGACAAAAGCAAAATTTAAAAAAGAAAGAGATTGGTGTTCAGTAAAATCAACAAATGTCTCTCCATGCTAGTTTGTCAAAGGCTGGCAAGAGGAAGAGAAACGGGGTCCTTTGTTCTGCCACATCTGGGGCTCTGGGCTGATAGACAGGAAGTTGGGGGGCTGGGTCTCACCCCAGGGGCCTTGGGAGGTACAGGAAGGAGGCAAAGCCAGTAGGCCCACATCTCCCCTGTATGAGGCCACACCAGACAGGTGAGTGCTGATGGAGAGGCGAGGAGGGCGTCCCTGGAAGGTGAGTCCTGAAGGGGGAACGGAGGAGTCTCCTGGAGGAATCGCAGGTTTCACAAACAGCTCTTCAGGCTCAAGAGAGCATGAGGAGAAGATCGGGGTAGGTGGGGCAACAGGGCAGGGCAACAGGGCAGGTACAGTGTTTAAAACAGCCACGAGCTATTTTTAGATTTTTTAAAAGTATTTTAATTATGTTCTTGTGTGTTTGTGTGTGGGCCTGTGTGCGTGCATGCAGGCACCCTCTAACGTCCTAGAGCCCGAGGAATAGACAGGCTGAAACACAGATGTGCGTGCTGGGAGCCGAGGTTGGGTCTCAGCAAGAGTGGTGCCTGTGCTGTTTGTTTGATTTTCAGTTGTTTTTTGTTTTGTATTCTTTGGGTTTTTTTTGTTTGTTTGTTTGTTTTTCAAGACAGGGTCTCTCTGTTGTAACTCTGGGTGTCCTGGAACTCACTCTGTAGGCCAGAGGTGGCCTTGAACTCACAGCGATCCACCTGTCTCTGCCCTGCGTGTCCTTAACCACTGATCTATCTCTCTGGCCAGCCCTCCCCACCGTGAGGTATTTTAATTAGGGAGGAAAAATGATAGATTTGCCAAAGGGAAAAAGGTAACGTCATTCCTTTGTTTAGGTTTCTACTGACCTGGCGTTTACTTTTCTCAAGGCCATAGACAACCTGGCTTAGAAACCTACAGCATGGAGGAACTTTGCACATACAGCCCAGTGCTAAATGCGGGACTCTGAAGACCCAGTCATCACTTGCAGTCAGTTGGCGTGAGCCACAGATCAGGCTAGGGCTGCATGCAGCTTCATGTCTTCCTGGCTTGCCATGGGAGGTGAAGGCTGCTGAGCTGGGAGAAAGCAGACAGAAGAGAAAGCAGGCCTCTACCTAGGAAAGCTCAGCTCCCAGCCTAGGGAAAGCTCAGCTCCCAGCCTAGGGAAAGCTCAGCTCCCAGCCTAGGGAAAGCTCAGCCCTCAGCCTGGAGAAAGCTCAGCTCCCAGCCTGGGGAAAGCTCAGCTCCCAGCCTGGGGAAAGCTCAGCTCCCAGCCTGGGGAAAGCTCAGCCCTCAGCCTGGGGAAAGCTCAGCTCCCAGCCTGGGGAAAGCTCAGCCCTCAGCCTGGGGAAAGCTCAGCTCCCAGCCTGGGGAAAGCTCAGCCCTCAGCCTGGGGAAAGCTCAGCTCCCAGCCTGGGGAAAGCTCAGCCCTCAGCCTGGGGAAAGCTCAGCTCCCAGCCTGGGGAAAGCTCAGCCCTCAGCCTGGGGAAAGCTCAGCTCCCAGCCTGGGGAAAGCTCAGCCCTCAGCCTGGGGAAAGCTCAGCTCCCAGCCTGGGGAAAGCTCAGTCCTCAGCCTGGGGAAAGCTCAGCCCTCAGCCTGGGGAAAGCTCAGCTCCCAGCCTGGGGAAAGCTCAGCCCTCAGCCTGGGGAAAGCTCAGCTCCCAGCCTGGGGAAAGCTCAGCCCTCAGCCTGGGGAAAGCTCAGCCCTCAGCCTGGGGAAAGCTCAGCTCTCAGCCTGGGGAAAGCTCAGCCCTCAGCCTGGGGAAAGCTCAGCCCTCAGCCTGTCTGTACAGGAAGCATCACCTACCCAGTGGCTGCTGTGTTACTGTAGAAATAAGTGTCCCCTCCCCACAAAGAAGAGCCTGCATCCTGGAGTTAATTTAAGACTTTCCTGGATTTCTCTCCTAATAAGGACAATGGTTTCCAAATAATGAAAGCTATTAAGTGGGTGTGAGCAGCCTTCTTCCAAATAGCTCGGGACTGCAGAAGAGCTGACCTCTCCAGGGCTGGGACCTCCTGGTCTCCTTGGAGGGAGGTGGGGCAGCGTCTCTGCTATGAGGCCCACATCCTACCCCTTGTGCTGGCGAAGTGCATGGCTGCCTGGGCTCTACCGGGAACCTCTTCTACATGCTGAGTGCTGGTTCTCTGCCTCCTCTGACCTTCAGACAGCAGCACGTTCTCCATAGTGATGGCCATTGGTTCCCACCAAATCACGTACCACCCCAGTCTTTGATTCAAGAACAGTAGCCAGGTAAAGTGCTCCCTGAAAGGAGCAAATGGAAGGCTCACTGGACAGTAGCAAATGGTATTCATAGGGAAAAGCCACAGTGTCTGGAAGTCCTGGAGCATCATCTTAGGGGCAGAGGACATAGTGAAATTCTATAGGATAAGATAAGGACTAGTCGAATCCAGCCAGCGTATCACTTTTACAAACAATGCTACCCTCTGAAATAAAAGCCTGACTTCAGCTAGCATGGTGGTGCACGCCTACAGTCCCAGCGCCTGTGGGGTGGAAGCAGGAGGACCAGAAATTCAAAATCACCCCTGGCTGCATACGGAATTGAAGCCAGCATAGTCTACTTGAGCAATTGCCTCAAAAAGAAAACCCAATTTAAGAGGCCAGATACTTGTGGTAAAGTGCTCTTTAGGCCAGAGAGCCTGGGGCCTGCTGAGAGGTCTCCAAGAGCATAGCATGCATATGCAAGGGCTCCAGGCAGGAATCCTCTGCCTAAACCTTCTCCTCTCTGTTTCAACTCCCAACCCAGGAAACAGAAAGCAAGAAGCCATTCTCAGAGAAGATGATGCTGCCTGCAGGCTCCTGAGCCTGTGGGTGGACAGAGAGTGGGACCGGCAGAAAGCCTGGGTCAAGATCATCAGAGCAGGAAGAGAATTTCTGCTAAGTAGACCCTGTGGCCATGCTGGGAGGAAAGTGGCCTGCTTCCCCAGAGCAGGGCTGGGCCAGCTGTTCCTCTGCAGTGAGCACACTCATGTGGTGCCTTGGGTCATATGGAAATGTGGGTGTCCTGGTCTTCTCTTGCTTATACACAGGAAAACACTTTTTCTTTCAAAATTTCTCTCTTTGTCAATATAGTCCAAACTCTGAAGGAAGCTACAAACTACTCCAGGAGGACGTATCCTTACCAGAGAAGACCAGATCAATCCTGCCTGGCCTGAGAGACTTTAAGGATGACTTTATTGTCTGCAGACACTTAAGGGAAAAGCAACCAAACAGAACAAAGCTATGAGCTTCTTCCAAGGGTGGTATTTATGGCATCGAGTCCACCCGTGACACCAGAGTAGGTCTGTCTGCTGAGGCCTTGTTCCTCACATGTCATGGACAGACACCTGTGTGCCTTTAAGAGAAGCAAGCAAGAAGCATCATCCAGAAAAAGCTCTGATTCATTGTAAGTTTACATCTACACTTGATACGCAGGTGGACTTGTGTTTATTAAAGCCAACTGCCAGCTTCAAATGCCAGTTCAAAGAAAAGAGAGATGTCAGGGCGCCCATCTTCCACAGTAACGAGGAGTCTTACAGAAAGTCCCGGGGGTTTTGTCAGGGTGACTCACTTTAGAGACGCTACATGTCCAGTCGTGCACGGTGGCCCTTTCCACACTGCCAAATGTGAGTTAACTCGGAGATCAGCCTGTGTCTTACCTGTGGGCTCCCATGGCTACTGGGATTCAGGCTCTCAGAGGGGCCACACGACACAGGGTCCTCTGGGTTGCTGGGAAGCAGAGGTGTCAGCTTTCTCAGCCCACATTACACGTGGTCCTGAGTGGTCCCAGAGCTGCCTGCCCCGCACGGATGTTGTACTCACCCTGCAGTGGCCGGTTCTTGTACAGGTCCCGGGCCTTCGCTGGGTGAGCTCTGGCGGTGCTGTCACACTTGGGCTGCTCATACCTAGGAGCAAGGGGTAAGAGAAAAAAGAGTGGGCTTGAAACCTTGGGTTAGAGCTGTCTTCAGTTTTTCATGTCCGACAAGCTGTATCCAGCGTTAGCCCCAGAATGTTCCATAAGAGCTATCTTTATATTGCAGCCCTGTGATTTAACTCCTTGGTGGATGGCAAACATTGCTAGATAACTCACAACCATGGTCCATAGGACAAAGGGACTGCAGCTCTCCATGGTCCGGCTTCACCCCTCTATCTGGTCCCAGAGAGTCTTGCCTCATGGTCCTGATCACCCATGCTTCCCTTCCTTCTGCTTTATGATTGCATGAAGAGCAAGCATTCCGCTCAGCAGTCAAGTGTTTTCAAATGCACAGGAATGAGGACCTTGGGTATAAACAGGACAAGGTTTGGCCACTTGGTGGCCTCCTTAAAGGAGCCAAGGTCTCAGAAAAAGCCGGAGCACACAGTGATCTGTCATTGAAAGGCTAACTAATTTTCAATCCAACTCATGGGGCTACAAGAATCTGTTCAAATACTTTAAAAGGAAATAAAAGGAAAGAAGGAAAGGAGGGAGGGAGGGAGGGAGGGAAGGAGGGAGGGAAGGAGGAAGGAGAGAGAGAGGAAGGAAGAGAGGAGGGAAGGAGGGAGGGAGGGAGGGAGGGAGGGAGGAAGGAAGGAAGGAAGGAAGGAAGGAAGGAAGGAAGGAAGGAAGGAAGGAAGGAAGGAAGGAAGGAAGGAAAGGTGTGTGCATGCTGCAGGTTCTATCTGGGGTTAGTAGAACGCCTCAGAAGGCTTGCGTGGGCTGAAGGTGCTTGCTGCCTGAATGTTTCTGGTCCAAACCAGATGACTCTCTAAAGCTACTCAACAGCTCCTTGGAACTGCCCTCGCCCCAGGCCGGTGTGAGGGCCTGAGTGAAGAGGAGCCCTGCACCAGAGACCACAGACTCCCTCGCTGTGAGGTCAGCAGAGCTTGTGTGGAGAGCTGGAGAAGCTCCTCCCTCACGGTGGGGTCTCCTCTCTCGGGTATCTCCTGACAACCTGTGCTGCTGACTTGTGCCATCTGATGGAAGGAGTGACTGTGTGGTCTCAGCCCTCCCTCCGGCTACCAGCAGACCCCAGTCTTCGGCAGTGGCCGAGTCTCCCTGTTTCCTCCAACTACAACCCCCTTTGTCCAAGTCTCATGCACTGACCCCACCTTGGAGACTCCTTAGGGGCTGGGGTTCTGCACACGTGATGGGTGACAGTCAGGAGGTGCTCGCTCAGGGAGCACCTGCGTGGACCAAGGGCCATGAAGCACTGGACTAGGAAAGGAGAGCTGAGCGACAGGTCGGGGCTAGTGGGGAGTAGGTAGAAGTGGAACGTTCTAGGTCCCAGTGCTGCCAATGTTCAGTCACGAAATGGCAAAATTCTACTGACTATTCTTCCTTTCTTTCTGGCTACTTCCCTTTCTACTCATAGAAAGGACTGTGAGATCACATTTATTCAGAGTTTCATTTTTCAATATTTATGTTTTTCCCCACCGTAGAAAATAAAGAGAAAAATAAAATTTTTCACTATGAAACTTCTTTAAAGTGCTCTGAAGCTGGTCATGGTGGCATGCCTGCAGTCCCAGAACTCAGGAAGTAGAGACAGGAGGAACAGGAACTCTAAACAAGACTGTCATGGTTAAGCACAGAAGCACCTGCCACACAAGTCCAACAACCTGAGTTCAGCCCCCAAAATCCACAACAGAAGGAGAAAACTGACTCCACAGAGTTATCTTCTGAGCTCCACATATAGGATGTGACATGTATGTGCCCAGATTCACACATGCACACAGACACACACACACACACACACACACATTCACATACACACAGACACACATATACACAGACACACACGTTCACACACACACACATTCACACACACACATTCACACACACAGACACACACACACATACACACACACATTCACACACACCCACACATTCACACACACACAGACACACACATACACACACACACACATTCACACACACACAGACACACATATACACAGACACACACACACACACAGACACACGCACACACACAATGGTCCCTTTGGCTGTGTCGTGGGTTTGAGGCTAGCCTTGGTTACATGGGAATCTATCTCCCCAAACCAAGAGCCATAGATTTGCTATGGTGTGATATGATGTAATAAGTGACCCCTGGCGGAGCACTGGATCCCAGCAGTGACCGCAGCCCAGCTGTGATGGCCACTGCCCATTGCCTCCCTCCCCTGAACAGCATCCTTGATTCCAGACACACCAACACTCTCTTCACCCAAACTTCACATCTTTCTGAAATGTTGCTTCCAAAATTAGAGTCCCTAGTACACCCCATCACCCCGATGATGCACTCCATGCACCTGGCAAATGTCTGAGCTACCACATCCTCCTCCAAAGTCAGTAGCCTGTACTCTTTGAGAACACAGAGACTTGGTGCCAGGCAGCAGAGGAATCCACAACCGCAGGGCAGTGACGACGGACCCTCTCAGTCGGCTTCTGCTCCCTGGCCCGCATCATCAGACAAGAACCAAATGTACCATAAGGAGTACCACTTGCTGCCTCGGGGATCGTTAACCACTATTCCTGAGTGATATTAACTTTAGCGAGAGTAAAACACCCTGAGTGCAGAGCCTCATTCCAGTTGCCAGGCAGTGCCTGAGGGTTAGGGCTAAGGTAGGGCTGACATCTATGCTACTGTGCCCTGTGACCTATGGAAAAGTGAGCGTGTGTCTCAGCTCCTAAGTGACGGTATAGAGCCCCAAACCAGCAGGCCCATCATGTGTGGGCCACGGGCTGTGTGTAGTACAGGGTCCGTGTCGTTCACACGGTCTGAGAGCCAGGCTGTTTCCAGTTCCATTCCAACTCACTTGATCTTTGCTCTAACTTGGCGTTGAGCTCTCTTGAGTCTTACAGTGGGGCTGAAACCACTGTAAGAGAATGGATTGCAGTAGCTGTGATCTGGCTGTTTGAGAGAACGTAGAGAAAGGCTTGCCAGGGCAGTCTGCAGAGATGATCACGGGTTTACCAAAGCGAACTTGGCTGAAGCAGCTTTTGTTCTTTCAACAGCGCTTATTTCACATAAGGGGGAAAAAAAAGAACATTCCTTCGCTATGGCTGCCCATCAGATACCAGGCTGGCCGCTATGGAGAAGTGCCCGTACGGCCACATGCACATGGCCACCGTGCAGAGCACTGGGGTCAGGAACAGAGGCCAGACTGCAGCACCGGGTAGGTGAACAAAGCCCCAGCCAGCCCTCCCAAGGATGAAAGGGAAGTCTGTTCTGGCACTAATGGAGCAGCTGGCAGGCAGCCTGCACGAGGAATCCAGTAGCCTACACCAACCCCCTGCTACTACTGGCCAGCAGCCAGGTCCCCCAGACCGAATGCCACCAGGGCTGGCAGGTGCACCCTAACTCCATGCAGGGTCACACAACGTATGTTCAGAATGTCGATCTTGTCCCAAAGGAGTAGGAGAATCTGCAAGAGCCACCATCCTGCCTCCTGTCTGCTCTGGAGGGAGGGTCAGCTTAGCAAGAGTGGTCAATACAGGGCTATGACTTTGACTCAAGTCTACAACAGAATGGCTTTACTCCTGTGCGGTGCTAGGGGACAGAGAGAAGACTTACAAATGGGGAAGCGTTTGACACTTGCGGCTTCCTGGCTTCCGAGGTCAAGGAGTCCTCTCGGGGAATATGGAAGATAAGAAGACAGAGAAGCAAATGCTGAGCTCTGTCTAGGAAGTCCTATCCAGGCCTTCCCCTGGGCCTGATCCACTGCCTCGCTCTGCCTGGTGAGGCTCTAGCTCTGCTCAGAGCCCTGGGCCCCGCTGTATCCTTTACACCTTGCTCCCTACTCCTGCCTGCCTGACTCCAGCGTCTCCTCTGAGCCACACCGGCTGCTCTATTTCTCTGTACCCCAGTCCTGTTCTTGCCCAGTGTCCTCCCGATTGTCGTCATCCAAGGCATTTCTTCACGCAGGCTTAGCCACGGACCCATCTGTCACCATCAGTCCGTTCCTCCGGAAGCCCTGGTGTTTATCCTCTTCGTTCACTGAGCCCCCGCCTCCCAGCGCTCTGCTGGAACCCCGAGGTCATTCAAATCATTCAAGTGTTTACTTAAAGGAAATGGAAGGAAAAGAAGCCAAGGCATGTTCTCACCACCACTGAGCAAGAGTGACAACACTGGCCAGCTCTGTCCATCATGGCTGTTGTGGGAGGCGTGATTCTGTACCTCACCTGGAAGTTCTGTTCCCTGCTCTCTGCTCTCCCTGCTCTCTGCTCTCTCTGCTCTCTGCTCTCCCTGCTCTCTCTGCTCTCCCCTCTCTCTGCTCTCTCTGCTCTGTGCTCCAGCTACCTCTGCCCCATAGGCTCTTCTTCCACAGGACTTTGCCCCCTCACCTGCCTGGAAAAGCTGGTCAGGCAGGGACCAGCTGAGATTCCACCTGCCCCTCCCCACCTCTGAGCTGCTCTCCATCTTGGTGCCAGCTTCTGTTGGCAGGACTGTTGGATGCTGCAGGAGACATCATCTCTTTTCCCTACAAAGCAGAGTTTATTAGATTGGAACCTGGCCCTGCACTAGTGCTGAATGAAGCATATTGAAGGCCCCCTTCCCCGGCAGGGCTGGTGACAGCCCAGGGATAAGACTCCAACTGAGCAGGTCCACCAGTTCAGAGGGAAAGCTTGCTCTTAGTGTCAAAAAGAGAAACTTCCTGTGGCTGGAGAGATGCTTCAGCAGTTAAGAGCACCTGCTGCTTTTCCAGAGTACATGGGTTCAATTCCCAGCATCTGTGTGGTAGCTCACAACTGTATATATCTCCAGTTCCAAAGGATCCAATACTCTTGTCTGGATTTTGTTTAGTGGATGGAAGAAGTGTGATACAAAGGAAACAGCCCTCAGTTTGGTTCAGTCTGAGCCCTTTTCTGAGCCTTGGAGAGGACTGTTCTCTACCAGGTAAACATGGAAGTGGCGAGCCTGAGGTTGTCCGGTTTGGCCTGAAACCCAGGGAACATCTGCAGCGAGGAGAGAGGGTGCCTGGCTTTCTACTCAGTCACAATCTAAACTGTTCTCGAGTTCTCTGGGGATAGCATTACAGATGCTGATCTCATCATTTCAGAGCCAGCTGGAGAAGCACTGGTTTTGACTGTGTAAGGATTTTCGTTGGCCACTTCAAAGGAAACATCTGCCAGGGCCGCTTCTCCTCTATGGTAGCAGCACGGCATGGGGCCAAGGCTGCAGCTGGCAGGAGCCCACCGGTGCCCAAGGAATTCATGGTAGAGGAGCCATAGGCTCAAGTATGCAAAATCACCTCCAAGGAGGCTGCTTGGAAACCAGTACACCCTGTCTACCTGCACACAGAACAACGACTCGCCATACGAAGGGTAGAGGCTCTAGCTAAGCCGTGCAGCGTGTACTTGCTTCCAATCCTGAGGCTGCTCCAGGGCTCTGCTTCATCTGTCCAGTGTGGTGAGGACAGGGTGGTATTGGCCATTAAAATCAGCTTTGCACTGTTACAATGTCCAAACCAGCTCCCCCACCAACAACCCCCCACCCACCTCCAAGGAGAGGGCCTCCCTCACTCAGGAGCTAGAGGGTGGATTGGATGGCTAGACTTGGTCCTGAAGCCATTGTCAATTTGAGCAATTGTACTTTGCTTCTGCCCTTTAGAAATGCTGACCAGGGTCTCCCGCTGAGTGCTAGTTGTAACACTTGAGTAATTGGGGAAACAACTTAGGGAGTATTCCACTGCTTACCCGGGAATATGGGACGGCATTAGAGAGCGAGCTAGCAACTCTGAGAGAAAAGATGTCTGCGTATGTGTAAGTCGAGGAAAGAAACGTCACAGACATACGGCACAAGGCAGCTGACAGGCGCCCACTGGGCACACCCACTCCCAGGTATGCACTAGCTCCTGCTGGTGCTCTGGGAGAACATAATTGTTTGCTCAAACTGACATACAACACATGCAAACCACGAATAGCATTGATCATTCCTGCCTTGCACATCCTTCTCTTCATGTAATCATTTCTTGATACAAATATGTATGTGCTATACAAAGCCATTTGAGGCATTTGGCTTCTTGAATATTTAACCTCTCTGGCCAAAGCCAGCAGCAAAAAAGGGGCTGTGTTTAGTCTTTGATGTGGTCCAAATGCTCTCTCCTGGAGTCTACCCTGCTCTGGTTCACACTTGGTGCCCATGACTGCTAAAGATATGCTTTCCTTCCCATAGCCAGAACCCCTCTCCTTACACCGCCCAAGCACCGAGAACAGAGGACAGAGCTCCTGTGTGATCGTCTGTGACACTGGGTCTAAGGAGCTGAGCCCATGCTAGAAAGAATCTGGGAGTGGGGTTCAGCTTTCCCAGCTCCATAACCCATCATCTCTTCCCGGGCTTTCAGGAGGATGCACCGTACCTCGTGGACGTCCCAGGAATGGGCCGCCCCGTGTCCACCAGCACACACCAGCAGTACCCCGTGGACGGGTGGCACTGCACTGGCTTGTAGAGGCCTCCGTGTGCACACTCCGGGATCACTACGTTGTCGTTCTTGGGCTGCTTGGCTTCCTCGAGAGCCGATTGGTGCTCCTGGTCACAGGAGGAGGCTGCAGGGAGAGGAAGAGGCAGCACTGATGACGGATGAATGCCCACTGCTAAGTGATGCTGGGCGCTGTCTCAGCACCGCATGGGAACCAGGCCCAAGGGCAGACAAGCGGTCCCCGCCCACCCCTCAGCCACATGCTGTGGGGCTGGGATGTTTTGTGCATCGGGACAGTAGCATGCGATTCTTTTCAGGTGACCTATGTGCCCCTCGGCCCATGTTCCCTGGGAAACACTCATTATTGTTCACAGGTTCCCATGAAGGAACCTGCTTCCTTCCCTACAGGGACCATGTGCTACAGGGCACAAAGCCCTTCTCTTCTCAGACTAGAGACTCAGTTTCTCTTTGTCTTCAGCCACCACTAGTTTACATCCAAGGGTCATTTGCCAAAAGACAGACCAACTGTCATGCACACATGCATGCCGCTGTGTGTGTGTGTGTGTGTGTGCGCGCACACACATACACATACATACACACACACATACACACACATACACATACACACACACATATACATACACACACACACACACACACACATACACACACACCTGCTTTCCCTACTGTCCAAACTGGACTTAAACCAGTTAGTGAAAAAGAACCAAAGACCTGAGAGTGGCCACACGCAGTCTCACTCAGACAGAAGACAGCAGGGAAAGGCTCCATTCAGGCTACACACACCCATGAGAGAAAACACACTGTGGCAAGTGCGAAGTCATGACTGTGTCTAAGCCTGCTCTGAAGGCACTGGCTACAGTCACAGGGGCTCCTGAACACTACGTCAGGGGAAGACACAGGAAGCAGGTAGGGAAGGGGTTCTGCTTCAGTGCAGTGCCAGCCACAGGCAGCGGGTGTGGCACAAAGAGGGCAGAGCCAGCTCAGGCGATGCTCTGAGGACCGGGATACTGCAGGCACAAACTGGACCTCTGACTGGGTTTCCTAAATGTCTGCTCTCACTTTGATCATTGTTCCAGTACTTAAAGAGCATTTGGCATTTGCTACGCATGCATTAATGTCTCTCAATACAATAAAGAGTGGCTAGAAAGCCACAGAGATGTTAGCGTGTTGGTGATTCTGAGAACAATACTATCCGTGCTTCTGTGATCTTTTGAACTGACTATATTACCACACTCTGTTTCTAGATTTCTAAAAGCCTCAGCATTGTGGGTATTAACTGGCACAGGTGTACCTTACTGGCACTCCCCCATGTTGCTATTCAGGACTCAGAACAAGTACCAGCCTACTCTGAATGAGAAAGAAGGAAGCTACGCTCAATGTCTGTCCAGACAGACATCTTGTGGGATGATCTCAGCATGTGGGCATTGTTCAATTCTCACAGCTGGTGCTCAAACCGCAGCAAGCGCAAAAGAGAAATTAAGAACCTGGGCCTTGACATGTTGCATTGTTTCCCACCTGATCTGCACTTTCTGTGAGTATTCTAGGTGTACCTAACATACGCAGATACGCAGACTAAACGGACCCGAGCTCGCTTGGTATCTTGACGAAGCCTTTACCCAACTATCATCAAGACGCTGGCATGAAACAAAGTGTGTCAATCCCTGGCCTTTCTTCCCAGATCCCTCGCAGCTGTGGTAGCCATTCAAGGAAGTCAAGCAACACAGGAGTCCGGGAAATCCTTTCTGAAGGCAGTTGGCCGCTTTTCTGGGGAACCGTCAGGATCATCGCTGTGGGAGTCCTCAGAGTGGCCTGTGGGATCATCATCAGCTTGGAGATGAAGGCTCTGCAGAGCTCTTCACCTACACTGAGGCTTGTTTGGCACTTTTTCAAAATTTTATTAGTTCATAGAATTTACAGTATGATTATCTGGCCACAAAATATGTTTGGCGTTCCATTCCAAGGACATACAGTATCTATGGGACTGGTTATGGAAAATTCTTGAAATGTCCCTATGAAAAATTTACGTCATATTTGAAAGCTCCTCATAAGCAAAATGAAATTGATTGAATTAAAAAAAAACTGGTTGCACATATTGTATAATATCAAAGGCACTCTGGCAGAGCAGATGAAATCCTGTCTGTATGAACGTCCAGGGTGGTGAAGACGGCTGACACTACCATTCCACGATCTGCTTGTGCATTGGGAAGTCAAGGCTATAGGACACACAGCATTCTCCTGTAGGAAAAGCCACAGTGAAGGCAGGGGATATTTTAGCAAATAAGACCTTCACGAATAAGGCAAAGCAGGCGACTCATAACGTGGTCCCTTCCCCCCAGAGATTCACAATGTGGTTCCCCACCCCTGCCTCCTCCCAGGCCCCGCTCACTCCAAAGGTCTGCACAGGCCTCTCTCGGACGTTCCTGCTACAGGACAGCTCCCTGTAAGATCAACGCAAGGTTGACTGTCACGCTCACCACATTTACGCTAACCCACAGCTGATTAGACATAGGGTCTACTTCCAAACCACTTCTAAGTTAAATCTGAAGAAGAAATTAAATAAAACTGGTTTTCAAAGTGAAAGCATTTTATTACTTAACCCTAAATTAATCCTTCCAAAAATGTGACCCAGTGCACAATGAGACAAATGAGAAACCCGGGGGGGAAGCAGTGGCATCTCAGTTTGGATTTACCTGACCACGTGGTTCATGCTCCCAATGTAAAGGGTGTGTGTGTGTGTGTGTGTGTGTGTGTGTGTATGTATGTATGTGTATATGTGTGTGTGTGTGTGTGTATGTGTGCATGTATGTGTGTGTATGTGTGTATATGTGTGTGTGTGTGTATGGGTGTGTATGTGTGTATGTGTATGGGTGTGTATGTGTGTATGTGTGTGTGTGTGTATATGTATGTGTGTATGTGTGTGTATGTGTATGGGTGTGTATGTGTGTGTGCGTGTGTGTATATATGTGTGTATGTGTGTATATGTATGTGTGTGTGTGTATGTGTGTGTATGTGTGTGTGTGTATGTGTATGTGTGTATGTCTGTATGTGTGTGTATGTGTATGGGTGTGTATGTATGTATATGTGTGTGTATATGTGTGTATGTATGTGTATGTGTGTGTGTGTATGTGTGTGTATGTGTGTGTGTGTGCGTGTGTGTGTCCCCTGTTCATCTTCACCTCTATAGTGATGGTCTAGGAAGGAGATTTTTGGGGTGATTGGTCACAGGATAGAATCCAGAACTGGTCAGAGAAAACTCATCTGCCTCTTCTACCATGTGAGGAGACCCCAGGAAGGTGACATCTGTAGACCATAAAATATGTCCCCAGAAACCAAATGTGCCTGTACCTTGACCTGGGACTTCCGGACTTCCAAAACTAAAGAAAATAGCCTTGGATCATTTTAAAATGCCCTCATCTATGGAGGAGCCGCCGGAGCCACACCAGTATCATAGGAAATAGGACTCACAGCCTTGCAAAACTGGAGAGGCTTTTTAGAACACTGCAGACAACACTCAATAACCATTTCAGAGGTTGATGGGGCACTGGGCAGGCACTTCCCGCTGCCCCAAGGCAGCCAGTATTCTGACAAGGGTGAATTGATTTGTTTTCATTGAGGCGAACAACTTCATTGCTTAAACGGCAAAATGCTTGGAAAACTGGGAATGTGAAAAACTTTGCCTGAAATGAAGAACATCTTCTTTAAATGTCCACAGTTGGCATCACACCCACCCCCACCACAGTGTGCAAATGGCCTTCCCTTAGCCTTCCATGAGAGGGTCCAGGCAAGGCAACAGAGTCAAGAAGGAAAACTAATAAAGATGGTAATGAAAGAAACAAAAATGTATTTAAACACGCACAACAGAATTGAATACATAAAATATCCTAAAATATCTATAAAGGAGCTACTAATGAATGTACACAAGTCATTTATATTTTACATAGTGTGAAAAAGTAATTGCAAAATAAAGATAATTAAGGGTCATTTGTCTGAACACCAAAACTAAAATACCTAGAAATAAATTCACAATGAGAGGTACAAGATATTTAAAAATGCCATTACTTGAAAAAAATTAACTGAATAAATGGAGAGGTAGAGTGTGTGCATGGGTGACAAGACTTAGGAACATTATAAAGTCAATTTCTCTAAATTAATTAGTAGATACAATGTAGTTATTATCAAAATCTGAAGAAGCGCTTCAGTAGAAACTGACCTGTGAACTCCAAAATGAATATGGGGATTCCAAAGACCTGAAGCCTGAAGCCTTGCTGCAAGGTTGGGGGCTGACATTGCCACGTTTGAAAGGCAGTATAAAATCGTTCACCCAGACAGGGGGTATGACGGTAAACAGAGGAGTGGAGAGGAATGAAGCGCCCACCGGCGACGGCCTCAGAGGCTTGTCTGAATGTCATCGACAAGGGGCCAGAGCAGCTCGTGGGGAAGGGAAGCTTTTCCCAAGAAACAGCAAAGGGAACGACTGCGTGCCGGGTGAAGAAAACTCTGCTCGATAGTCATGTGTGATGAGGAGACGGGGTAAAGCCTGAAATGTAAAGACTGAGAGGCATCAGGAGCGACCCACCGTGTCGCCCGCTGCGGCTCCGGGGCGGACTGACCACAGAAGAAAAGCTGGGCAAATTAGACGTCATTAAAATTTAAACAACCACCAGGAGATGCAATTAGAAAGTAAAAGGCAGCCATGGACGATTGTTGGGGAATTGTTGGGGGACATGGGGAATGTTTCCAACAGACACGTTCGACAAGACCCCAACTCTTCACATCAGTAAGCCACAAGTAATCCAATCTGAAACTCACATGGACTGAACAAGAAACACTTAAAGAACAAGAGGTCAGCATCATTAGTCATGCTGAAAACAGCAACTACGACCACATGGAGACGTCACACACACGCATGTTCCAAATAAAGAACACCAAGTGTTGGCGTTCCAAATAAAGAACACCAAGCGGGACGCGCAGGGTCTGGAGCTCCCAGAGCTCCTGCAGCAGGGCCAGTGATGAGTCCACTGTCCTGTCCCAGACGCTTATCCAGGAGAAATCAACGCATACGTCCTCGAAACGGCCAAGGAGAGAACGGATCTTCTCAAAGGTCCCAACCTGACTTTTAAAATTGCCTATCTGTGAATTGAAAAATATGCAGATAAAATATGTTGTATGCAGCCACATAAAGCTGTATTTATCACAGAAAGGGAAGCACAGGCAATGATATATTTTATTATCAAGACTGAATCAAAGCCATTGTGCTAATTTGTCAAATGATACCGCAGAAATAAAAGAAAGGGCACCCTTGTTGCATATACTAATAAGAATCTAAAGTAGTGAAGAACTGGGTATGGTGGTGAGCTCAAAACAGCAAGTGTCTTCATGGGGAGGCTCTCCAGCGCTAAGGAGCAGTGTGCACTGTGGGTAGTGAGGCTAAGGTTCAGGCTCAGAGGCACGCGTGTTGGCCAAGGTATCCCGCAACGCTCTCCCGCCTTCCTGTCCTAGTCTATAAATATTCCTACACTTGCAATTAAATAAAGTCCATTACTAAAATTCCCTTTTATTTTGGCATTTCTCACAGTGGGCAGTGTTCCACATTCTGTGACACAGAAATGCCTTGAAGGATAGAGGCTCCTGCCCAGCACAGGGTCCACGCGCACACGCACTATTGCCTGTGTTCTTCCAAGAGGAGGTGCTGTTCCCACACCACTTTTCACAGAGCAATGGCTTCTCCCCATGAACTTCAGAGTATGAATTTGAGGCATGGACTACTCACCGTCATCCCCAAGTTTGGCTTCTGTGTGCACACTTCCCTTTGCGTATAAAGACATGTATGGACCCCAAAGTGCTGGCTTCATTAGAGAGAAGTTTTTCATTAAGAAATGAGAAGGAGACCACAAGAGTGTCATTCTTGTTCAGTCCTCTGTCCAGGGGACTTGGATAAAAGCCAACGTGAAACCACGCCACAAGAAGGTCTAACTTAGATATACCTTTGGTTCCTCTGACTTTGGTTCCACACAATCTGAGAGAGCAGAATTCCCTGAGCTTCTGGGCTTCCAAGGTGAATATCATGGTGGATACCTGAAATCCTACTACCACTGGCTGGCCTGACACCCCACACACATACATACATACACACACACACACACACACACACATACACACTCACACACACACACACACACATACATACACACACTCACACACACATACACACACTCACACACACATACACACACATACATACACACACACACACATACACACACATACACACACATACACACACACATACACTCACACATACATACACACAGTCACACACACATACACACACATACACACACACATACACTCACACATACATACACACAGTCACACACACATACACACACATACACACACACATACACTCACACACACATACACATTCATACACATACACACACACACACACACACACACACCACGTGCACACCTGTGCTTGCAGCCTGCTTATTGCTCTGATGTGTGTGGACTGGTGTGTGGACTGAACCTACCCTCACCCTAACTTGTGCCAAGTCCTGGTGGCATCACAACCACATCTGGAAGCTGGAAGTGCAATACTTCCTTGTCTGAGCACACACTCCTTCCTGGCAGTACACTCCTGGCCCCACACCTTGGCTTGGTTCCAATAAACGTTTGTGCCCTTATTTCAGGAATAAGCAGATCACAAGCTTGATCTCTCCTTCCCATCACCATGGGCTCTGCAGTTACCATGGAGCTGGACGCTCTTTCCTACGGGGTGACTTTGGGGAGCACAAGAGACTTCGTTGCCTAGGTGTGTCTGCAGAATGAGGTCACCAGTGTGTGCACCTGACTCCTGAGGTTCTGCTGTCGCTTTGAGAAGTGTATCCAGTGAAGGACTGGAAACACAAGAGTCCCACCTGCACACACTCTGAGCCCCCAACAGGAGCCCTGTACCAGCAAGCATAGAGAAGTAAACTGCTAGCCTGTGCTGGCTACACAGGAATGCTGCTGGGTGCAGTCAGCCATCATGTGTCAAGGGGTAGGACCCGAGTCTTCCAGGCTTCTTAATGTCTTCTTAAGACATTTTCTGGACTCTAAGAAAATGCCTCATTAACACTCGAGACCTGTTTCTGCAAGCATCTACTCCCTCTTTGTCATGTAAGCAATTCCTGACTGCAGACATCACAGGTGAAGTACTTGATCTGGGCAGGGGCGGAGTACCAAGGGGCACAGGCGGGGTAGGGGGTAGTGGGTGGGGAACAGGAATATATGGGAAGGTCCACGGCAAGGCTGCAGGGAGGCAGGTCACAGGTGGGGCCAGGTTGGGCTGAAGCCTGTGTATATATGAAACCTTCCATCATCCTCTCACACACAGAGCTGGTTTCCAACCTCATGGTGATTACTAATTGTGGGTGTTCACCAACTCATGACTAGTGCCATGATGGCACTGCCAACACCCAGTGACCTCAAAGAAAGGCGCCAACAGGAAGACCATAGAATACCAGAATTGCTCTGAGTCTGCCCACTTCCTGCCCAGGTCTCTGACCCAAGGTCTGGGGGGAGGTGAGGCCCCATAATTTGAGTTTCTGAGGAGCCCTGAGATCACGCTGAAATCAGCGATATTTTCGTGTGCCAAAGGTTTCTCCATGTGGGTTTTCAGTTTTTCTTTAGAACTGATTACAGTGCTTAATTTTTATACATGCTGTGCTCATCAGTCATGGAGACTCTTGTGGTTCTCTTTCCAATTATACAAAACCTATATGATGATCAAAGAACTCTAAGGGAAACAAATAGAATTCAGAGCTGGATTGCCTCGAAATGGCACAGGGCAGAGAGCAGGGTACAGAGACGTGCCTGGAGGACTCAGATTGGACAGTGTAAATTTACCTGACAGTCCATCATAAAGGACCAAAGAGGATCACAGCGTTCAGCTTTGCCTGTGCACGGGATGTGATTATGATTGACAGCAACATAGAATCCTGGGGACCCTGAGGCTTGCCTTTCATTTCCATCCCAATCAGCACACATGCTAGGCTGGTGCTGAGTATGTGTGTGCTGTCTGTAATCCCCGGGGCAGAAGGAACGTGTGGTAGAGCCTGATGTCCAGGTCCACACAGGGCTGGCACCCTGCAGGAAATTGGTATGGATGCCTAGTCCTGGGATGGAGCAAAACTGACAACACCCACCTCTCTGAGAGCACTCCTGAAAGAAATTCGGTAAAATAGCTCACTTGCACCAAAAAGTACACTTCCCAAAAAATACAGGTTGGAAAAAATACCTAGATCCAGGCTCTCAAGAGCCTACTTAGAGTTGACATTGCTCAACAAGTAGACTCTAGCCCAAAATGTTGATTCTGGACCTTGGCAGAGAAAGAGAAGCATCACACCAAACCAAAACAGAGACAGACCTTCTAGAATGTTCATGGATGCCTTGATTGTGAGCAGATACTAAACCGCAGTCTCTTTCCCGAAGTTCTTGCTAGTGTCTTCGTGTGTTCTGATGCCTGCCAAGGAAACCCCATGCTGAAATCCCATTGTGCCTCCTGACTACTAAGGGACCCTGTGTTGAAACCCCATCGGCTCTCCACCCCTCAGAGGTGATCGCACCAGTACTGGAGCAGTTCTGGGATGCGGAGACACTTGCGTTCATCTCTACTCTGGCTTCGGAAAGCCTGACTCTTCTTTAGGTGCTGCCAGCACCACTCCCGCCCTCTGCTCTCAAATCCCCGGGCAGAGGTCAGGCTCCAGCACCGTGTGATTTGCCAAGGCTGCCCAGAGAGTCAAGTGAGTTAGCCCAGCTCTGGCTCAGAGCCTTCTGTCCTGGGACCTTTAGGTAGGGTTATCGAGAAAACCAAAGTGCCTGAGAAAGTACTACATGGGAAATGCTGTTTGAAAATTCTGTAGAATTAGGAAGTTGGCTCAACCTGAAGGAGGCTGGAGCCATCTGGAAGGAGGAAACCTCAATTGGTAAACTGTCTCCATAAGATCCAGCTGTAAGGCATTTTCTTAATTACTGATTGACGGGGGAGTGCCCAGCCCATTGTGGGTGGTGCAACCCCTGGGCTAGAAGTCTAGGGCTCTATAAGAGAGCAGGCCGAGCAAGCCAGTAACATCACCCCTCCACAGCCTTTGCATCAGCGCCTGCCTCCAGGTTCCTGCCCTGTCTGAGTTTCTGTCCTGACTTCCTTCAATAATGAACACTGGTGTGGAAGTGTACACTAGATAAACCCTGTCCTCTTCAATTTGCTTTCAGTCATGGTGTTTATTCATAGCAATAGAAACCCCAACTAAGACAGAAATCGGTACTAGGAGTGGGGTAGTGCAGTAACAGACCTAACCGTGTTGTTTGAGGGAGAATTGTCGAGGGACTTTGGAACTTAGGGCTAGAGAAGCCACTGAGTGTTAAAAGCTTAGCTGAGAACTTTGTCTTACTGGGACAATTGATGCTGAAGACCCGGAAACTGAAAAATCAGTGGTGATTAAGAAGAGACCAGCTTCACTAAAGTAAAGTCTTCTGGAGCATTTCCTCAGAGTCAGCACACTGTGTTCCAGAGTAGGCCAAGGTTGTACCTCCTGTTGGCAGCCAAACTTGGAAGTGTAAGTCACCCAGGTGGTACTGGTTTTGAAGGCATGAAGGGGTCATGGAGAGCACGGCTTAACACTGTGTGGCAGGGCTGGAGTCCCTGAAGAGAGCCCAGGAGAGGCTATTAGAGAAGGGGAAGCCTAGTTGCAGCAGGAGACCCCAGCATTTTGGGGATGCCTGTACCATGGGATGACCACCAAAGACAGCAGCATCAGTGAGGGGAGCCAGCCAGAGCCTAGAAAACAAGCTACATGTGGGCAGAGCCGGGAAAGCAGCTCAGGCCCTTTGGAGGATCCCAGAAGATCATGAGTGGATCCAAGACATTGGATACTGAGCTATTTACACAGTTGGATTTTGGTTTTGCTTTGTTCAGACTGTGACTGTGTTCTTCCCTCCCGAAGTAAGAAAGTTAATTTTGATTTTACAGGAGCCCACAGCTGAAATACTTTTAAAAGAGATTTTAGAGTTTTCAAATGGACTGAATTTTAAACTGTTTCAATTTATAAAAACTATGGTACTTTTTAAGTTTATAAAATGTCTTATATTGTGATATTTATACTGTTGTGTACTCTTGGGGAAAGGTTGTAACTTAACAGTGATATTTGTGTCATGGTGACAAGGGGTCAGCCGTGCTAGATAGTTTTATGTCAACTTGACACAAGGTTTAGTCATCAGAGAGGAGGGAGCCTCAGTTTAGAAAATGCCCATAAGATCAGACTGTACACAAGCCTGTGGGGCATTTTCTAAGTCAGTGATGGGGACAGGCCCAGCCCGTTGTGGATGGGGCTATCCCTGGGCTGGTGGTCCTGGGTTCTGTAAGAAAGCAGCTGAGCAAGCCATGGGGAGCAAGCCAGTGAGCAGCACCCCTCCATGGCCTCTGCATCAGCTCCTGCCTCCAGGTCCCGCCCTGGCTGAGTTCCTGCCCTGACTTCCTGTGATGGTGAGCACTGATGGGAAGTGTGAGCCACATAAACCCTTCTTTTGAACTTGCTTTGCTCACGGCATTTTATCACAGCAATGGAAACGCCGACTAGACACCGTTGTACCACACAACACCAATGAACAAACTGAAATACCTTGGCTCAGCGTCAAGGCTGCTGTATGTTAGAAACCACAAGGTTTTCTGCTCCAACAGAACGTAAGGGGCTGGTTAAAGAAAGAGACCAAGAGTTTCCTGATCACCATCCTCCAGCATGAAAGCTTCAGAAAAAATAAATACGTATGTTTATGCACACACACTCTCATGCACACACACACACACAGACACATTAAAACGCCCATTGCACACACTCACACACACTCTCATGCACACACACACACTCACACACACTCTCATGCACACTCACAGACACACACATTAAAATGTCCATTGCACACCCTCACACACACTCTCATGCACACACACACACACATTAAAACGCCCATTGCACACACTCACACACACTCTCATGCACACACACACTCACACACACTCTCATGCACACACACACACACTCTCATGCACACACACACTCACACACATTAAAACGTCCATTGCACACACTCACACTCTCATGAATACATGCACACGTATATTAAAATGTCCATTACACATACAGACACAGACACACACACACACAAACATTTGGATGCTTGACTTTAAGAATTGCTGTGTGAGCCTGGGTAGATAGCTGGCACTATAAAATGGCTGCCCTGCAAGCATGAGGACCCAAGTTCAACCACCAGAACCCAAGTGAAAAAGCCAGGCATAATGGTCCATGCTTGTAACTGAGGGGGCAGAGATAGGTGGCTCGCCGGGGCTGGCAGCCAGCCTAGCCTAATCGGTGAGCCCCAGGCCAGTGAGAGTCTCCATCGTTAAAACTAAGATGATTTTGTATATATGCATGGAATTCTCAAGAAATAAATTTTAAAAAACATAGAAAACAAGGTGGCCATCACCTGAGGACACGGACATTGACATCTGTTCTCTACGAAGACACCTGTGCACAACAGGACATTGACCCCTGTTCTGTATGCAGACACCTGTTCGTGACACAACATTGATCCCTGTTCTCTACACACACACCTGGGCAGACACAACATTGATCTCTGTTCTCTACACAGACACCTGCACACAACAGAATACTGACCCCTGTTCTCTACACACACATCTGTGCAGGATACAACATTGACCCCTGTTCTCTATGCAGACATCTGTGCAGACACAACATTGACCCCTGTTCTCTACACACACATCTGTGCAGGATACAACATTGACCCCTGTTCTCTATGCAGACATCTGTGCAGGATACAACATTGGCCCCTGTTCTCTACACATACACCTGTGCCGCAGACCTGCACACATATGTGCATACATAAATTATTTAATGAATATTGGCTTTGGATAAAAACGGACTTTCCAACAATTTCTGAAAGGCCCCTAAAAGCACGCCTGCCATTTTCTACCATGTATTTATGAGAAGCAATATTCTCAGCGCTAACAATTACAAAATCAGGATATTGATCAGTTCTGACGAACACTCAAGGTGTTCTACATCCCACAGTAGCAAATGTTCAGCCCAGATTCTAAGTAAAACTAAACAGACATATCCATGGCATTCATACATGCAAAATTTCTTTTATCTTTAATAAATAATAAAATGATATGCACATCAAAAATGGTGCTGAATTTGACTTTATCATGATTAATAAATAATGTAACAAATCAGTAAATGTTTGATTTCTGTTTTATATACCTGTATACCTGGGCTCATGGGTCTTGAGTGGAGTGGACTTTCAGACACAGCCAGCTGAAAGTGCAGAGTCAACTGACAAGCCCAAGTTCAGTGCAACCCTAACCTCTGCTCCCAGGAGGGTGCTGTAAGGCTGGCCAGGCCACACAAGGGGAGAAATATTTACAGACACATCCCTGACTTAGCAAGATGACATAAACCCAATATGAAAGTCAGTAACTCAATCTGAACTGAGTTCTCAAGATGAGTTCAGAAGGTTTGGGCAGGAAGTCAGCAGTGAGCAGCAGAGAGCCCACTCAGGGTGTCCTCTTAATGACACCCAGGTCTCCTCCTCCAGAGCATGGCCCCTTCATGCTTCTCTCAGCAGCATTCCTCTCGACTGGACACACCACACACCATGTGTGCAGAGACTGACTCTGCTTTATATGACAAAATATGAATAATAAATGATGCTCCCTAGCTCAGCTGAAAGCTTCTGTTCAGAGTGTTAATATGTACACACAATAATCCAAGGTGCAGAAATTAAAAGCACGTCACCCATTGCTAGGACAAGCCAAGAATGCCTGGGTGCTTCCTTTCCTGTGCACCGTGCATGCTGCAGACACTTGGGTCTGCACCTCTCCAGTGTGTACAGCTGCCGCTCACGGAGGATGCCGTGCCCTGGGGGTAAGGGATTTTTGGAAAGAAGCATCTTTCTGGCTGACGGGCCAGACAGATGTGCTGCTGTGGTTTCTTAAAACACATGCACACTGTTTTAGTTTATTAGCACAATTTCATACTTGGCTGGTTTTCATAACATTAGTAAGCATCGTTGGCGGAAAGCAACCTTTTTCATATAGTACATGTGTGAATACTATGTATCCATGTAATACATAGTACCTGTGGCTGGGAAACCATGGCTACATTCGGGGGATTCTCACCTTCAGCCAATGTTTGCTATATACAAACAGAACCTGTATAAAGGACTGAGAACTCAGACAGCGGCTGAAGCTAGTGTCCCGCTCACCTGCTGAACAAACTCATTCTTACTTAGGGGACATTTCAGAAGTAGGCACCTGGACCACACGTGTGAACAGGACCTAGGGTGCCACGGTGGCCCATCTCCACACCAGTCTTCTACTCAAGCCCAAGTCACCCAACAGAAATGGTTCTGACGAGGGTCTCCCGACATCCGTACACTAAAGACTGTGTATGGAGCTTGGGGGACTATGGGAGGGTTTGCAGACAGAGCATCTCAATTAAGAATTAAGTGAGTTCCTCAGATGGGTAAGTGATCCGATTGGACAGGAAGAGAGACACACGGGATGCTCAGAAGGAAGTCCTTGTGGGGAGACAGGGAGGCTCTTCTGCAAGTCAAAGAGAAATCTACAAGAGAAGCCAACTTTGCCAGGTCCCTGCCCTGGGCTCAGCCCTAGCCTCGGTTCCTATAAGCCCCACTCTTAAAGCCGAGGGGCCAGGGGTGTCTGTGAATCTCATTAGAGCAGTCAGAGCAAAATAATATACAATATTAAAATGTGTTTCTCAAGAGAGTTCCCTAAACCCCTGAACCTCCAAAAGCTGAACAAAAGTCTGTGGAAATCGTGGTGGTCCCCCTTCTGGGCAGCATTGTCAGATCAGCACAGACACCAGCGTGAATGAGACAGCAAGGGTGGTCACGAGTGGGAAGACATCCGAGCAGAGCTTACACGAGATGCTATCATCCCTCCCAGTCACGACTGCTGCTGCTGCTGCTTTTAATCCATTACAATGAAAGAAGACGCCGATACTCAACTGGCAGGATCAATCCCACATTCCGCTCTCAGGGGTCAACTCCACCTCTTGGAGGAGGACGGTGCACAAGACAAGTCTCTATAAAGCTGAGACCAGCTGCCCTGTGGAGCTCAAAGGCTTCTGAATACACCCTGCCAGCAGCTGCCCTGATTCCTTACAGTGTTCTGAGGCTGGGCACGGTGTCATCGAATCTACCCAATCTAAACCTGAATCTAAGCAGCTCCCAAGGGACCACCCCTCCCAGCACCATCACCGTGGGGATGTGAACTTAGGCAGCACATTCAGATGATTCCAAGCAAAAATATGATCAAAACTTTCGTATAGTATTTATGTGGGATACGGGCATATCGAAGGGGAAGATGGCAGTGTGAGGACAAGCAGGGGTTAGGAGAAAGGCTCCATCTGAAACAAAAAGATAGCTTTAATAATGATTTAGTCTGTGTTTGGTTGTGCACATCCGTGTAATCACACAACCACCATGTAATTCTGGGAAATAAATCAAATTCCTTAGCAAGCTTCCCATCATGTTTTAGGGTGTGTGTGTGTGTGTGTGTGTGAGTGTGTGTGTCTGTAGCGTATGGGGGTGTGTTTGTGTATGTATACGTATGAATATGAGTGGATATGTTTATGTATGTGTATGTATGTATATATGCACATGTCCATTCATGATGTGATTATGGTCACATGTGCAACAGCATTTGTGTGGCGGTCAGAAAAGAACCGTGGGTATTGGCCCTCGACTTCTACCTCGTTTGAGACAGGCTCTCTTGGTTGCTTTTCCGCTGCCTACACATGATAGTTGGGCCGTGAGATTCCAGGGTTCTCCTGTCTCAGACTCATTTCGCTGTAGGGACACTGGGATCACAGACGCTCATGCTATATGTCTGGGTTGTGTATGGTTTCTCGGGAGTTGCATTTCCGTCTTCGTGTATGCACATTTCCAATGTGTGGATGGTCAATCTATTGTAACTGTACTAGTGCCTCACGCTTGGCACAAAGTGTCTAAGTCAGTGGTCCCAGGGCTTGTGATGAGGAGAGATACTTCACTTTGTCCCTTGCAAAGAAGATGGGCATGGAGAAATAGTTGGGACACTAACATTCTCCACTGTCCCCCCAACACGAAGTGTTGATGTCCCACAGAGAGGGAGAAAGTGGCTATATATGAGACAGCACTGACTTGGAGCAGATCGCACAGCAGACCACAGACCTCTCAGGTGAGGGCATGCCTCCTAACTTCAGTTCAACTGTGTGGTTGTTTCCAAAAACCGTCTCCCTTGTTGATGAGGCACACAAATTCTCCAGCTTGTGGGAAAATCATACAGGGAGCATAGCGGTGAAATCTCCCCAGTGAAGTTTAGCTCTCAAGTATGAAATGCAAATTCAGCCCTTCATGCAGCTTGTTCTTTGGACCACCTTATGGTGAAGGATGGCCTCACAGATCTCACAGCCACAGGTAAATCTTCATGCCTTTATTACGGCACCCAGGATCTGAATTCCCTAGAATCTGAGTCATTACCTAGTCATATGAAAACACACAGGATTCTCAGTCAGGCCCTGGTCCTTGCCATCTGCCAAGCTGGGCACTGAGCTGAAACACACATACCTGTATGCCGTTTTTCTTCCTACTTGCAAATTGGGTACCAAGACAGAACAGGACCACGCCCTAGTGCTTTCCTATGAGATAGGCCTCATCCCCTCCTCAGGAGGCCACACTCTCAGAATCCCATGGTGAGAGGCAGCCTCGGCCCAGAGCCTCTCACTTTCTGTGCTTTTGAAGACCTGGAGGACTCTAAACCATAATAGCTTGATTGCTGTTAGGAGAAAGGCTCCAGCTACTCTGGTGCTGCTCAGGAGGAGCACACTTTCCCGCTCTGTTCAGTCCACAGACTCCCATGTGCATCTGGAAAAGGCTGTGTTCTTGCCTGCCAGACTTCACAATGCACCTCTGCCGATCAGACAGCCGCCACTCCTCACAGGGCCTGGCTAGCAGGGTCTGCCCTGAGGAGAACACCTCTTCCAGTTCTTATCCACAAGCTTCTTTACTATGCCCAGCTTCTGCCAGAGCCAGAACTCACCCCTGCCCTCAGCCGGCAGCAGAGAAACACTAGCAGGTGATACATGTTTAAGGCAGGTACATAGAGAGCTTTACATAGTCCAGTCCTCTGTCAGCCTGAGCTACTCGACTCCCACCTCCTACCCCACGGCACCCAGGCTTACCAGGCCCCTGTCTTTGGAACTTCACACATCTGCCCTGCCAAAGGCAGCAGTAGAAAACTTACATCCCAGATTGGGCTGAGCCCTGCTCATCCACATAGGATTCTGCAAAGTGCTTGCCCTGGAGACAAGTAGTTTCGGGCTCACATGTTCGAACGGGGAGATTACACCATGTGTAAACAGTCCTTAGCTTGAAATACAGCCAGTTCTATGTCGTCCTGTACTGTGGCTCCATTTCCGCAGGAAACTCTCACTGGACCTAGTGATTCGATGGCAAATCAAACTTCATCTTCCGCTAGAGAAAAAGCCCAATGTGCTTCTTACGTGGGGATCCGCTGATGCGCGTCCAGCCGGCCTAGCCAGGCTCCGCTCCTTCTCACTGATTTTTTTTCTATCTGAACTTTGAATACTTGGTCATTTACGCTGAAATCTGAGAATTAAGCTTGGATTCACTCGGTCCCATACATTTTTAAGCAGGATAGCGAACACTTTAAAATCACGCTTGGTTATAGCCACGCTTAATGGGAATTACGTAATTTATAGATTTTAATCTCTTCAAATGACCAAAGCTTTATAACTTGAGAGACTAAATGACGTTTTGATGGTTTTATAATATTGTGTTTGAAAAAAAAAGAAAAAAAGGAAAGGAAAAACCTAGAAGTTACAAGTGAAATGTAATTCATATTATTTTCCCCTAGGGAATGCAATTTAGCTTGATTTAAAGCAGAATTAAAAGATAATTATCTTTTGGCATTAATTTTAATACGTGCAATGAAGCAAAAGTTATCAATCCTGAATAAGGCAGAAAATATTTCTATGGAGGAGATCTCATAAAACCACAGGCCCTGATGGCCATCAAGGGCGCCTCCTGGACATGAGCCAGACAAGGGTTTAACTTCTGAGGAGGACAGGGGGAAGGGGAGGAGTCAAGGATGATACAACCCAGGCCTTGTGCTTTCTCCAGCTTGTGCAAAGTCCAGAGAGACAGTACAAGGTCGGCCATCCCCGAGGGAGATGGAGAGTCTAGCCTACATTTCAGCAGTCTGCAGACAGACAGGCAAGTCATCACATGGGGAGCACTCTCCCCTAGAGGTCTGCAGAGGCTCAGTTTTGGGCTCTAGAACCACTGGAAGAGCCAGGAAGGGAGAGACAAAACAGACACTCATGTCTTCCACTCTGCATTTACAAAGTAAGCGAGGTGGTGAGACTCCCAGTGCCCAGATTCTCCATCTTTTATTTGCAAGTGGGACGAAGGTCCAACTGCCAGCAAGAGCTACAGCCAGGGGCCCTTCAGTGGTTCAGGTAAGGGCTGGGCCTTGACCAGTACCTAGGCGAGTCTGTCTGGAGAGAGCCCAGCCGAAACTAAAGCTGCCACATCTTGGCCTTGGAGGGAAAACCTGAGGAGATAACCCAGCCACGGGAAGCCACAGCCCTGGGAACCCACCCTCGAGTTAGTAACTGTGAGAGTGGACACTCTACTCCCTGTAGCTCATCTACCACAGACTATAACTTCTCAGAGGTTCCAGGCCACAGGGAATACGGAGAGCTCTCTTCGTGTGGCTGGACTACTCTGTGTAACAGAGCCTACTTCCCTTAAGGAGCATCCAGAGGTCTTCCTGACACAGAAAGGAGTCTGACCACCCCTTCTCTCAGAGAGGATGACATTAGACACTGTACTCCAAGGGCTCCATTCTGACTCCTGTAGGTACCGCTGTGCTGGCTGATATAAGGTCCATGTGGCCTGGCAGTAGCCTCTGAAGTATTTCAGTGTCCACACAGGATACCATGCAGGTGAGGAAAGTGAAAGATAGCCACAGCTACCCTACCTGGTGTGGCATTCCCAGCCGGGCCTTTCGGATCTTGAAAGTCCTGAATGAACACGCCCATCTGTGGAGGCCATGGGCTCAAGCCAGAGTCCACCGTGTAGGAGAGCTCTGAGGTCTACTGGTGTTCATATGACGCTGGTGTCGTAGCTGCCACACAGACACAACCATTGCCTGTTATCTTGAGGCTTTGAACTCTAGGTGGGACAGCACTCAGAAGGAGTGAGCAGAATAAAAACACCAACCCCTCTGCCTCCCTCCAGAGGCGAGCTCAGCCTCACCTCCCTCTAATCATCGTCTCTGAAAGGAGGCTGTTCTGACCAACACTGGCCAAAAAAGATCAAGGAAGGAAGTGTTTAGTGTGAGAGGAGATCAGGAAGGAGCACAGCAGAGCCGTGATGAGGGACTGCTCCCTGGTACCCACCCCATGCTAGAAAACCCGGCAGACTACCAGCACCTGTCCACTGAAATCCCAGGTAAGGTCCTTGCCAAAAGCCAGAGAGCACTCGTGCATGGAGAACAGGCGCCCGCCGTGCCAGGGGCCTGACACAGAAGCCCTGCCCTGGCAGAGCCTGTGCGTCCCTTCAGAGTCTCACCAAGAAGTAATTCTCATCAGTAAAGCATCCTTGTAACCTCTCAGCACGGGAAGGGGAGGCAGAACAGAGTGGGGTCCACATTTGAACCTGACTCTGACCATCAGAAGGACGCTGGCCCGAAGCAAGGTGCAGGCGGCCTCTCCTCCATCCTCTCCCCGCCCTCCTTCCTGGGGACGTTCCTCCTTCTGCTAGAGAGTTCCATGCTCCTCTCCCTACTCCATACATGACCCATGGCAGAAAGCCCTCACGGAGAGAAGCTCCGCGCATTGCCGGAATAGAACCCAGTTCTTGGCCGTTTGGAGAAGATTGCGAGCTCCGGAAACAACATGGAGACAGCAGCCTGGCTCTCTTTCTTTGTTTGTGTTGTTGTTTGGTTTTGTTTTTCTTGGGAAAGTGCAGCACATGGACATGTCCCGACAAAGTCTTGCTGGAGACAGGCTTCGAGTCATCACCCCACTGAAAGACCTCTCTTCCCAGAAGATAGGCTACTGGCCTGACATCTCAACGCTATGATTTTTTTTTTCTAGGGCAGATCACCTGGTTCAACTGCATGTGTGTCTAGAAGTTCCCTACATGCTTCATTCCCACAGACAGGTCCTCCCCATATCTGGAAGATCAGACAGATGCTTTGTCCCCACAGACAGGTCTTCTCCATATCTGGAAGATCAGACAGATGCTTCGTCCCCACAGACAGGTCCTCCCCATATCTGGAAGATCAGACAGATGCTTCGTCCCCACAGACAGGTCCTCCCCATATCTGGAAGATCAGACAGATGCTTCGTCCTCACAGACAGGTCCTCTCGGTGTCTTAAACTGTGAAGAGCGTAGGCTTTACTCTCAAGCACGCCTCATATATAGAATGGGTTATGGGACCCCGTCTTACTTTTCAATTGCTGTGAAGAGACACCATGACCAAGGCAATTTATAAAAGGAATTTAATTTGGGGCTTGCTTACAGTTTCAGGGGGTGAGTAGAGTCCATGACCAGCATGGAGGGGAGCATGGTAGCAGGCAGGCAGGCATGGTGCTGGATCAGGAGCTGAGAACTTACACGTTGATACAACATCAATGAGGCAAAGAGACAGCTGGGATGGTGTGGGCTTTTGAAAGCTCAAAGTCTAACCCCAGCAACACACCTTTTCCAGTAAGGCCACGTCTTCTAAAACAAACAGTGCACCAACTGGGAAACAAGCGTTCAAACATGAATCTCTGTGGGCCATCCTCTAAACTATGACAAGTCCTGTACACACGGGTATTCCCAATCCATGAACAACACCTACTTTGTGATGTTTTTAACAGACTGTGCAAGAGAGAAAAAAATAAGCCTCCCTTTCAGTATTCTAGACCCAGGATCTATTCTAGTACTGAAAGGACTGAGCAAAGGTTTGGAGAGCACAATGTACGTCACAGCAGAGCATGTGGACTAGATTCACAGATACCCAATGAGTAGGTGACGAGGACATGATTGAGAGAATCTGACAAGACCTTCTACCAACACACGTCCTATGAATAGAAGAATAGAACTTAATTTAGTAAGATGACTCAAGGCAGGAAAGAAGTGAACACTTCCATTTTATATTGATGGGAAATTTTGAACAGTAATTCATTCTTAAGTGAAAAACAAATTCAGAATTTACTCTTTCATTTAATGTACATTGATTCGTTCTCTTGGTTGGTTTAGTAATCAAAATAAAACATCACTGAGTCTCCTCTCTCTCTCTCTCTCTCTCTCTCTCTCTCTCAGTGATTTATCTATTTGTTTTTCATTTGCTTGTTTGCTTAACAACCAAAAGACAATGGTAACATGAGGTTCTATGAAACGTGTTGTTATTTAGAAGATAAATATTCCTTTTGTGGCTACTATGTGTCAATTTCCCTAGACTAGGAAGTGCTTGTATTTTCTTTGCAAGAATGCCCTTTGCTTTTACTCTGTACCCCAAAGCCGGACGGTTTGGGCTCACTCTGCCTCATGATATATACCATGATATCCTATATGCTTCACAGTAAGGTAACATATTATTTTAGTATCAACTAATGGGAGAAATGCTAACTTATGTGTATGCTTTTCATATAAAGAGACAGTTGTGCATTTCCAGTTTGTCGTTTACTGTAAAAGAGCATGCAAGAATCACAATAAGGTAAGCCAATGTTTAGAACACAGAGTATTAACTCATAAATTACTGCTCTCGAAGTTATTTGTCAACGTGGGATACAACCTAGGTAGGAAAGTACTCTGCTGCCAATCTGCACGCAAACCCTTAAATGTTCCGTTGAATAAATACCTCTGTATCTGCCAAAGATGATCATAAGGAAAGATAGATTTCACAATAGAAATTAAAGACAGACTCGGTGGTGAAGTTCTAACAATGGTCAGGCTTCAAGTCCTAAGAGTATTTGCAGCTTCATGGCTAAAACTGCCTTTAATGTCATAAGACACCATGTAGGAGCTTCTTTTGCGACCCTCAGAAAGAAGACAACAGTCAAACACAAACAAAACCCGACAGTTTCACAACCCATGTCTACAAATCAAATCAACATAGAAACTTTTACACAAACCATCGTAGTTGTAAGCTGGACTTTCCTCGGGCATGCTTTACAAGCTCGCCCGACTGTTGAAGGCTACAGTGTGGCATCAGTGGCTGAGAGGTAGTGGATTTATTCCACAAGTTACCTGCCTAAGTTGACATTCTTCCCTAAGCACAGTTAAAGGCGCTTTGAAAGTACACATTTCCAGTGGCTGTGTTTACTCTGTGTGTTTCTCAGATCAAGGACAGTGGGGGACGTATTCTTCCATGAGAAGCTCTCAAGACCCATCCGTAAATCAGTAAATTGAAAACAAGCAGCAGGCCAATTACTTTCTCTCACACTAATTGTTTTGATTCAGGATTGGATCAGATAACCTTTGTAAGTACGGCAACAGAACTGAATAAAACCTGTTTTTTGAGGTTATGAGGTAACTTTGTACAGTAGGAGCTCAAGTTAGCCTTAACTGTCAACTCCACAAAATCTAGAGTCACTTGAGAGGACAGCCTCAGCTGAGGAATTGCTGTGACCATGTCAGTCCAGGGGCATAGTTGTGACGGCGTTGATTGCTGACTAATGGAGGTCCCAGCCTACTGTGGGAGGCACCATCCCCTAGGCAGATGATCCTAACTGTGTAAAAAATATGCTGAGCATAAGCCTGTCTTCAAGCCAGAAGCAGCACCCTCTGTGCATCCCATACTTCCTTGGCTGCGAAATGAGTTCTTTGATCCATGCTCTGAGGATGAGTGGGCTGGTCTGTCTTCAAGTTTTTACTTAGTTCTTGTCTTAACTTCCCTCAACAATGGGCTGTGACCTGGAACTGTAAGCTGAATAAACCCTTTCCTGCACTAAGCTGCTTTTGGTCAGAGTAGTTGATCATAGCACAGAAATAAAACTAAAACAATAGGGAAAGTTGTCTATAGCAATCATTGCTGAGAAAAAAAAATCAATTTTAAATCTCCTGCCATTTGTATACCTGTAACTGGTAGTGAAACCTTTGGGTTCTACCCTTTCTTAGAACAGTTGGGGGAAAGTCTCCATCAGGGACAAGGCGAGGTTCAGCCATTCAGAGCAGGGTCAGGAGGTCAGGGAGCATCATGGGGTGGCACTCTGTCTTCAGGAGCCTCCTGGCCATTCAGGAAAGCCTTCTCTTGCGCTATCTGGGCCCCTGTCTCACACCTGTGCACTGTGTCAACAAGCTTTCCAAACAGGGATGACCTGAGGATTTGAGATTGCACACCAGATGTGGCCTTCCTGACAGTCGAACCTCTCGCTGTGTATGGAGGCATGTAGATTCTTCCTGTTCTGTCTGTGATGCCCCCTAGGACTCTACTGTAGGCTGGGAAAGGAGCATGCAGCCCTGATATCAGCAGCCTGTGCCAGGATGCCCTTGGGAGTGGCTGCCTCTCATCTCTACACTCAAGGTCAGTCCCAGGAAATTCCTGTGGCCACCCTGACCTTCCTTGGCTGCTTATCCACTAACCCAGAGGACCGGCTGAGATTCTACAAAAGGTCAGAGGAAACAAGCAGGCCACCCACCCACTGAGCTCTTTAAACCCCTGAAACCAGGCAGTCGCTAACAAGCTACGCAGCTCGTCTACAAAATGTCAGAGCAGTTGCTTCTAAAGGTCAGTCTGTCACTCTCATCTGTAGTAGGTACAATCCACACTTCCGGGGGCTTTAACACGTGTACAGGCAGCTCAGAAACGCCTCAAAGAGAACACCCACCAACAGTCACCTCCCCCATGCCTAACAGTACAGCCCACTGCAGCTGCATGGAAATCCTTCAGAGAATATACAGAACCTAATAAAAGCATTAAAGAAACTTGCAAAGGGTAAAACTCCTGAGTGAAATACTCCCTTACAGACTGACTCCAGATCCCACATTACCTGAATTTTTATTGGTCTTGTTCTGCCGACTTTTAACTTGCTCAGTCCAGAGTGTAGGGTACCGTGATGCAATATCTAGAGAAACAGGAAGACAACGGACAGTTCGTCGGGAGCACTGGAGTCCCTCAGCTAAGGAATTCCGTAGCTGCTCTGGCCTACACCCCCAGTGCAATAAAGAAAGTACTGTATCTTTTTAAAAGAAGGTTAAAAAATGGTTGAATGCACATGACCGAGAAAACAATAATATAAAACTTTAAAAACTAGTTTTGTTTTCTTAATCTGAAAGTGTAAGTGAAATCTATTTGAATCTAGACAGGTTCTAAGTGTGAGCTGGGGTGTGGCTCAGTGGAATGGTGATTTGCCTAGTACACAGGAGGCCCTGGCTCGGTCCTCAGCACCACCAGGGGACCTGGGGTGGGGGGAGCACAAAGGGGAGAGGGAGCGGGAGGGAGCAAGCAGCCCAATGCACAAACATATCCCGTGTAGTGAAAGTAGTTACTCACGTAACACGAGGTTCTCACATAGTTGATGATTCAACACAAAATATTTAAAATATAACTCAATATAAAATATATATTTTAAATATATAAATACAATATAAAAATATAACTTAAAATATTTGAAATATAAGACACAGCCCTGTTGAGAAATGTACCCTGTTGACAGTCTTTGCCAAATGTGATTGGCTAAGCACAGCACTGTCATCATTCCTCCCTGAGAACACAGACCCTGCACATCCCCTGGACTCGGACCCCTTCCACATGGGACAGGCAGTCCTGCATTCTTATGGGTAAACTGAGGTTCCTGGAGTAAACCAGAGCAGCCCAGCACGCACTGGTCACCGTTGTTATCCTGAAAGCATATGGGATTCTGTATTCCAGTCTTTTGTTTCTTGTCATGTGCTTTTCTTACGTTTTTCCCAAAGCCTGATGCCGTTTGACCTGAGGTCATGACCAATGCCACAGACGATCCATTAGGATAGACATCAGCTGTGCATCCTTGTCCTGGCTGATATAAAGCCAGATGTGTGCACGGGGTAGGGGCACATTATCATACCTTTTTGAAAAACTTGAATGCATACATTTTCCATTAATAAAATGACTGCCAAGGTATTCTGCTTGGCAGAACCCCATGGCAAGGGAGAGAATCACCAGGAAAAGCAATGGTGTCTCCCCGTGACGAAATGGCCACACATAGCCAGCCACTCGGGACTGTCTTGTGTCTATATTAAGTCGTCCACGTGATCTCTTGACATCCATCGTGAACTGATGTCTGCAGTCAAGCAAAGTGCCTGCTTTGCAGTCTCTGCACCACATGCACGGTGCTGGAGGCTTCTTTCAGGAAGGAGCCAGCACATCATGCACTACCCCCATCCCCCTTCTGCTCCCCATCTCTAGACCCGCACATCCTACAAGGCACAGTGGGCTGTCACTTGGCCCAGTCTGTTTTCTGGTCTTCCTGGGTAGCTGTCTTTTTGATCTTGCTGTGTGTTGAAGGTGGGTTGGGGTCTTTCTAGATTCACAAGTAAGAGACGTCAGGCAGAACCCTCGCTAGTGTGTCTTGGTTGTGAATGGCATCATACCCACAGTGGCTTGGCATCTCTCCCCTGCCCCTGCCTGTGCCCCCCTGTACCTGCCTGCCCCTCCCTTCTTCCCACCCCACTCCCCTCCCTGCTCTCCACCTGCTCCCCACCCCCACCTCACCTTCTTCATCTCCTTGGGGCTGAGTCTCCAATGCTGGGGCCACAGCATCATCTGAATTCAGAACGGAAAAGATTTGCAAGGAGACTACAATTATGAGAGTAAGCTAAGTAAGTGCACATCCAGGCTAGAGCCCAGGACTTGTAAACCACCCACACAGAACCCCCCAACACAACCCAGTACAGAGCAAACGACAGCATCAAGGGGCCCAGGCAGCAACATTGACCTGCTGTCTTAGGGGTTGCTACTCAAATGCTATGGGTACCTGAAAGCCAAGGCCCACATAGGAGATCCTGGATGAAGTTCTAAACCATCCAGAGAGTGGCCATTATAGGCTGTGATCAGGAGGACCTAGCTCTGGGGAAAAGACTAAGGGGATGGAGATCCACAGGGGTCATCATGGAAGCTGGAATCCCACTCCTGTGTGTGTTCCTGTGCAGAAGCCAGTTTGGGAGCCACTGTCTTGACCACAGCCTAGCAAGGCTCCCCTTCCCCTCATGTCCTTCTAGCCCTTTAGCAGGAGCGTCACGGAGGGGACTCTTAGGCATAGTGCGTGGGAGGCTGTGGCGTGGGAATGGCCGAGCTAATGACGGGGTTGGTGGAGGCAGGGAGGACACTGAGAGGAATGGCCCCATTCTTGGAGGATGGCCATCACGGAATTGACTAGCTGCCTCCTTGTGGATGCCCTGTGACGTTCCGGATCGGAGCACCTGACACAACGGGCTCTCCAACGCGCTCCCTGCTGCGCTCACTCAATTGCTACAGTCATTTCAGGATCAGTGTCTAAGGCGAGGGCTGGCTAAGGCGCTCGGCTGGCTGTGACCTCACGGTACCCAGCCACGCACAAGACTTTGGTGGGAGCAAAGGAGAATCATTTTTAAACCCTTTAATCTCTTTTAAAATCCTTGAAAAAAGTTTGCTGTCCAAACATCAGAAACATAATATGACTTATCTGGAACACACATGCCTACTGTTTGCAGTGACATGGGGGAGGGAGGCTTACGGTTGGGCTGTTTTATTTTCTAAGGGAATGAAAATGCATTTAATATTGCTGAGGAGCAGGTCACCCTGGTGAGCCATTGTCAAAATCACAGGGTCCCCGCCAGCTGAATACAGGCCTGGGTGCTGGGGGTGAAGAGGGCACGGATGTGTCCAGCCTGAAGGTGGAGCCGTGCCCAGGCCCTGTCCACCCATCTCAGGCCCTGTGTGGGCTGCCCTCTGTCCAGCTCCCCACCTGCCCATGGAATGCTGTGTCTTAGCACCACATGCCCATTGGACACTCTAACTCAGTCTAACAGAGGGACATGGTCTATAGAGCTGGGAAACAATACTTTCTCTCCACGTTCTGACATCTCTCTCTTTTCTCTTCAATCCTGGATTGTTGCTTTCTTAGCACATTCTATCTGCCGGGTGCCTTTTCAGAGAGCAACAGAGTGCAGTCCAGAGGCTGCTCAGTCCTTGAATTCATTCTGTGTCCACACCCACCTCTCCAGGGATGTCCCCCAGTGGATGGGGCATCTCGATAAGGAGATGCTCATAGCCAGTGGAATCCTCTGCCTCTCAGATTTGGTTAATTTTCTAACCACAAACCCTTACTCCTTTTTTCCTACAAAAGCCAGCACTAGGAGCAACCATTATCTTACAGACTGGTGGTCAAAGAGTTCTCTTGAGTAAATGCAAACCACGCTCTCTCTTGCCTCTGTTCCAGCTGGAAGACTGTTTCCTTCCACCCAAGGCTACGTCATGGGCCCCCAGCCAAGTGCATTCATACCACAAACCATCTCCTGTAAGTCTCAGGTGTTCTCTAGACGCTGATCAATGTTTCAGCCTTCTCCGAGCATACCTCAAACTGCTGTGGATGCTCCAGCCCTCTTTGTATCTACCCCAGGCCTCTCTGTGTCTGCCCTGGGCCTTCTCTGTCTCTGTTTCGGGCCTCTCTGTGCTGGTCTCATGCATGTATCTTAACAGTACAAAAATCTTCCTTCCTGTGTAGAACTTCTAGCTCCTACCAAAGAGACTTTGAATCTATGCCTCAGGAATGGGGTTGATAAACTCAGCTCTACTTGTCTTTGGACCACTTCTTGTCAGGCAGATTCTACTATAACCCATGTGAGAAAGAAGAGAAATGCCTAAGGCTATGTAAAAAAAATCATTTCATTTCGAAAATCTCTCCTGACTTCAAAGACTGAAAGCAGAATGTGTGTCTCAGGGACTGAGGGGAAACTGAGGAAAGTCAAGGGACAAAGAGACAGGCCTTCCCAAGTTGTCTCGGCAGACAGGTTACAGCCCGGGAGAAGGGAACTCAGCCATCAGCGACCTCTAAAGGCTTCCTCAGAAGAGCACCTGCTGTAGAGGAAGCTTTTCCCTTCTCACAGACAGACCACATATTAGTGTCCTCAGTAATTGCTATGGCTTGAAATGTGTGAAAAGCCAAACGGGAACCTCTACTCTCTTGCCAAGTGTCTCTCTCAATGCAACCTGAGTCACTCCACACACCTACAATGCAACTCAGTACACCTCCTGGGACCCTGACATAGCCACAGTATCGACTGACACACCTACAGCTGAATGTGGTTCTCCTACAGCCTGCACATCATATAACACTAGACTACGGTGTTATATGACACACCTACAACTGAATGCAATACACACAATGGCCCTGAGCCTCTCTCAGGGGTCCCCACACAAGCTGCAGCCAACACCCCTAAGTGAGTTGCCTGGTTCCCAGGGGTGACTAGCAAAGGCAGGCTGGATCCATGTTGCTAGAAGATCTGGCAACAGTTCCCAACATATCTCAGCCTTAACTTGAGAGTCATTTCAAGGCAATCAAATAGAATCTTATAAACCAGCATGCAAATTAATTTCAAGATAGTTACCTGCTTTTCCTGCACCTTCCCGCTGGGGCAACTTTTCATTTATTGAACCTAAAAGAGAAAATAAGGAATGGAATCACAATGCTGTACGAAATGTTTTTTGGCACTCATGCAAACCAGCGCCATCCTTCCATTTTGATAACTTCAAAGTGCGTTCTCATGTTCTAATTAAATTATACAAGCCATCTGGCACCCCAGGGAAAACTGTCACCCAAAGTAACCAGGACAGCATGGGAGAGTCCCCATTTCTGAAACTCTGCAGTTACGTGTGGAAGAGCTTTGCCCCAACATACGGCAGTATCTGCACCCCAAAAGCAGCCACGGTGTCCTTGTCAGCACACATCACCGTGGTGAGTGCTGGAGTCAGAAGGCACAGCCGGTAGGAAGCTAACGGAGACCAAATCCTTGGCTTCAGCTTGAATCTGGTTATGGGAAAGAAAACTGTAGACCTATCTTCTATAGAGGGACACAGACCACTGGAAGATCTCAACAGTGGCGGCTCTCAGGACAGTGAGGGAGGCAGGCTGAGGTCATCTTGGGTGCTCACTTCACGTACAGACATGCTGTGTTTCTACCAAACCCATCTCCCGTCGACGAGAGGGCCATGCACCCACCACAGAGCCCGTTTGTTGCTGTGTGGGGAAGCTGTTGGTGTTGCACAGTGTGGACAGGCCCTGTTCTTTGACTTCCAGTGCACGGAACTGCATTAGATACCCATCTCCGCATCACCCTGCTCGGTGTGTCAGGAAAGAGCTCTGCTCAGCGCTGAGCCTTGCACAGTGCCCAGCAGCAAAGATGCCTCAACTTGCACTTTCTTACTTTTCAGTTGTGAATTTGACACGGAGAGAGAGATTAACACGACGTCATTCCAACTGATGGAATTTCTTGAAAAGATGTAGTAATGTGTCGAGAGACACAAAAACAATTATGGTCTGCATGTTCTGCCCTTCCCAGCTCTGCCTGAGCCATACCAGAGAGACCCTAGCCTGCAGCCCAGGGACCCAGAAGGGCAACTTCCTGGCTCATCTCCGTGCACCCCTACCAGGTGCTGTCTAGGAAGGTGCCTTCTTATTCCTGCCTAGTCTTCTCCCTCTGGGGAATGTGATCGTGTTCTGTGGCTTCTGGGGTCAGAACAGGGTTTACCTTTGTAAGAATCATAATTAGCCACTCTTCATTCCTGTCCCCCAGCTTCCCGTAGCATCCTGGCCTGGCCCATCTTCAGCTTCTTACCCAGCTCCCGTGCTGACACATCCTTGCACCCATCACATGTAGCTATGATGAATCCAGGTTTTCCCTCTTTTGACAGCAAATGACGGGATTTTGGTACTATTTCCAAACATGTGGATGTGGGTTTTAATTTGTGAGTGAAATATAAATATTCTAGGTAATGAGACTACTCCCTTGAGAGAGCTTCAGGACTGAATTAGGATAATCTTTTGTAATCTGAGGGGGAATCAGTTCAAGCTGTCGGCCAGAAAGCTGATCAGAGACGAGATCAGAAGAAGACGTGACTTCCCAGTCCCTCTCCAGTGCACCCAGGTTCTCTTGGAGCAGCTGGCACTCTCCCAGGGGCACCCAGGTTCAGAGCAGCCAGCACGGGGCTCATCCAGGCCCTCCTTCAATCAGCATGTACAGCAAGCCAAAGACAGTCCTTTCTTAATCTTCATCTGTAGGGAAGAGCTTTGCTCCAGGACCAAGTGTCCTGATTGCACACTCTGCCATCCAAACATTGTGAAATAGGGAATTTGACATGATGGAGCCTGGATTCTGGCCGGGAGACTCCGCAGCTTTCTGCCCAGCCACCCCATGAGGTGCTGGCCTGCAGGGCTGGGAAGGGAGCTGGGCACAGATCTGCAGTTTGCTCACTGCAGCACAGTGAGCAAACTGAGGGACCCATGATTCCTCACGGTGCTTGCTGATCTTTAGTGTCCACAGTGTGAGGCCTGCTGTGTCGCTCTCCAGATCAGTACCAGAAGGGCACGTTAAATGTCCTCTGTCATCGAGCTTCTCTCTCATGAAAGGGGTCTTTTAAGAGGGGGTGTGTTTTTAGCAGCTGCAGGGGGCATTTCTGGTGAAGAGATCACAGTGTAAAGGGTGCTTTTATAATGAATTAGGGAGGAGTTCTGGACGCTTGATCTTGCAGTCCAGGGACTTGGTTAAAATATAGACCCAGTCTCCTCGGCAAGAACAGAGGGCTGCCCACAGCCTCTCGGAGGGCAGGGCCCTGCTTACACACTAGCTCTTTCCCCACTTTAAGAGATGAAGGTGTGCTGTACGGGACCAGGGAAGGTGCGTCAGCTCAAAGAGCCAATGTCTCCTTCAGAGCACAGTTAACATAGCATGAGTTGTCCCTTCCAGAAATCACAGACTCCATGGATCACATGGTGTCCATGGGACAAGGGACAGGAGGGAGGTTGGAGAAGAAAAGACAGAACTGAGCCCTCCCTGTCAGGATAAGCATTTCCCCTCATCACTTAACAAGTGCCAGTGGCTTCTGTTCTCTCACAGGACAGTAAGAGCTTGGCGTGAAAGATCAAGCCAGTACTGAAAGACGCAGCACATTGCGGGGGTGGGGGGGACCAGGGGCCTCAGTGCCTCCAGCTCTGTGACCTGGGCCGACGTCTGGACTCACCTCTCTAAACCCATTTCCTCACCTACAAAATGGGTAGATCGTGTGAGGCCTGCAACGCCAGCACTTGGCTGAGGCTGAGAGATTGGAGGCTGAGCCTGGGTTCCACAGTGGGACTGCCTCAGGACAGCTGCCGTCGCAAAGCGACACACGCGCAGCGTGGGGAAGGCATGGCCCTAGCACAGAAGGAAGCCCTGCAATGCCGACCGTGGTGTCGCTCCGTATGCTCCACATGTAGACGGTGAGGGAGTGTGTCAGGTCAGAGCTCCCTTGGCCACACCTCAGCCATCAGCACCTGTTTGCTCGCTTGTACCATCATTAAGCATGCCAACACAGGATGCTGGACAAACAGCGTGGTAACACAGCACCAGGAAGCCCCGTCTAATGCAGGGAGAAACATGCACTGGAAACACAGGCACCCACATGTCTGTCTGTGAAGCAAGCACTTGGGCAGCCCCAGACTGTGTCCCTCACCATTCTGAAGGCTTCCCAGTCCTTAGATCTTTCAATGCTAATGACAGCTCAAGAGCCAGCCCTACCCTTAGACCCAATACCAGAAACTGAGGCCTGAAGGGTAATTGGTTACAAAGTAGCAGACTCAGCCCACTCTCTACAGCCATCCAGTTTCTGTCCCTCTCCTGAGAATTGAAATCTGAAGCCTACGTCAAAGACCAAACTAGGGTCCAGGTGAAGACTCTCAGGACTTCGTGGTGCTGAAGTCCTTCCACTGAGGAGAGAGCTGAGAGGTTGCGGACACTGACTGTTCTTGTAGAAGACCTGGGTTCAGTTCCAAGCTCTCGCCTCAGGCATCTCACAACTACCTGTAACCGCAGTGCCGAATGTTCCCACGCCTCTGTTCTCTTCTGCCTTCTGCAAACGTGTGGCATAAACACACAGGCGCGCGCACACGTCAATACAAACAGTAATGGTTTTCTAAGTCTTTGCACTCAACGGTCAGCCTACAATGTCTTGGCTACGATAAACTTGGCTAGGAATGAGCTCTCGGCGCTGAGGGCGGAGAGATGAGATTAAAGCCTGCAGCAATTTCCAAATAACAGAATCAGCCAGCTACAGACAACCTTGGAGGAAACGTCCTCGTTTTTAACATCTATAACTGTGCCCAGACATGTCAGTCTTTTAAAACAGGAAAGAAAGAGAGAGGAGGTACTTGAGAGAGAGAGAAGGAGGAAGAGGAAGTGGTGGGAGAGGAGGAGGGAAAGGAGGGGTAGAATGAAAATAAAATCCCTCCAGAATAAACAGGATCAGTGCGGTGTAAAACGTCATCCGGTCATCTGGAGAGCGCGTTCTCTTCGGGATGGGACGTGAGGAAAAGAATGCTTGGCTGCTTTTCTTGTACATTCTGGGTGCCAGAGAGGACCTGCAAGCACTGGGTGCAAACCCGGGGCTCTAAATCTGTGGGGCTCTGTGAAGCACCTAAGTTTCCAGTCCATGAGCAGGGAACAGCTGCTCTCAGGAGGGGAGACAGCTCCGCGTGTCTAACTGCACCCCTGGATTTCAGCTCCATGTCACCGCTCTCCCTTGAAGCTCCCCCCTACTGCCCGAAAGCCTTTCTGCAGCTCCTCCCCTTTCTATACCTGATCTGTGGGCAGACATAATCTGAAGGGGATGAGACCCTCTCCTGTACCTGCCAAACCTGCCCTTACGTATGATAACCAGCCTTCTGCGGTGCTTTTCTGAACATCGCTGGACAGAACAAACGCTATCCTGTGTATGCCTGCTGTGTCTGCCCAGTGCTGGCCCAGCCTCCCGGCTATGCCAGTGTCTGCCAGGCCCCGCTCACTGTTGACTCCCCGGTGGCCAGTGCTTGGCAATAGCAGTGAACAGTGAGTGGGCTTCTTGCAAAACAAGTCCAGACGGGAGTGCTGCAAGAACCAGCCAAGCACCGTCCTGTGGCGAGACAGAGGCCACAGGCTCAGGAATGCCCATTTAGGAATGAGACAGAACCAGGAGGAAAAGCCTAAAGAGGCCTTCCATCCCCAGAATTCCTCTTCTGCCTGAGCCCTCTGCCCCTCTACCACACTGGGATCAGGGCAAGGGAAGTTGCTGGTTTATGGGCTAATTACTTCTTAGTGCAAGCAGTAGTCATCAAGGTTAGATGACGGAAGCCCGGGAAGGAGACTGGCTTCTTCAGATTAATAAAAAAGGAATTAGGTCATTTCTCTCCTGATCCCTCAGGACAATGGTGCATCGGCATTCAGCATGTGGACTAAACTGCGCCGGGGGAACGGGATGTGAACTGTGATCGCCAGCTACTTGACAGGATCTGGAAGCAACCACGGCATGAGCCACTCAGCAAGGTGAGGAGTTATTTTGGACCAGGTTATTTAAAGTGGAAAGATAAATCCTAAGTATTTCTGTGGCAGGCAGATGAGAGACAGTCTGAGGAAAAGGCTTTGTTACCTTGTTACTTTTCAGTTGCTGTGGCCACTGTTGCTACATTTCTTTGTGGATGTCAGAACCCAGCTCCTAACATGTACAGAAGACCAGTGACACTCCAGGAATTCTCCAGGCCTTTGGCACCAGGCTGGAACTGTGGGGGCATGCAGCCTCGTGGACTGATCAGCTGGAAGACAGCCACTGTAGGACTACCCAGACCCTGTATTGTAAGTCGATCTGATAATTCCCTTTTGTTGTGTGCCCTCCTGTCAGGCTCATTCCTCTGTGGTCACTACAGGACACCTCCAGGCCAGAGCTGGTTTTGTCTGCTTGGCGTTGTAAATTCCCTACCCTGCGTGGTACTTGCCTGTGGCTCCTCTGACTCACACAGATGTCAGCACCATGGCACCAGTGAGAGAGACAGGGGTGTATCCGTCTGCACTGCTGTTTATCCTTCTGTGAGTCTAGCACTCTGTGGTGTTTTATCCTACAGACACCAACAGACCCAGTCCCAGGGATTGCTTTTTAAAGCCAGTGTTGCTGTAGACCTGCCACATATCTGCAGCTCACAGCTGTGTCTCTCCAGCGTCCATTTCCAGTAGGAAAGAGCTGGACCCTTAGTGACTGGCATGCACACTACCATAGATGGTCTGTTGTCCTGCCCCCACCAGCTCACTGGAGTCACCTGCCGTGTTTCTGTCTTCAGGCCTGTGTTCTGAGAATCCCACTGGATTCTAATCTGTGCTGCCCAGGTACTGAGGCACAAGGACACCCTCCTCTAGAAAATGCTGCTGTTTTGATCACTTTGGAACTGAGGTATTCTGCATTCGTGGCTTCAACATACAATTCTGAAATGATTGTTGATGTCTCACTAAGGTCCTCCTGGTGCAACTGAGAGCGGAAGGACTTGTAAGGGGTTCTGTTTCATGGCACCAGATCCAGACCGAGAAGGGATATCATCCCCAACCACCCGGCTGCGTCAGGGCCCTAATGAGCACACACAAACACAAATTCAAACACACATACACACTTGCACATACACACACATACACACATACACATCTACACACACATGCACACATATACATACATATGCACATAAACATTCACATGCATACATAGACACACGTTTACACACATATACTTACATGCATTCTAACAAAAATTTGCTGTCTTTTGCTTATTTCTAACCTAGTCTCTGATGTCCAAATTTCATAGAGTACACGTATAAGGTCAACTTGGTGTGAATTTGAATCTGAAGTTTACCCGATTTTAGCAGATTATTGACAACTGGAGAACAGTATGTACTACCCACACTATACCTCTGCTGGTTGCTGATGACATATCTACAGCCCAAGGTCCCTGAGGTTTGCAGAAAAAATCAGAGCCACTCTTGCCTTCTGTCAACCCCAGACCACCGTAGAGTGTCAGCCAACATCACTTCTCCATCACTGACGGAGGCGGTGTCATCACGTAAGCAAGCCATGATGTTATGTAAAGGAACGGTATTAATTCTGTCTCTGGGGTGCAGGCTCCAGATGCTCAAACTGGCACAGCCCTCCCTCGGCTGTCCATCACAGCCCAGGGATGTTTCCGGAAAGCTTAGCAATTCCAACTCTCTCGAGTTCCCACGGGTTTACAGAACGAAAGTTAGCGTGCTGCTCTGTGGGAGACTCAGACTCAGCAGTCATTCCAACCTGGTGGGGAAGGACACCAATCTCGTAGATGAAGGAAAGAACCGCCATTCAGCCACACAACACAAACACACAAACACTCCCTCAGTGTGGACAGCCCTCCCAAAGGGCCCTGTCTCACTGAAGTTGTACTTTTTGTTTGGTTTGTCTTTGGAGACAAAGTCTTCATACATAGCCCAGGCTGGCCTATCACACATAGTCCAGGCTGTCCTATCATATATAGCCCAGGCTGGTCTAGAACTCTCCATTCTCCTGCCTCTGCCTCCGGAGTGCTGGGGTTGCAGCCAGGGGTCCCACACTAGGCTTTTAATCAAGGGTCCAGAACATCCTCTCATCTGTAAGTCAATGTGAACGATGACAGAGGATCATTTGCAGGCAGTCCACGCCACTGACACCTGGTAGGGACGCTGGTGCAGTGAATTCCGGAAGCGAAGGCTCTAAGGAAGCTCTCCCACACAGAACTCAGCTTTTCTGACACTGTGGGTGGGATCGTGGAAGTCGCCATGTCCTCCCACTTCTCCCCAGGAACAGGTTCCATCCAAGCACTGCCGCTGGGATAAGAGCTGCCTCGGTGGGACTCCCAGGAGCCCCACAGGACACGACCCATTTCTCACTCCAGTCTCTTCCTCCGCAAGTTTGTACAGGAACTATTCGAGGTAAACATTAGCTCAGGAAAAAAAATTATCACTGTGTAGGCTTCGATGGAAAAGCAGTTTTGAAATAAAACAAGCGAATTTCCATTCCACATGACATACACCATGTGGGCTTCAGAGATGATCAATCACTGAAATGCAGGATGTGTCACAGGACACTGAGAAGGCCACAGCAGGGAGCTGCGACCTGTGCCCAGCTCCTCTGCCTGGGTCACAATAACAAACAGAATCCAGCCACTCACCGCCTGACCCTTAAATAGGAAATAAATCTAGCGGTTAACTACAAACACTAACATTTCAACCTTAAATGACAAACTTAGGAAAATGTGTGTTTTATGTTGCTGGCCTCTGATGGGTTTGCCTATTTTCATATTAGACAAGATCATTCAACTTCGTCAGACAGTCTCCCCAGCAAGTTAGTCAGTCCAGGCTGGAGACCATTTTCACATAAAAATGATCTGATTCATTTATAACCTTTTTTGGTAAAATATTAATGGAAAAGGGACCATTTTATAGACCATGAGCCTGCCAGCCTTGTTACGTTCAGTACATCAAGCCCCTGTCTGAGTAATAAAATATCACACATAAACGTCTGGAAACCGAGCTATGAGGAATAACCCACTTTCCCTTTGAAAACCCCTGCACATAAAAGCAAGACCCTTTACTTTTTAGGCCAAAGAAAACAATAGGTCATTCGAGCTGGTGGCCTGAGCTCTGTGGTTATATTTTCAAATGACTCAAACCCAGTGTCTCTCCAGGGTGAGCTGTGCCCTGCCACAGCATGTAGTCAAAAGCCCTTGCTTTTCTCTTCAGGTCTACCTGGAGTGGTGTGTCAGGTGAACTCAGCCCACACCAACTCTCTAGGTGTCCTTTTGATTTGTGAGAAAATATGTCTAAGATGACCGAGAGACGCAGAAAGTCACTTCTGGGGAGCCGTTGCTAGGCAGACCTACCCGGGCACCTGGGTGTCTTGTGGGCCACAGCGGTGCCACTGATGGGCCGTCCATTTGGTGTAACGCACCAACAGTATCCCGTGTAGCTGTGACACTGGACCTGCAGAGACAGGACAGGAAGATGAGCTAGCCACACAACTATCCTTCTGCAGAGTCACCTCAGAGGTCTCTGGATCGCTGAGACTCTCGGGCACCGCACTGGCTACTGTGGGAGCTGTACGCTGGCTTCGCCACAGATGTCTGGAGAGAAAGACCAGTACACTTTACCTCATGGTGGTGAGAGCTAGCCCTGCCGCAGAGAGCCTCAATCCCTCCCCTCACACATGGGGAAGCCAGGAGGGTCCCCAACATCTCTCATTGAGCCTCTGGCTGACTCAGGGAGAGGAGATGGGGTCCAGCAGTGAAGAAACATTTCTACAGCAGCTTCTCGGTTCCCCTGGGAGCCGGCCTGACCTCCAGGCGACCACAGCGCGGGTGGCATGAGACAAGGCCAGCTCCTCTCCTCATCTCCCAAATGTCACATGACCATGCTAAGACACATGGACTCACATTTCCCAGGAGATCACAGGTATTGATGGCAGAATGCTTTTGTGTTGTGGAAGTTTATTTTTAGCTGTGTTTAAATAATCGTTCTTGTGCACTGTTGGAAAAAGGGATGCACAGGTCTTGGCATTCTGTATTGTCTGCAGGTGTGGATTTCTGTGGGGCGGTTTGATTATTAACGATCCACACCTGAGGAGTGCTGAATCAATAAAACACCTGAGCTCAGATGATTGGGGTTCCGCTGTCAATGGAGTATGGCACTGGCCAGGATGGCGGTTCCCTCTGCTGAGGTCTGGTAGAGTTTCCACTTATGAGAACTCCTCCCTGTCTTCTTGCTGAGCCGCACCATAGGTGTCCTGCTACACTTTTGCTGTCCTCCAGACTACTACACTGGTGGCGTGATGCAGCCACCTCTCAATAATAGCACCGACTCTCAATCAGGACCAAGCTATTTTTGACACTGAATTTGGCCAACATGACCGTAGGCAAGCCATGACCTGATGTGACAGCATCCAACCATGGACTCATGGCGGAGTCATGGGGTCATGAATGAACTAAGCTACAATCAAACCCCACGCTCAGCCAGTTGAGCAGGCTGATGAGCCTTACTGAGAGAACTGCCCCATGCCACATTTGTGCAGCACAAGGATGCACACACCACCGCTGTGGTGTAGAAGCCTGTGCCAGCCGAGTCTGGCACCCTCCCTCACACACCTGGTCACACTGTGCAGCTCCTGACGCTGGCGTCTCAGAAACAAGATGGCCATTTCCCACCCAACAGCCCTGGCTCCTTCCCCTTCTCCCTCCCCTATCCCTGACACCTTGGCCCAATGACCCAGGCTCCGACTCTCCCAACAGTGCCAGTCACCTGACTATAGGTGCCGTCATCATTGCATTCTGGGATGAACACTTGCTGGAACTCCTTCCTGGCCTGCTCCTGGGTGTACTTTCTCTCAGCAACACACCTGGACACATCTGTGGGGAGACAGTGGTAGAGCAGTTACAGGGCAGGAAGGGGAGACAGCAGATGGTGTTCTAGGAGATGAGCTGTTGAGGAGGTAGACGACTGGGGTGATAGGGGCTGCCCCGTCCCCAGAGGGTGCCCCTCTCTACCCCACAGAGCTGGGAAGGGCATGGGTTATTCTCCACACTGTATAGAAGGGAAATGAGACTGGAAACTCTCCCTGAATGTGTTGTGGGACCCAGGTAAGGCTGGCTTCCTTAAAACAAGACGTGCCAGGCCCCAGGACGAACAGAAGCCGCAGTCCAACTCAAATCAGAGGTAGCCAGCTCAGGGGCAGGCGCGAGGCCCTCACAGACTGGGGCCTGACATTCCACTGTGGCCCAACACCTGACAGAGCTGAGGCCATCTTCAAAAGAAGTCAATCTTGGTCTCTGGGATCCCAAAGTCTGCTCCAAACTGCCAGGAAAACTCGATGATAAAAAGCTAAACATCCACAGCTCATATAAACACGAAGGTGTCTCAGCGGTTTGCTTAGCGATGTGCGGCATGAGGTCTTGACTGGCAAAATCGGCGAGTTCAAAAGCATCCGAGCAGACCGGGCCGACGCTCAGCGCTAGAATGCTGCCCCTGTGCACCAGGCCCTGGGTTCAAAGCCCAGTGTGACTACACAACGTACATTTAGGGCCAGCAAGATGGTTCAATGGGCAAAGGCACACGCTAACAAACTTGTTGACCTAAGTTCAATTTCCAGGACCAAATGATGGAAGGAAAAACCAGCTCTTACAAATTGGCCCTGATCTCCACCTGTGCACTGTGGCACATGCGTGTCCACACCCCCGCACACCCCCACCACACCCCACACAAACAGAGAGATAGACAGACAGACAGATGATTGACAGGTAGATAGAGGATACATAGAGAGATAGAGAGATAGAGAGATGGAGAAGTAGGTATAGACAGACAGACAGACATGCAGATAATAAAAATTTTAAAGTACATTTGATTTCCCTCTAGGGAAAAACGTATCTGTACACACGAACACAAGAACATCTATGAGTTCAGTCCTCAGGAGGAGAGTAAATGTTTTTGCTTTTTTTCTCTCCTCTGTTGACCAGAACAGGATCTGGCAAGTGTCAGAACCACAGTGAATTCCTGGCTCATTTCAGCTGTCAGTTAGGAGGCCTCAGGTGTGGGTCTAACACTAACCATGACCTGTCTCATGGGGCTGCAGACAGAGGAACACACCCTGAGAGGCACATCCCACCAAAACACTGTAGGTCTGCCAGCCTGTGCTCCACGCTCGGGACAGCACAGCAAGTCCCAGTCTTCTTCACCACATTGAATTTAATGTTGAGGGGCGGTCAGTTGTCAATGCTCCTGTCTCCCCGCTGAGATAACCAGTGTCCAGGACACGAGTGCTGCAGCCTCCCACCCCAGGAGACAGCCCGGCCCAAGGGTCTGCTCTTCTCTCCACAGCTATCCCAGGGAGCTACGACCTGCATCGCCATGTGATTCTGACCCGAGCAGAAGTGTCAGCGTTAGCACGGCAGCCCTGGGGACATGGCGACTCTCCGAGGTTCTCAGAGCCTGTCTAGTGCCACTGGACACCGGACACACTGTGCAGTTGCCGTAGACCTGCACATCTCAGGGGCGCTCCCCTGCGCCAGCTTCCACCCATCTTGGCCTCTGATCTAGCATCTGGTGTTGCAGTATGTAGTTTAATTGGTGTGTATGTGTGTGTGTGTGTGTGTGTGTGTGTGTGTGTCTGTGTGTCTGTGTGTGTCTGTGTGTGTGTCTGTGTGTGTCTGTGTGTCTGTGTGTATCTGTGTGTGTGTATATGTCTGTCTGTGTGTGTCTGTGTGTATCTGTGTGTGTGTGTCTATGTGTGTGTCTGTGTTGTCTATGTCTGTGTGTGTGTGTCTGTGTGTGTCTATGTCTATGTGTGTGTGTGTCTGTGTGTGTCTATGTCTGTGTGTGTGTGTCTGTGTGTGTCTGTGTGTCTGTGTGTGTCTGTGTGTATCTGTGTGTGTGTGTGTGTATGTGTGTCTGTGTGTGTGTATGTGTGTCTGTGTGTGTCTATGTGTATCTGTGTGTGTGTGTCTCTGTGTGTCTATGTCTGTGTGTGTGTGTGTCTGTGCCTGTGTGTCTGTGCCTGTGTGTGTGTGTCTGTGTGTGTGTATGTCTGTGTGTGTGTGTGTCTGTGTGTGTGTCTACATCTGTGTGTCTGTATGTGTCTATGTCTCTGTGTGCGTCTCTGTGTGTGTGTCTATGTGTATCTGTCTCTATGTGTGTGTCTGTGTGCATGTGTGTGTGTGTGTCTGTGTGTGTGTACGTATGTATGTGTGTGTATGTGTCTGTGTGTCTGTGTCTGTGTGTGTGTCTGTGTCTGTGTGTTTGTGTGTGTGTCTGTGTCTGTCTGTGTGTGTGTCTGTGCATGTGTGTGTATGCATGTGTGTAGAGAGAGAGGACAGAGATGGGTTGGGGGAGCACTTGTGCATGTGCATGTAAGACTATGTTAAATGTCTTCCCCCATCACTTCCTACCTTTGAAACAGGGTCTCACTGAGCCTGGAGCGCATCCCTGTGGCTGGGCTGCCTGGCCAGCAAGCCCCAGGGATCCTCCTGTCTCTGCCTCCCCAAAGCATGGAATAGGAGCACATCCTGCTATTTCTGGCTTTTTAGGTGTACTGGGAATTGAACTCAGGTCTTCATGATTCTGAAGTGCCCCTTTACTGACTGAACCATCTCCCCAGGCCAGCTTGTGGTTTCAATGCAATCTGCATTCACTGAGCAGAAACCACAGATCTGATGGCTTATTCTAATTTTTTTTTAGAATAGCCTGTGGCCTCTTCATCTAAAAGGGAAAACTGTATGAACTTACGTTTTCAGGGTCTCAGCTAAGGGAAGTATAGAACCATAGTTATTCCTAATATTTGAGCCATTGTGGAAAATTCCAGAAGAGTGTAATTTTCCAAACAACTTGTTGGCTTCATCCTTGGCTTGAACGTCTTTAAAAAATTCACAACATCACTGTTCAGACCATTCTCAGACTTGAAAATCTGTGTAACACTCATTCCAAAGTCATGACTGGCACGCCCTAAGCCAGTTTGTCATAGGAGAAATGATGACAACATGAAGTCTGCAAACGCCAAGTGTCAGGCACCCATCCCCCGATGGCCCAGGCCACCTGCTGGCCATGCTCACTCCTGGCATGGCTGTCAAGTCTGCTTGAGGGCTCCACTGGGACGACCCACTCCGAAACAGCAACACCTCCTCGTAGTCTCTCTCTGACTCTAAACTGTTACGCCCCTGACGTATACAGCCACACAGACTAAAGAAATAAAAATCTTTCACACCTTGAACATTGGATTTTTCCAAACCTAAATTTTCAAAGGGTAGAACAGAAACATTCTTTTAGCAGAGTTTCATTACTGATGTTGAGTTTATATTACTGTTTTTATTCTTTATACTTAAACATATCCTCTAGAAAACAAACTACTCTCCTGTTCAGAGGCCCTTGTCGAGACAGTTTACTCTGGGTCTTTTGTTTCTGTTTGAATATTTAAGTCCTCAAAACCTAAGCAAAAGAAATATTACTGTGGCACCACTGAACGGTACATAAAAACTCCCCCTTCAGCCATTTTCCAGTTCAGGTCAGTGGTTCGCGGCATCCCCGATGGCGGGTGACCACAGTGCTCGGCTTCCTCCACCCTGCCCAGTCCAGGACAACGCTGTGACCCTGAGAAGAATCCAGAGCCCAGTGTGCTCCACCCCAGGCCCTTTCCGCGTCTACGGCCTTGCCTCTCCTAAGAACAACTGCCCGCGCCGCCTCACGGCCCGGCTGCAGCGCAGACCGACAGTCCCCGACCTGTTCACCTGGCCGCTGCCCACAAACACCGATGGCATCTCACGCCGTGTGCACCCCACGCTGCATGTTCTCAGGTCCGCTCTGAGCGCCTGCTTTCACGTCCTCTGGGTTTAAACACAGGGGTAGAGTTGCTGAGTCACAGGTGATTCTGTCACTAGTGGAGGAGCTGCGAGGGGTCTCCACAAGGGCTGAACGGCGCACCCTCCATCCACAGGAAGAGGGTTAAGACGCTCCGCCTAGACAGTTGCCAGTATTAGTCTTCTCTCCCTTTAAGCTGCCATGGGCATCTCAGTGAGCCTGACACTGGGTGCTTTTAAAACTATGGTTAATCTCTATATTGTAGGAAAACGCGAACTAGAAATTCCTATTTAATATTCTCACTAGGAGGGCTGGAGGGATGGCTCAGGGATTAAGAGCACTGGCTGCTCTTCCAGAGGACCCAAGCTCAGTTCCTAGCACCCACACAGGGCAGCTCACAACCATCGGTAACTCCAACTCCAGGGGACCAACATGCTCTTCTGGCCTCTGTTGGTACACACACAGACACACAGCATGCATCACACTGACACAAAGGCACACAGGTACATACACGTAAGAGAATCTAATTACAAAAAATTATTAAAAATTTAATCACCTAGTTGCATATAATTTATTTTTTTACTAGAACAGAGAAAACATCTTTGATGCAAATTTACTTAGACATTTTGGAGACCTTTTGCTATGACCTGAAAGAGCCAAGACTTTGCAAATAAAACAGTGAGGCGCCACTAACAGCATCCGAACAGAAGTTTCTGATAAATTGTTGATTAATACTAATACATTCTGGGAACATTTTTTTTCCAATCTCAATTGAAGAGGAAAATAGATCCCAGTGGGATCACATATTTGTTTATGTATAAATTTATATTAGCCCAGAAACTGGTACGTGCTTCGAAAGGCAAGGCGTAGTACTTTGCTACGGTTATTTCCGCTGACTTTTTTTTTAAATAGGAAGCAAACAATTTTCCATTTTGCTGAAACCACTTAAAACAGAATCAAGCAGTCCCTGGAAGAGAAGGCTTTGCTGGACTTCTCCTCTCACAGAATCTTAGGTGACTGGGCACAGTGAGCTGCCTCCATCAGGGACCCAGAGCCCTGCTCAGCAGGAGCATGTAGTGCCCAAAGTCCCCAGGGCTCTGCAGAGATGCTGCACGCCAAACTACAGATGCTGCCTCTGCCTTAGCTTGCTTTCTGTCCTGCGATAAACACCGTGACCACGAGTAACTTGGAGAGAAAAGGGTTTATCTGGCTGACAGTTCCATGTCACAGAGCAACACTGAGGGAAGCCTCTGCAGGGACTCGGGCAGCGGCCATGGAGGAATGTGCTCACCGGCTGGCTCTCCTAGGCTTCCTCAGCCTGCTTTCTTATAGAACCTAGCACCGCCTGCCCAGGGGTGGCGCACTCACAGTGGGCTGGGCTCGCCACAGCGATTATTAATCAAGAAACTGCCCACCCAGACTTTCCCACAGGCAATCTGACAGAGGCATTCTCTCAGCTAAGCTTCCTCCTCCCAGATAAGTCTCGCTTGCGTCAAGTTGACAAAGGGGAAAAAAATGTGGCCTTGCACATGTGTCTTGCCGAAAACCAGCTCCTCTGGGGGCAGGGGTAAATGCCCGGGTCCCCTCTAGCATGGGACAGCACAGGCAGGCCAGACTTGAAATTGGTGCGGCAGATAAGGGCACAGGTCTGAGGCCACGGGTCACTCGGGCCTCAGGACTGCAGCGACGGCCCTGTGAACTCTCCGAGGTCAGGAGTTTTCACTACGATTCCCTGCGGCTCCATGTAGTGGCCTCAGAATGACAGACTAGGAGCCCTGCCTTTGATGTCCATTGCCTCAAATAAAAGCGGACACTGTGTTTCAAAGCCGTGCCACTTCCACTATACCTACTTGTAATTTAAGGCCAGACTGGAAAACAAAAGGACAATCCTGCAGTGACCCGTAGCATGAAAGCACACTTTCCATCCATATGGTGGGGTGCTGCGGTGAGAACAAGAGCTCCCGAACTCCAGGGCACCCTCTCCCGAGCAGGCCACTGTCGTCTCTAGCAGCAGTCAGCTAAGACGGCTCGTCCTGCACCATAAGATCATAGCAGAGTAAGTCCTTCTCACTTCATGCGACAACAGCAACGTGATTATAGAACTAGAGGAACAGAGACACGCGCGTCACCCACCCTAAGTTCCTAAGGTGTAAGGTAAAGTATACGAGTAAGACGCGCAGGCGTACAACCGGCACTGTAAAGGGAAACGAGAGCAAGCCGTGAGCATCTCCACCACGAGCTGTACACGGTGGTTTCTAAGGCGTGTAAACAAGAGGTGTCTGACCACCACCCTCTCTGCCCCAAGAAACCACGGGACCTCCCAGCACATCAGGATGGACAAGGCAGCCTCCAGCTGCGTTGGGGTGAAGGCTGGCGGTCAGCCCTCCAGAGGGGAAGCCTGGCTGAGGCTGCTCACGAGGGCTCCCCATAGAAGCTGCACTCAGCGATCACAGCCGAGCTGCAGTAAAAGCCCACAGGAGCTGCATGTGGTGCAGGTGGGGCTTCAGTGAGAGACAAGCAGGCAGGGCTGGAGGGTCCTGGAGAGCTGCTGTCTCTGTATCTCTGGGTACAAAGAAATGCAGGGCCAGGGCTGGGTGGAGGAGAGCCACAGGCACTCACACACGCTGGGGAGCAAAGCTGAGCACACCCTCACTCTCGTACTGCGCAGGCTCTGCACCCTCACTCGTACCTGCACGCTCACATGTATGTCTGAGCATGCTCACACTTGCATCTGTATGCAGCCACATGCTCCCACACACATGTACACACGTGTGCCCTCACAGAGCCCTCATGGACAGTCATGTTCCTCGGTGGAATGCAGGTTGGTCCAGCCCTCGTGGCAGCAGCCAGCAGAGCCATCCAGTCTCTTCCCGTCAACACAGCCCTGCACGGAGCTCCTGCCTCACATGGGGTTGTCTTCAAAGGTGGGCTCCTGAGATGTGTACAGAAAACAGGTGGCTTTGGAGCCCGTAGCCGGCTTCTAGTTTGCTAGTTGCCCATCTGTGGAGGTGTGTTAGAAGTATCTCAGAAAGACAACCTTCATCTGGAAGAACTGCCAGGGCCTGTGCTCTTAGTGTTTGTCCCAGGGGTGGGAGACAGATGTGTTCTCCGCCCCACTGAGACAGGACCCTGGTTCCTGAACTTCCCCAGCTCTGGGTCCTCCAGCTTGAGGGGCTCACAACAGCTGGAGAGCTAAGTGGGTGGAGGCTGGGCAGCCCAGTTTTCATGTTACATAATGATTCCAAGGGCACTGTGACCTGTCCTGTCATAGTGAAAACTCTGCAGCCTCATGGAAGGGCCATTTATTCCTGTCCTGTGAGCCCAGGCACCTCAGGCCTTCCCGGTGGCCAATGTTCCTGTCTCTCATAGGTCAGGGATCCCAGCACTGATGGGAGCCGGGCACAGCAGGAATGGGCTAAGAACCAAACATCTGCACGTCCCGCTCACACCACGTGAGTCCACTCCGAGCTCCTGGACTAGAAACCTGCAAGGGGCTGTTTTCAGATATCTATTATAGTTTTGTTCCCAGAAATCTCAAAACAATCCCAAGGCTTCCTGGCATGTGACCTTTTCCTTTATTTTCTTCTTTTTTTCCTTTTTAAATTCTACTCCAGAGATTTTGTTGAAAAGAAAAGCAGCCATACTGGTTTTAGATCAAAAGAAAAATATTAATATGCTTTGCTGAGTTCTGAAAACACAAACTCCACAAATTTCTATGAAAACACGAGAAAAATCCATCAGTCTAAACCACTGTGATTCCAATCAGGGCCAGTGTCGAATCCCTGAGACACGTACAACATCTTAATCCCATTTCATTAAATGTGGAATAAAATATTTTAATTCTTGTTTCCAAACCAACGCATGCAAAAGAGACAGGCCCACAAATCTGTCACCTACAAAATCTCTGAAAATGGCTTCAAAGTATGGTTAGATGGACGGTCTACGGGGTGGCCAGCTTCCACACCAGGGAACACAGGCACAGGCTTGGCGGGAACTGTCCTTCTTAAAGGGCAACAAGGGAGTGACTTGATCTCCTGCCTCTTCATCTGGCTCAGGGGATCTGGGCTCTCATGGGTCTTGTAGAGCCTACAGCAGATGTTGTCTTCGAAAAAGGAGAAAAGCTGTCAGTTCTGGTATAATTCTCCCCGTGCCAGCCAATGCTGTGCCTAGGTTTCATGGCATGGGGGTCCATTCCCAGAAGCCATCTCTCTCATGGTTGATATGCAGGGCAGGAGGCGATGTTACCTACTGGACTTCAGCGACCAAGTAAGCAATGCCTGGTGGTATAAGCCACCCTAGGTGAAGATCCCATCTCCTGACTCCCACCATGAGCCAGGTGAAGGCATACCCCACAGATAAAATTCACTCACCACAAATGGGAGCAAATCAGAGCCTCTTGGGGTGCCACCTGCACCCCAGTGTACCAGGGGTGTGATGCCCACCTGTCTTAGAATACCTGCTTAAAGGGCATCCTCTCCTCCAGCTCGGCCTTTACTGCCTGGGCTGGCTATGTCCCCACATAAACACAACTCAGAAAGCTGCTGGAGTCTGCGTGGTATTTTTATTGTAATCCCTTCTATTTAAGTTAAACTTACTTTGAAGAGGTGTCACATTTGACTGCTTCTCCCCACTATGTTTTTAGAGGTCTCATGTTTATGATATAAAATTTCCCCCATGACGGGATGAGAACTCCACCAAGAAAATTATCCAGGCCCAGGAGGCTTCCTGCAGACAGCAGTGCGCCAGGACACCCTGGGAGAGCGCTACTGTCCACTGCAAGCTGAATCCCGCCACGAAGAAATCCAGTTGTGACCAGAGTCAACCAAAGTCCAAACCCTGCAGAGACACCTCACACTAGGGACAGGAGAATCATTTCGCCACCCTAGAAATCATGAAGGGCCCTGGCCCTCATCTCCAGTCATCTCATGTCTGGTCCTCGGAAACCATGGCAGCGGCTGCTCAGCCTGACCGCTTCCTGTGGTCCATTGCCAGGATACCCGGCTGGGGTCATCCAAGAGAGTGTGGCAGGAAACAGGAACAAAGGATGCCAGGCTTGGTGGAGCCACATGACCAGCACCACTTCCCACAGTGCTCGTTTCTGAAAGCCAAGACCTCCCAGGCAATTGCTTCTAGAAACTTCTGTCAGGACTGCATCCTAGTGTTCAGAAGAACGTTTCAATTGTTCCTCCTCCTCCTATACAGCTAGCTGAGAGAGCAGCAGTCAAGGCATAAAACTATGCTAAATTTTCCTTAATGTATATTTGGCTCTCACTACTCAGACATCAGTGAGGGAAGGACATGGAGTCACCGTGCCTGTGGGCAATCCATTAAACCAAAGGACACTGCTTCAGCCACACCGTTCTTAAGTGAGGGTGTGAGGAGGCTGGGGAGGGGGCTCTGTGGCTGGAACTGCAGGAGGGGAACCACACACTTGACTCCTTACATTTGAAAAGCAATCCTGAAATAAATGTTTGATCTCATAATAAGCAGACTGGGTCACTGTTTAATGGAAAGCCAGTGTGCTTAGAGTTGGGGCACTGGGAGATGGAGTTGTGCTCCGGAGTCTGGATTGTGACACGGTGCCAAGAGGCACTCCTACATGGAGCCCTGTGCCTCCTCCTGGTGCCATGTGAGCATCCTGCCATCATGGGCCCAGCCACCTCAAAAGAAGGTCTGGGCACAGGCTTGGTGGCATCCGTATCTGAACACAACTGAAAACACAGAGCAAGACCTCTCAGAGAGCAGAGAAGAGGCTGCTCACTTGCCCCTACAAGGTGCTACAAGGAAGCACGGATTCCTGTGGTCTCGGTGGGGTACTCCCTCACTGTCAAGAGGCTGCAGGGTGGGACCGAATAGAATCTTTATGAAGGGTTCTCTGAGACAGCAGAGCTCTGTTCAAGGAGTCTTTCCAGGAGAAGGAAGCAGGAACTCACCAAAGTCGTCAACCCTAAGCAACATGTCAGGACCTAGCACAAGACTTGGTTTGAATGAACCAGCGAGGTACAGTGCCCACTGCCCATCTAAGTGTGCAGAGGGGCGTGTGTGTGTGTGTGTGTGTGTGTGTGTGTGTGTGTGTGTGCTCCACAAAAAATAAAAATGGGATTTTTCTCATTCACATTTCCCCTGAGGAAACTGAAGCTGATTCTCAGTTAACTGCAATCTTAACATCCCAAACAAAAGGTGCAGGGCGAAGCGACAATGCGGAGTGTGCAAGGTCAGGTGAGTGAACAGGAACGGGTGTTCGGGGTGATAGAGAGTGGCACTGATCTCTTTCCCTCACAACCCTTAAGAGAGGCAGATGACTGCCATGGGTTGGTTGGTTTGTGCAGGACTGAGTACTTTTGTTGTGGTGTTGGGTTTTTTATTTTGCTTCTGTTTTTATGAGGCAGGGTCTCACAGCCATATTGACCTTGAACTCACACTCCCAAGAACTAAGATTATAAGCAGGAGCTGCCATGACTAGCTCTGGTTCTGGGTACTAGGGTGGTGGTGGTTGTGGCTGGCAGGCAGGGTTTCTTCATTGATTCCTCATTGATCCTAGGCAAACTCTCTACCACTGAGCTATCTCCAGCCCTCCTCACTTCCCATTTTATCTTGAGGCAGAGTCTTACTAAGTAGCCCAGGCAGGCCTTGAACTCAGGATTCTCCGGCCTTAGCTTCCTAAGTGCTAGGATTGCAGGTGTGCACTACCATACTGAGCCACAATGAAGACATTTAATCTTGTCCGTGGGAGAGCTCTCTGCACTAAAGGACAAGTCTGTCTCTATTATCTGTGACTGTGACCTGGGTCTGCCTACCAAGAACTGTGCATTTTGACAGAAAGAATAAACAGATCAGCAGCTTCGTCAAAACGCGGCCGGGGGCACAGCCCTGGCGGTGGGTGGCTGGCAGGGCTGTTTAGATGGGAGGATTGTCAGGGTTAATAGCTCATCAGCACACATTCTCAAGGCCGTTTTAGTCTGTGTGGTCTTGATTCCCAGAAATTCTGAGAAAGAAAATCCCCTCGGAGGGCATGTGTGCTTCCACGGAGCTGAACCCTTCATTACTGTGGGAAGCTGGCTTTTCCAGGCTTGCTCTGAGCTTAACTCTGGATCTAGCTGCTAATCAGAAGACTGGCAAATCCCAAAGTCAAGCCCACAGCAAACTGCCTGGCAGGTGCAGGCCTCGCTCACTACAGAAAGAAGAGCTGATATGAATAATTTTAGAGCACTTTGAGGAAAAAGCAAACAAACCTGAAGCTGGAGATAAATTTATTTTACGACAATATGAAACACTTTAGGGGTATTAGACAATTTGTAAAAATGACTGCCTTGTGGCTGGAGATGGTTCAGGTGGTAGAGCCCCTTGTTCATCAGGCAAGAGGCCCAGGGTTCAATCCCCAGCAGAGCATTAACCAGGTGTGCTTGTATCTACCTTTGACCCAGAGTCCTGAAGCGGAAGCCCAAGGATCAGAACGTTCAAGCCAGCCTTTGCTACATAATAAGCTCCAGGCTAACCCGGGCTACATAAAACTGTCTCAACAAAAAAATTATATCTTTGAAATTCATAAAAATTGCTCTTTACACGCTCTGATTGATAATTACCAGTATGAAACTTTCAAGCTGGTGAGTATGAAAGTTTAGCTGACGTGAGAATCCGTGCACCCTCCTCCCAGACCCTCTCACCTTTGCAGTTCCCACGGTGGGCGATCTCCAGCTGCGGGTCTTTGCACTTGGCCCTCTGGAACTCGCAACGGGACAGGAAGGTCCTCCCATCCGAGGCACAGAGCGGCTTCTGAGAGGAGCTAGGGCAGTCCAGGCTGCAGTCTCTGTCTTTGTCTTGATCGACTCTCAAGAACTTGGGGGAGAAAAAGAAGCAAGAGAGATTGAAAGAACTCTTGTTGACGAGAAGTCAGCTAGCTCCTCAGGAGCAGAGAGTGGAGAGCAGACTCCAAACACTATGGCCCTCTGTGCTCACACCTGACAAGAGAAACCAAGTCAGCAGCTTTCAAAACTAAGTCATCCATTTCGAGGAGATATCGCTGACCACAAGTCTGTATGTAAGGTCTGATGGGAAAGACACAGGCAGCTCTTGATGAAAGGAAGGCGCTCTCCCGCTCGGCTTCCCCTTAGGAACCTGAGGACAGAGGAAGGGGTTCCCCTACTCTGCCTACTCTGTGATCTATAGATGTTGCCGTCCTTGCTGCTGCTGCTGCTACTGCTGTTTGTAGCCCCTTTACCAAGTCACTGGAGGTCCATGTCTTCTCTTATCTCTGGAAGCCACTAGTGTCAGGAGTATGTCCTACGGGAACTGGAAGGTCATCCTTCCGTTTAAAATGGCTCCATCATTGGGATACATTTGTGTAGACCCTAATGTCTTAGGTTATTGGTTTTTGTTTTGTTTCTGTTGTTGTTGTTTTCTTGAGCAGGGTGTTATGTAGCCGGTGGTGACTTCAGACTTGAAATGGAGCTGAGGGTGGCCTCAATCTCCTAATGCCCCTCCCTCCTCCTTCCAAGTCCTGGGATTACCGTGGTGTACTGCTATGCTTTAATTGTTTTGTAATTTTTACTCTTACTTTATGAAGATTATTGTTTTTCAACAAATGTTTGTTGAATGAATGTTGGGTCCCACAGTTGAGAAGCTGCTCCCTGTGGGATTCTCTGGAGCCCTTATCACACACATCTTCCCACTGCAGGAAGAGCGGGGTCTCTGGGCCCAGCTTTCTCCAAAGTTCCCACTACGCTAGCAGCACTGAGCCCTGTCTGGAGGAGTTGTGGAGGTTGCCCACAGGACCACTGTGCCTGATGTTGTTCTCAAGAACAGATTGCCCAGGCTTTTGGTCCTTCCTTTCCTCTCTCATGTCCTTGAATTCATTATGACTCCTAGGGAAATTTCCATCCAGGCGCTTCTGGACCATTCTCCTAGGACAAGAGGCCAAGCAGCCTGGCCAACCTGTACCTTGCTTTCTGTTCTTCATGCCACAACCCTTGCCCTGTCCAGCCATGCATCAAACCAAATAATAGAGCAAACGTAATGTTGCCCAAACAAGAGAGGGGGCAGAAAAGAGAGAGGAGGGGGGAGAAAGAGGAGGGCAAGGGGAGGGGGAGGAGAAGAAGAGAAACAGGAGGAGAGAAAGGGGGAGAAGGAGGAGTGCTGGGTCCTTGCACATGCACCAGCACACCTGACTGTGGATCTGACTTCCTAAGCATCTGCTCTAGGGTGACAAGCTCTTTACATTCGCATCTTTCCTCTCAGTACAGAGAACTCTCCCTCATGGATGGCTCAAAGCAGCTCAGCCTTGTGTCAAAAAAAGGAAGGAAGGAAGGAAGGAAGGAAGGAAGGAAGGAAGGAAGGAAGGAAGGAAGGAAGGAAGAGAAAGAAGCACATGGGAGCACCCTGAAGGCCCACAGGTTAGAACACCCTGAAGGCCCACAGGTTAGAACACCCTGAAGGCCCACAGGTTAGAACACCCTGAAGGTCCAGACTGAGCTAGCTTTCTTGTATAGCTCAGGACCATGAATAAGGACCATGCCTATGAATGGTGCTGCCCACGGTGGGCTTGGACTTCCTACATCAATTAGTCATCAAAACAACCCCCCTCAGATGTGCCCACAGACCAGTGATATCTAGGGCCTTCCTCTCGATGACTCTGTTTGACCAAATTGACAGTTAAAGCTCACCAGAACAGTGGCGCGTGGATCAGAGTGTTGCCTGCTCTTCATAAAAGACCAAGTTTAAACTAAAAGGAAACTATTTAAACAAAACCAAGCCAGATAAGAAACAGATGTAAGCACGCTCCACACCCTAATACAGAAAAATTCCTGCTGCCACGTTGATCAGACCCTTGTCACCAGTCATGATGTGGGACAGCACACAGAACAGGAAGTCACCAGGCACACACGCAACTCCATGGCTATAGGATCCCACAGCCGGCTCTCCCTGAACCACAGCCCTCCGGAGTGGCTGTGGGTTCGTGGAATGATGCGGAGTCTCACCTCTGAACTCAAGGCCCTCTTTCACTTAGACACAGAGCCTTGGATGAGGTGCCACTAGGGAACAAGACTGAAGGGAAGACAGTGCTGGCCACTTTGAGAGCAAGCAGGTGACTACCAAATTTTCCGGAGGCGGGGAAGGTGCCCACCTGGTGTTCAGGTCCACTCTGCATCTGGATGGCTCAGAGCACATGGTTGCTGCTCAGGTTTGTGTTTATGAGAGTTGGTGGGAACTTCAGTGTCCTAAATCCTCCCTAATGATACCATATGGCCGTTGTTACTTCAATACAAGAGTTACCTTTGGCACTAAGGCAGCAGCTCTCCATCTGTACATCGAGACCCTTCTCGTGACACCTAAGACCATCTGTATATCAGATATTACATCACAATTCGTAACAGCAGCAAAATTACAGTTATGCGGTACAACAAAAATAATTTCTGGTTGGTGGTCATCACAGCATGAGGAACTGTATCAAAGGGTCATGACAGTCATTACACTTATTGATCCAAGGCGATCTGCAAGGTGTCTGCAAACTCACTGCGCAGTCTTGAGACAAAGCCGGGCTTCAGACTGACCTGCTGTGTCTGAGGTCCCTCACTGTAAAGTGTTTGTGGAAAGTTCCCTGGGCCATAGCCGCTGTCTTCAGCTACAACCAAGAAGCAGTTTCCTACCCAAGACCCCAGGAGGAAGCAAAGTGACAACCACTTATCAACAATCCCCATTCCAGGTGACCGGTGTGGGCCACTACACAGGTTTGGGATATGGAAGCCCTCTAACTGGAAGCCACTGGGAGGTAGCTTTTACCCGTTTATGTGGCCACAGTGCCTCATACAGGACTGGCCTCATGTTGGTGCTCAACACTGGAATATTGCTCAGGAGCCACGTCAGTGTGACGGGGAGAAGGGCTGGGCCCTCCTCCAGGAGGAGTTCGGAAAACCGATGTAGGGCTCCATGATAGGACCTGGAGCTCTCAGAATACTGACAGCCAGGAACCTTGTGGGAGGATTCTGAGTCCTCTCCTGTCGCTGGAGCCTTATCAGATTTCATCTTTTAAGCTGTCTCCCTGCTTAGAGCCTGCACATGCTTGCTGTGGCTGCAGTGAGCCAGGCTTCGGAATGCCCCGGAAGCCTCGCTGGCCCCACGATTATTTCCTTTCAGTTAGATCCTACCTTGCAAAGGAGATGAGGTGTGACAGCCAGGGATCACCATGCTCCTGTGGTTTCACAGAGGGCAAGCACTGGCTCCCCTAGGGTCAGACTTGAAGCCTGTTGCTGTGAAAAGCAGAGCATGGGGCCCTACACAGTGGCACACGGAAGCTACGTGAGAACTTGATGTATGTGAGTTGGAAGACTGTCCCCATGAGAACCCAAACCATGGAAATATACAGACTGTACAGGTACAGGACTGCTAGAGGCAACAGTCAGTCTCTGCAGCGCCAGAGACCCAGCAAGAAGTCTAGCCCTCTGCCGCACACGCGCCTCAGGCAGCACTTCTCAGGTCCTCAGAGGATCAGAGGAAGCCTGACACTTAGCCACATCAAAAGCAAACCTGAGGAGCAATTTCCCAAGCACAGGGAGAATAAGGAACTCGGGATAGACGTGTCAATCACCCTAAGCAGTGAGGTTGAAGCAGGTGGTAGCAGTCTGCTGCAGTCCCGGGTTGTGGGATCATAGCTCACCCGCACTCCAGGCTCTGGTTCCATAGAGCCAGGGAAGAAACAGGAATGTTCATACGTGATTAACTATCTTGTGAATGGGATCCCAGGCTGGCCCTTAGGAAGCAGTATCTAGGCAGACCCACAACATGGAGTAAACTGGCAAATCCTCTCTGAACCTCATCCAGTAGTGGTGTCCATGATGCCCAGTCAGGCCTCTAGGATATAGTCCCATGTGGGGCTGAGGATACATCCTTAGCACTGTTGCTAAGATAACTGCCTCGTACCACAAAGCCCTGGGTCTGATCCGAAGTGCCACCTAAAACCAGATATGGTGGTTCATGCCTGTGATATGCACCCAGAAAGTGGGGGTGGGAAGATGAGAAGTCAAGGTAACGTCTGCTGCACATGGAGTTCAAGGCCAGCCTGGGTTGCAGATCCTGTCTTAGAAAATCTCTTGATGGTTTCAGTACTTTCTGGAGCACTTCAACCCACCACCTCCAGCAGACAACCTCCGTTCTCCGTGCCGTCCTAGGAATCCAGACTCAGTGCATTGCTGGTGAAGCGACTCAGTTTCTAGCTCTAAGCTACTGCTCATTTCAAAGCACCCTTAGCAAACTGTACTAAGCACACACCAGAGAGCCTGAGACTAATCTGGACAGTAGGGAACAGAGCAGATAGCGAGATGGAGTTATCCAGAGCCAAACCTCAGTGCAGATCATGTGCTATACACGGAAGTCGTCCCTGCGAGGGCCTGGACCGTGGGACTAAACAGGAAACAGAGGAATGCCCTTCTAGGGAGCCTTAGCTCAGAAAGATGCTCAGAGAGACCATCCCCCAAAGGGCAGGTGGCAGCCATGAGGTCTCACAAGGACACGAATCAGCCCTGGAGTGCTCAGGGGCTCTCTAACCTTGGCCCTCTGCCTGGAGGCCAGGGAGCATCCATTCTGAAGCCCTCCCAGACCCTTGTGCTGGTGTAGATCTCTCATATCCTACCCTCTGCTGCTCAGCTCTGCCTGTGTGCACCCGTCTTCACTTCCTGGGGAAACACGGTCCCCACAGAATGAGTGTTTTCCAGAGTCCTGCATGCCAGGAGCTCCCCAGCATCACTGGTGCAAAGTGAACCCCAACTGGGGCCTTACTCAGAAACCAGCTTGTGAATGAGCAGCTCTGAGAAGGTCCTGTGTCCTGCTGAAACAGGCACTTAGAAGCCACTTCAGCTAAAAAGCATCGACTCCTCAGTTGGTCCCACAAAGAATCTAAAAGCAGGATGAACGCCTGGTGTCTGTGCCTTACCTTCACACCTGTATGTCTCCTTTATTTTTGCTAAAAGCTTTCCTCTTGAGTTACTGTTTATTCCCAGATGAGCAGAGCCTGTCAAGACACACACAAACACACACACACACACACACACCCCTAGCAATTATCCATCAGGGAAGGTCCCACCTGGAGCAGAAACAATCCTACCCTGAGAACCACCTTGGCCCCTCCAGCAATAAAGACTCCTTTGGGCCACCTTGCAAGGCTGGGAAGAGCTGAAGGGCCACCAACAGGCAGGACCACACCTTGGCCAGGGATACTTACTATGCACACCCAGTCTACATCCCCTGGTTCTGTGTCTATTCAAACTAAAAGCTCACGTCAGTACCCTAAAGATGAACTTGGGGTCACTGGACCCCGTATCTGTTCCTCTTTTCAATGTGGTCGTACTGAATAAGCCTCTGTGTCCTTCCATCGGTATATTGAGGTGGGTAGCCAAGCTGAGCTTGTTGGGGCTGCTGGAACTGGGTTTTTACTCTAAAATTTCTAGTTACATTACCACTGAGGGGAAGGCCCAGTGACTAGGCAAGTTACAAGGACCCATGGATGGAGATAGGGCTCTAAGAAAATGTCAGCTCTCCTGTCTCATTGCAACTTAGAAGGAGCTTAATCTTTTCCCTGTGGCAAAGAGGGTAAAACCATTTTGCTGAATGCCCAAGGGTCAAGAGCAGATACCCTCCCTGTGGGGCATTGCTGGTGGGGACAAAGGCCCAGGGCTCAATCAGAGCAAGAGGGAGAAGCTCACGGGCCACCAGTTGATAGGCACCATTTCCCGTGGTCACTCAGCTGGTCAGCAAGGTCACCAGACCCAAGGCTGACCCAGTCTCCTACCTCTGTCCCAGCAGCATCTGCCAGGGGCCAGGTCTCCCTCTTAAAATAGGCTCCTGAGCACCTTCACTCAAGAATGACCCAGGAATGACATCGTGCCATGGCAAGATGTCAAGAGAAGGTCTGGAGGAATCTGGGATTGATTCCAAGCCCTGCCTAGGAACTTCCTCAGCCAGCTTGCCCCTCCCCTTACCTTGCTTCACATATGGGAAGGGATTCTTGGAATATTTTTAGTTCTGTTTACACTGTGAGATATGGCCAGGTCATGGAGTCCTGGAGAGAAGCCCTCCCCATCTCTGGACCTCCTGCACAGCTAACTCACCCCTTCCTTTCCCGATGCTGTCTACAGCCGTGGAGCAGGACTACAATTCTGGAGGTGGGGCCTGGGGCTGAGCACCCCAGCACTGGCCACTGGCCTGCAGTCCTTCAGCTGACACCTCCCACCCAACTGGGCATCAGGCATCCTTCACTCAGGTGCTACCGTGCTAGACATCTGTCCCTCAGTGCGGCCTGGGGCCCACAGGAGCAGTCAACAGTGGGGTTTCTCTCAGGCCCGTTTATGGTTCAACAGAACCCTCAGTAGCACAAATATACTTTCCTCCAGACCCTAGAGTTCAATAAGAAACCACCTGCAGGTGCAGCTTCCACAGTTAAACTAATTGCAATAAAATACAAATTAGACATTCCACTGGCCCCAGCTGCACTCAGTTCTTGGTGGTCCCTGTGGCAGCTGCCTCTGTTCTGGACAGCAGAGGTCATAAAATATTCTACCCTCAGAGGCAATTCCTTCCTTATCTAGAGACAAGAGCTGACGGGTGATTACCTCCCTAAACCTGAGCTTTTCCTGGAAAAAAAAAATGCTTTAAAAAGGAAGAGTTTGCAGTGAGACAAATGAAAATGAATTCTGTGGTGTATGACAAACTAAATTAGTCAAAACTGTAGAGAAAGGACAATTAAAAAAAAAATTATCTTGAAATTCACACCTTTAATTATAGAGAAGGAAGAAATGTTTTAATTACAGGAAAAAGAAAATCTGGGGCTTATGTGGAGGGGAGAGAGAATTTCCAGGGACTTTAGAGGTGCTTAACTGAGAGAGACAGAATGGAGAGGGGCTTCCGTGGGTGGTGGTGAGGGGGAGCTCCGAGAGGGAGGCTCTCAGAGGCTGGCTCCAGCTCTCTCCGCGGGGCCCAGACGGCTGTAAGGACCCGCACCTCGTGATGAGACTCGGATGCTGGCATCAGTCAGCATCGGTCAGCTTCAGAGAAAACACGGGTTGGGCGTTCTCAAACCCGTCACAGGCTTTCCGGGCACTACCTCTGACAATGCAACCGGCAGTAAGGCAGAGCTGGGCAGACAGAACCCAGAGGTCTCACTCTGGACCCACGAGCCCTCTTTTCTGCCACCAAAGACACAGAAACCCCTGCACGAGGGGAGCTTGCATAGCCCAGGCGTGACAGGAAGCGCATGCCCTCACTGACTCTCCTCAGTGCATTCAGCTGACCTACCAAGCCGGGAGCCCGCCCGGGATGTTGGGAGAAGTGTCACCAGGGCATCTAGGCATTCCACTGAGAGAGTGAGCAGGCCTCTGCACACATGGGCATGCCCCTGTGGCAGGTATAGGTGGAGGGGAAAGAGGTTTATACTGTTTTTTTTTAGTTTGGTGATGGCAGTGAACAGGGAACTTCAACTGAGAAAATGCCCATCAGTTGTCCTGTACACACGGCGTGGGGCATCCTGTTCATTAATGATGAATGTGGGAGGGCCCAGCCCGCTGCAGGTGGTGCCATCCCTGGGCAGGTGGGCCTGAGTTTTATAAGAAAGCAGGTTGACTACAACATGGGGAACAAGACAGTAAGCAGCCTTTTCCACGGCCCTCTTCTGTTCTTGCCTCCAGGTATCTGCCTGGGTTCCTGCCTGGCATTCCTGTTCCCTCAAGGACTAAATGAACCCTCTCCTCCCCAAGCTGCTTTTGGTCTTGGTGTTTTCACAACAGTAGAAGGAGAACTAAGACAAGGCTCCATTCAGACAGGAGACTGGGGCAGCTAATCCTCAGCCCTGAGGGCTGAGGCCATGTCTCTCCCTCTCCATTCTGGAGTACCTCCTTGGCTTCCTGCAGCTGTGTGGTGCTGGGGTCAGACCTCAGCCTGGGCCCACCTTTAGGAAAACCGTGACAAACCTGCACGCACCTCCTGCCAAGCTGCCTGGCTCCCTATCTTATTCAATCACTGCATTTGCTCAGGAGGCCGAAGAGCAAAAGCCCCTCTTCGCATCCGGGACACTACAACAACTAGCCAGGATCTGGACCAGTGTACCTGGACGCCTGTCCACCCAAGAAAACAGCAGGGTTGACAGTGGAGTCGGAGACATGACTTTAATGTAGGACAGTGTGAAGGAATCTAGATGACTTGTCAACAGCATCTTCAAGTAGCCAAGCCCATGGCGTGGGCAGCACAAAGACCAGGAGAACGGCAGGCACCAGAGGTGTTATGAATGGGAGGAGCCAATGGAAGGGCACAGCAGGCACGACAGTTGAGAGAGCTGAGGAGCAACTGCTCAGAGAGAAGGACTTCCTTAGCCGTCCTTTACCGAGGATTTACGTGTTTATTGAAAAACAAACATTGAATTGTCAATCCCTCCAAACTCACATTAACTACTAGGATTTAGCACATTTAGTCCTTTTACAGATCCATCTTAATATAACTTGCCTTGTGATGCTGTGACAAGCAACTCTCCTGACAACAACGGTAGGGCCATCTTTCTATATTGAACATAATTTTCTGGGTAGGACTTTTTTTTTTTTTTGGTTTTAGAGCCCTGCCACTCGCTTTAACATCTGTCCAGCCCACACACAGAAACGCTTTCCGTCACAGAACAAAGCCGCACAATCTTGAACAAGGTAAGGTTATAAAGTAGCAGCAGTGGCCAGGAATGTGTGCAGGTGCAGCCAGGTCCGCTCTTCACGGTACAGATGGAACCGCCAAGGTCATACAAGAGAGATGTCTTGCACAAATTAGAAAGCACTTGTGTGTGTGTTGGGGGGTCTTAGAGGGCTCGGAACATGTGTATGTGTCTTGCCCTACCACGCGTTGTCCCATGAGACACAGGTATCATCTCCTGAGTCACCGTCCCTTCACCTCCAAAGAAGTCGGAGTACAGTAGCCTCTTTCTCAGCAGTAATTCCAACTTGGTGTTTGGTTACAAACAGACACTGCCCCACAACAGGGCCACTTTTCTGTCACATGATATCATCGGGTTCTGAGAGACCACTGAGTCCCACCTCCTGAAAGAGGAACTCCAGGGGTTCAGTTAAACATAGCTGTGAGAATTGGGCCTATTGGAGCCCCTAGTGCAGGACACGTGACAACTCAGGTGGGGGTCTTCCTTGCTGTCTGCATCTGTGCCTTACCTTGTAAACACAAGGGAAACAAGAAGCTACCAAAGACTGAGGCCGAGTCCCATGGACTGACAGTAAGCTTACATATTGGTGCGTGTGCATGTTTATACATGTCTGCATCTGTGCTGTGTATGTGCCCCTCTACATGTGCATACAGCTTCCACCCCTCCCCACTTCATGTGTGTATGTGTGTATGTGCATGCACACACACACACACCTATCTGTGGAGGTCAGGCAAAGGATGTCCTCCAGGCAGTTTGAAGTGGAGAGTCCCATTTAAGTCCCCTTGATGTTATGGTTTTGAAAGGCAGGGCTGCATTTTTGCCATGGTGGAGAAAGTCTCCCTTTCAAAACAGCTTCTAATTGTTCAGGACAGGAGTCACCAGCAGAGCCCAGGAGCTGGAGATAGCAGGGATAGATCTTCCTGCAGGGACCACGTCTCATCTCACCCTCCTGCCCACTCCTGGCCCTTGTTACAGAAGCTGCAACAGCTCTGCCACCCAGTGCCCTTACACGAAGGTCAGGATCACATTCTTCCATCGCTGCTTCTTCACAGAGGTCGGCAGAAGCCGTGACGGGAAAAATACGCCTTTGTGGAGATTTAGTTCTGGAAGGCCGTGCTTTACCCTGTGAATCTCGGAGCTGGCTCACATTGCTTCCCTTCCCCAAGCTGGTGACGGTTGTGAACACTTCCAAACCCACTGTGACTCACTGTCGACCAATATCCGTGGGCAGCTGGGAATGAGGACAGTGAGCGTCTGGTGCTTCAGAACATAAGTGAAGTGGTAGGCCACATGGGGTCACAGGTCCTGGCTGTTACCACCTAAACCCCAATCACAAACAAGTTCAGACCTCAGGACAGGTGACAGGGCTATCTATGGTATTAGGGCATGCAAGGAAGCTTTTCTTCAGCTGCCTCCCTCGACAACCCCTGCCACCCACTTCTGTGTAGTACTTAAGAGGTAACCCAGAAGGAAGTCAAGTCACCAACCATCTTACACCATCGTCCGTTTCCTGGCTGACAGAGAGTCACTGACTCCCTACTCAGGAGACAGTGGAGGCTAGAACAGCCCAGTGCAGGATGACTGCTCTCCTGCATAATTCGCCTCCAGAAGGCAGGGCCGTGAGCTGCCCACCCCAGCTTCTGATAAAGTTCAGCATCTGGCTTAGGAAGCAGATTTGTCACTGGCCATGTACTCTTGGTAGAACCAGCGGAGTATGAACACATTGAGCAGGGAGACAGACGGTGTCCCCAGGTCAGCCTCTAGCACCATCCCCAAGCCACTGGTGAGTCACGATGGGTTTGGAAGTGCACTCAGTAAGCATTAGCTTTGGAAAGGAAAGCAGCAGGAGCCAGCTCTGAAGTTCACGGGATAAATCGCAGCCCTTCCGAGGCTACGTCTCCACCAGGGCAGCCTTCCTGCCGCACAGAAAGGTTTGCTGCCTACTCTGCGAGGAAGTGGTGAATCAGAGGCACAAGTCGGGCCCTTTGTAACTGTCCTTATTCTGCTCAGATGCAAAAACGAATACGTGGGTCTTTCACAACAGTTGTGCATCAAAGTTTCTGTGAAATACGACAGAACCTGAGCAGAGGGAAGTCACACATCAGGTCTTTTAATGGGCACCATGGTGCTTTGAGTGAGGTAGTGTTGTGATTCCTGGTTCTGCCATTCAGTTGTGTTTTCAATGACTTTGAGAAAGATGCTGAGTCTACAGAGCTCATTCATTAAATTGGTTCAGGAGACAGAGAACCGCTTCTCCCTCCCCAGACACCATGCTGGACCAGGGATGTTGGTGGACAGTCCTCATGGCAAAAAAAGAGGTCAATTACTCTCTCTCTTTCTGTCTCTCTGTCTCTCTGTCTCTCTGTCTCTCCCTCTCCCTCTCAGTCTCTCTCTATCTCTCTCTGTGTCTATCTCCCTCTCTCTCAGTCTCTCTCTATCTCTCTCTGTGTCTATCTCCCTCTCTCTCACACACACACAGGCTTAGATCTGCTATTGAAACCCTTTAGCACAGTGGCTCTCAACCTTCCCAACGCTGAGACCCTCTAATACAGTTCCTCATGGTGTGGTGACCCCCCAACCATAAAAGTTGCTACTTCATAACTGTAATTTTGCTACTGTTATGAATAGTGATGTAAATATCTGATGTGCAGGTGGTCTTAGGGGACCCCTGTGAAAGGGTCGTTTGACCCCCACAAAGGAATCTGGACCCACAGTTGAGAACTGCTGCTCTAACAAGTTCTCCATTCTGTTGTCACCTTTCAGTTTTCAGCATCTTTTTGTGAGGTTTCTCTTTGGGGATGTTCCTGTTGTATTCAGACATTGTCTTCATGATGTCCTTGAGCTCTTCGTCTTAAGTCTCTATTGTGTGCATCTACCACCAGGTAATGACAGTTCTTCTATAGATTCTTTTTCTTTGAAATGTTCCTTTGAATGTCACGTGACTTTTGCTTGGTTGTTAAAACTTCATGGAAACCTACTGTGGAAACTCTAGAAGTCATATTAGCCCACTGCCCAGAATTAGCATTTTCTGATAATGTCTGTGCTTCCCTTCTGTTGCAAGCTGGCTTTGTGTCGAGGCTCTGCCTAGTGTATACACTTGAGATCTGCCTGTATCTTTCCTGAGCACCTTTCTCTGGTCATGGGTGGACATGATCTCATTTTGCACATGAGATTTGTCCTCATCCTTGGTGTATCTCAAAATGAAACCAGAAAGGAAGAGCGGGCATGGGCATTGGCCCTTTAAGTCCCAGAAAGCCATTTCAGCTAGCGAGAAGAATCTTGCCACATTGGAGGGTGTGCTGCTGTAGGCACAAGGATAATGACCACGTCTGTGTCTACACCCCTCTGATCAGAAGCTACAGATGATAATCTCAGCATGGAGCCCAGTGTTTAGAGGAAGTTCCTTTCCCAGCACGCTGGGCTGCTGTCTGTCTCTGCCTACATCTGCTCTGGCACCAATCATCGACACTGCGAATTGTCAGGATTGGTGAGGCTGTCCCTGCGCTGAGAATTAGAATCAGCCTTCATTAGCCAATTTCACTGTTGAAACCTTCCCCTGAATCACAGCCCTTGGGCAAAATGCAGACTTCAGAACAGACTCTGGCAGGGCAGTCGCTGTCTAGGCCGAAGGAGACTGGGGTTCCTCCGCCATCTTCTCCAGACCCAGCATCTTTCCTCTCCTTATTGTCCATATGGAAATGCCTTTTAAATGTGCTGTAACAGATACACAAGACGCACCAATATGTAGTCTTCTTATGTTTCGCAAATGTAACTCAAATGTTGCATTTTAAATTATTAATCAATAGCAGAACCACTCTCTCTAAACCAGGACCAGTTAAATGAACATACTGCACACAGATCAGTGTCCTATGTGAGATAAGGGGGCAGCTTGGCCACGGTTGTTCCTTTTCCCAAGGGTCAAACCCAGAAGGGTCAGAGTGGGAAGCCCTTGTGCAGACAACATGGCAGAAGAGTCTGCTCAGGCGACATCTTCTCTGAGTCCTTTACGCGACCCCAGGCGGTTCTCCAGCTTATCTCATTGTGCTGCAGCTGCAGGCACCAGCGCCTCCTGCCAACGGAAGCCCTTCAAGGCTTTGACAACTCAGTGTAACTTGGCCTCCAGGCCACCCATTCACCGCCCAAGGGCAATGCTCTCGCTTTACCAAACGCCATGGCCATCCCTTCCCAGCTGTGGTAAGAGTCTTTGGACTGTTCTTTCACGATTCCACATAGCTTCAGCTTCACACTGGACAGGAAGTCTTCAAGGACAAGACCCCTGACTGCCCCTGAGGCGTGTGCAGGAAGACACTGGGGGCGTCCCGAGCACAGCACTTTAGATGCTCTGCCAGAGTATGGGGACAGCCTTGTGTGTTTGGCCAGCATCTGAGAGGAAGCAGGGATTGGCAGAAAGCGGGATTTTATAGGTAGCATTTCAGAGAAGCCACAGGCAATAAGAATATGTGGTTTGTGGGCATAAGTACCATATAGATCACACAGTGTTGGGGAGCAGTAAAGCTCTCCTGTCGGTGTTTCAGAATCTCTCTCAAATGGATCCTCAAAGACAAGCATTTCACCAGAATGCTGTTCAGATCACCACAGCTAATCAGCTTCTCACATCCCAAAGCCCATGACACACACACTTGCACACTCTCACACACTCATACACATGCACACGCAAGTGCACACAGGCTCAAATAATTCACACATATGGTCTCCCACACACAGTCACATACATAAATGCATATACTCACATCACATACTCGTGCACAGAGTGCTTTCATACACACACACACACACACACACACACACACGTATACACACATGCACATGCACAAATGCATGCACACACATGTATACACACGCACATGCACATATGCATGCACATATGTATATACACATGCGTACACATGCATGCACACACACATACTCACATGGATGCACACGCATATACACACATGCATGCACATGCATGCACACACATGTATACACATGCACACACACATGAACATACATATACATACACACACATGCATGTGCACACATGTATACACACATGTATGCACAGACATGAACATACATGTGCATGTACACACATGTACACAAGTGCATGCACACACATGCATGCACACATATGAACATACATATGCATGCACACACATGCACATAAACATGCATACTTGCATGCATGCACACACACACACACTCACCCTCCTCCCACCAGACTCCTCTCCTAACAGACAGCAGCCAGGGCTCATAGAGCCTGGTGGCAGGCACCTTCCTTTTCCTTTTAGGACTTTGAGAGATCACAAAGCAAAGAGCCAGGATTCTGTCACTCAGTCACCAGGTGCCCCAGGGCTGTCACTTCTCCTGGAACATCACAGAAACTCCCACAGCCGTGGCAGAAGGTCAGGTGGAAACAGACATGCGAATCCAGAGTCAGAGAGATCAGCAAACCCAGCACAAGGCTGCAGAGAGTGACCACAAGTGCTCAAGCCACACTTCATGTCCATCTAAGCAGTGGGCTGCAGCATCCCCAGGAAGGAATCCTCCTGCATCTGTTCCTCGTTGACACCAAGCCTGAAAAGTGCAGACCCACAGGAAAATGAAACCACACATACTGAAGATTTCAAGCTAACCAACTTTAATTGGGACCCAGAAGTATTCTAACTTAGCTCAGCTTCGGTTATAGGTCTGTAGTCAGTGCATCATCGCACACTGAAGTCTGTAATGAACTCAGACGCTCAGATCAGAAACCAAGGAAAACAAACTTTCTGGTTCTGAACTCTCAGTGGTGACACTGCAGAAACCCAGGCTGATTTACAATGTGTGCTGGAACCCACGCCAGGCTGGTCCCCCTCCACCCAGCAACTCCACGTCCAAACTGCATCTGAGTAAAACTTAGAACTGTACATAAATATACACATACATATGCATACCTACATATGCAAAGCAAAGAGAAGTAATGACAATAGCTTTTATATTCACATTGGAAGTGTGTAATTCATATAATGTGAAACACTGAACAATTCTGTCTGACATTGTCAAACAAAATTTTAAAATGTAAATTTAGAATAGGACCCCAGTCTTCTATTATTATATGGAACATATCTCCCCCCACCTCTCTCTCTCTCTCTCTCTCTCTCTCTCTCACACACACACACACACACACACAACCATAGATAAACGTTTATAAAAATCTTCAGTACTACAAAACTGTCAGAGCAATTGGTCTCCGAGTCACGGACTAGACAGATTTCTGCTCTCTTCTCTGCCCTCTTCAATGCTTCACATTTCTTCAGTGGGCCTCAGATGGCTTGCTTTTAAAATCATTCATTTTTGATCCCCCTTATTTTTCCCATTTTTAACTTGTGAAATACTTAAGGCCCCCTGAAAGCATACAGCGATGTGCTGGGCACCCAAGGGGATGGATATCGGTGGGAAAGCAAGAACAAAGCTTTCTTTGTGAACACACCCTCAAACTGTAAGCGAGCTGGACATCCAAAGCAGCAATCAGGTGCCCTCTGCCCCTTCACACAGAGACTTCCTACCCTGGTGACTGATCAGTTATATGTAAGGGTACGTGTGGGTCCAGCCCGTGTACCCAAGGCTCCCTCGTATTTTGAAGGGTTTGAGTCAGAAGTAGATGGATTACATCTTCATTCCACACTTAATGTCTGTGTGCCGGGGACAGAGATGTCTGTGCTCCAACATCCATCTTCAGCTGTAAGAACTGAGTGCCGCCCTGCACCGTGGCCATGTTGACGCCTGGTGTGAGCTGTCACTCCGTGAGCACCTGTCATCTGCCTTGGGACCTTTCAAAGTTGCCTTGTCCCAACCCATCCAACCTCCCCATCCATCTGCTGGGCCCTGCCCAAGACCACAGCAGCCTGTGGAGGAAGCCTGCCTGTTGGGGGCCATTCCTTCTGTGCATCCTGTGTACACAACCCAGTCCTCCCCTCCCCTCTGTGTCTCTCTCCCTCTCCTACCTCTGTGCCTCTCTATCCAGCATGGCCACCACCTCCTTCACTATTGCATCTCCCCATGGGGGTGGCCAGACATCCTTGCCCACTAACAGGCGAGCTTCTGTCATCCCTGAATCTGTCATGCACCAGGACTACGGACAGCTGCGCACTCGGTGTCTTGGGAATGCGTTGGATGAGTGGATTCAACCCGGTCCACAGAGAAAAGGAAAAGCACTCAGATGTGAGTGTGTGCCGGGCCACGCCCCATCAGCCTTTGCACATGCGTGGTCTAACTCAGCCAGGAATGGAGCCCAGACTTGGCCCTCCACTTCCTAAACTCACCACAAGATCTGGATTTCCTAAAATAAGAAACTACTCTCAAAGGTTGAACACCATTGCAGCTAGTTATCAAGTAGACCCATCCAAGATGAGTCACCCATTCTCCCCCCTCCCCTTTCATTTCCTCTCTAAAAGTGTGTCTGGATTCTGAGTTGTGGGATGAAGAGTATGAGCCAGATGCAGTCACCAGAGCAGTGGCATCATGTAAAATAAGCCAGATCAGCAACACCTACAGCGAGGAAGGAACAGCCGAGAGGCCACGCCTCTTCATATCCAAACATGGACTTCGCATGCTACGGTGTGGTTAAGATGTCACCTGAGGTGTGGTCCACGTTTTCAAAATCCTACAGCAGTAACCGTGGCCGCCATTTAAACATGCTTAGCCTGGGCTGACTCCTGGCCCAGACTCTATCAAAATGGTGCCTTCAGGGGTTAAGCAGTACAACTGCCATGCATCTGTGCATGGCAGCCTTGGCTGCAGAATTTTCAAGGAGGCCAGGACATACACAGCAGGAGTCTTCACAGGATGAATGCCAAGGAGGCGTGTGCTAATGGTGCTGAGAGCGGGTGCTGCGGCCTGCGGCGCTACCCAAAGGCTGTGTGTTGGAACAGCACATGTGGGGCATGTGGGAGCCCCACTGGGAGATAGTGAAACTTTTAACAGCTGGGGCTTATGGGCGGTCACTAGAGGTGTGCCCCTGAAGAGCCCACTCGGACCCCCGTATCTCCTCCCGCTTCTCTCTTTGCTCCTGGCCACTATTAGATAAGTGGCTTGCTCCCCTGTGTGATCCTACAGGCCGAGAGCAATGGGCTCTCGTCCACCATGGAGCTTCTCTGTGAGCCAGAGCAGGAGGCCTCCTTGGGCGCTGTCTAACCTGGACATGGCATATGACCAACAGAGAAGTTTACAGACAGAGGGAAGAAACAGAGAGAGGGGGTATAACTGAGCCCAAGATACTGCCAGAGGCTCAAAGGAGCCTTGGCATGGGGGGAGCTGACCAGAGCAGTCAACATAGGAACAACACATTAAAGCTGATGTCGCTAGCCAGCCTGGGTGAGGAGGGGGCTGGTGCCTGGGGCCAGCCCTTGGAGGACGGCATGGAATGAATGCTCCACGTTTAGCTTTACTGTCAACACATAGGACGCAGACCTGGGTGTGGGAAAGGACCCCTTCCTGGCTCACAGCAAGAGCACACCATTGCTGGAGAAGGCATCAGTCAGTCTATGCACAGATGAGCAGGGAGAGAAAGAGCCTTCTTCACCCAGCATCCTCTGCAAGCCTACATGGCAAGAGTTGCAAGCTACTCAGCCGAGTGGCACTGGGGTTTGCAGAGACAGAGCTGTGGTCTCCTGATTTGGACAAGTAAAGACCTACAGCCTCTAGATTGGCCAGTCCCCACATGCACTACATTCTATGGTTCCCGCCAGGAATGCATGCCCCGCACACTGGCGCTCACCGCCTCAGTCAGAGGTGCCCTGTCAGTCATATGTGCTTGCTGTAACAGGCTCTGTCCTGGCCTTCCCCTCCTGGGTGACCTGCTTTACCCTGACTATCGTTTCCCAAGTGACATGAGCAGAATGCCAGCCTGCATTTCTCAAGAGCTGCAGAGTCAGGCAGAGGTGGAGGCTGCCTGACATCCATGTTCTGGGTTCCCACTCGGGCAGGTTTCCCTGCGGGCAGGACTCAGACCTTCAGGCCATGGTCCCTGGGCACTCCTCTGAGGATAAAGTTGGGAAAGCCACAGCAAAGTGTATGCTCCAGACCAGCTGAATATATAACCATGCAGCTACTGCAAGCAGAGGGACTGAAAGGACCCAGGGATCTGGACGCCACACCTGAGCTTCCCTGGGGTCATATCCACAGGACCACACTGCTGCCTCCTACAACCTGCATTTTCCCCAGCCAGCCAAACTGCCAAGGTCTCTGCATTTCTCCACCCTTCCTCCACAGCCACCCTGCCCTGGCAGATCCAGAATCATCGCCACATTCAAGGCAGAGGGCTAGTCTTCATCCACTTCTCAACACATAAAATTTTTAGCCAAAAGACAAAAATCTTTCATAGTTGAGAGAGCATTTGCACACAAGAATCAGAGCTTTCTCAGATGCCAAGAGATCATGGGCATGCCCTTGGGCAGGGAATAAAGAGCTGACACCTTCAATATGGCCCTTCCGTACTCCAGGCTAGTTCTTTCAAGTAAGGAGAGAACATTTTCCCATGTTCCCCATAGAGATGGCTGTAGTTGTTCATTGCTGCTGGGGCAGCTCAGGAAAGAAGACAAGGAAGCATTTTTCATAGGTGGAAACCTTGCCAGACCTCAGCAGAAGGAACCACCATCCTGACCAGTGCCAGACTCCATAGTGGACCCCGAGCGTCTCAGCTCAGGTGTGTTTATTCTTTCAGAACTCCTCAGGTGTTCTACTGACGCCACGTGCAGACCATTAGAAATCATCAAACATCCCCCACAGAGATCCAAACCTGCAGACGATACAGAACGCTGTGGACTTAGGCTAGCCCCTCAGTCACCAGTGCATAAAACAATTTCAAGCATAGCTAAAAATGAACTTCTCCAACAGATGGCAAAAGACAGTCTCTAAGACCCTATGCTTTTGTATAGTGTGACTGACTTGTGCTTTGCGGAAGAAAATGCCCGTACCCCACATCTATTAGCGTGATGAATGGTATACGAAATATCAGATTTATCAACGGTACCTCATATTTTAAATGAAGATTCAAGATCTCAAAAGCAACAGCAATTCAGTGCAGCAGCAGTGGGTGAAGTTGCCCAAACACACACACTGCTCTCTGACAGCGTCTCTACACAGCTCACAACCCTACCGCAAAAACCTTTACTTTTTCTTTCAGAGGCGTTTTTAAGAATTCTTTAGCAGTGTGACCAGTACGCAGGCAGACTAGACATATAGCCCAGGGAAACAGAAGAGAGGCCGGAATCTGACTCTACACGCACAAATGACTGTGCACAGGTGGCCAGCCAGCGGGGTGAGGTTACAGCAACTTTCAACACCTGACGCTGGAGGGCAGGCTAGCCAAGTGCAGAAGAGTGGGACTGGGCGCCAACCCAACACCACACGCAAAAGTTAACTGAAAATGGAGTGGAGGCTGCCATGAGACACAGAGCTCTGGAAGAAAGCAACTGGGGAAGAGCCGTGACCTTGGATCGGGCACGATTTCCCGGCTACGACACCAAAAGCACAGGTGGTAAAAATAAAAGTTGACAGGTCTGCTGACATGCAAACGAAGGACCTGTCTGCATCGAAAAATAAAAGTACATATCCTCGGAGTGGGAAGAATTATCTGTAAACTGCACCTCTGAAAAGAAGCTAAAATCCAGGCTACACACAGAACACCTATCCGCTAGCAGGAATAAATACAACCGGAGCAAGACGCGGGCGTGGGAACGCATAGACACTTTCCCAGAGGCAGGATCCAAAGTGAGACGTCCAGTAAGTATCGCTGAGTATTTGGAAAAGGCAAATCAAAACCATGTGATGGAACATAGCTTTTTACCTGTGAGAAGGCCCACTATCAAAAATAAAGAAATACCCGGGGTGGTGGTGGCTCAGCACTCCAGCACTCACACTCGGGAGGCAGAGGCAGGAGGATCTCTGTGAGTTCGAGGCCAGCCTGGTCTACAGAGTGAGTTCCAGGACAGCCAGGGCTACAGCAGAGAAACCCTGTCTCGAAAAACCAAAAAGAGAAAGAAAAGAAAGAAAATAGCAGTCACTGTAAACGGACACAGAAGCTCCAGGTGGTCCAGACACCAAGCTCTGTGTGCGGCTAAAGGAGTGGAAACCGAGTCGGTTACTTTGTGCTGCTGTGATAATAAACCACCCTGACCAAAAGCAACTTCCAGAAGGCAGAGTTCGCCTTCACTTAGGGTTCCAACGGGAGGTCCGTAATGGTGGGGCCATGGTGGTACCTGGTGGCTGCAGAGAGAAGCGGAGAGAGAGCAAACTAGAAGTGTGCAAAGCTGTGAATCCTCAAAGCCTGCACCCAGCTGCACTCCCTTCAACAAGGCCACACTCTCCCTGTCCTTCACCAGCATCACAAACCTGAGACCCAGTGTTGGAACATGTGAGCCTGTGAGCCGATCACACCAGAGTCTGAAAAGGTCTGTATGCATCCTCTACACAGAGCCCCATTGCTAATGATACTTAAAATACAAACCTAAAACAGAAGGGGATTCTGGGATGTGTTACAGCATGAATGAACCTCAGGAAAATGATGCCGAGAACTGAGCTAGGCAGGAAGAGTGAAAGATCGCAGGACTCCGCCGACAGGAAGCGCTTGGCACCCTCGGATCCTTGGGGACAGAATGGAACTGGAGGCAGGGTGGGGAGGGATGTGAGCTGTTTCGTGGGTAGCGGTTCGGGTTTGCAGGTTTGAGATTCTGGGTGTTGGGTCCGTAACACAAATGTGCTTCACAAATGTAACTAGGGTGGAAATGTCAAAAACAGCCATTTGTTACATATTTTACCTTAATTTTAAAATGCTTTATGAGGTGGGGCTGGCGAGGTGGCTCCGTGGTTAACATAGCTTACTGCTCTCACAGAGGATAAGCTTTCAGTTCCCAGCACCCACTTAGTATCACAACCAAGGGTAGCGCTAGGTCTAGGGATCTGATTCCGTCTCCTGGCCTGTGTGGGTACTGCACCCACACGGTGTGAATGCAGACAGAAGTGCAGGCACTCATACACACACATCTGAGAAACTTTAAGAAGTGATTTGTATGTGTGGAAATTTCTGCTTAAAATCTAGCAGATTCGATAACATCTGCAACAGCAAGCCTTCTGCCCCTCATTCTTGATACTCTTTTTCCTCCTCGTGTCCCGGAGCCTCGGACCTCAGCCTCACTGGCTGTAGCTGTAGCTCACAGGACTCTATTGGCATTTTAGGCCAGAGAGAACTAACCCTCATGGGATCTTAAAGGTAAAACCCCTTTAAAGATTTTGTTTGGGAGAGGAAAAAAAAGCCTTGTGATGTCAATGGAGATTGTTTAGAAACTAGATTTTTAACATAACAAATCATATGGCAAGCTAGCTTAACTGTTAGTCCATTGCGGTAGAAGGAAGGAGCAGGGTGCTGTGTGTGCGAAAGACTCACTGTAGTCCCAGAGTACCTGGAGTTGGGGCAAGAGGGCTGTTGAAGAGGGCGTGGCTGGCTCTGCTCTGCCGAGAAACTAGACCCCGCCTCTCACCACGTGGAGCAAAGACCACGAGATAAGTCGCAGTGGGACTAGGAACCGTCACAAGAAAAAACAGTGGGACCCACAGGGAGATTTGAAGCCAGGAACAAGTGGCGAGTGTTCGCACCCTCCCGGCCTTCGGGCAGTTCTGATGGAGGCCAGTCTTAGCTCCCTGGGCACAGAGCACCCATCACAGCCGCTGGCAAAAGGCACTGCTGGGGACATGGACCTGTTTGAATTTCATGTGTATTTTCTGAGCGGATCAAACAGAGAAAATTGTTGTTTCTAATTTCGTCTGCCTGCCCAAAGGCAGGAAAGAGACTTCATTGGAGGGACTGGAAGTTTCCATTCTGATCTCTCGGGGCGGGGGAGGGGGTGAGAAATCGTTTCTAATGAGGCTGAAACCAGGCGTCTTGGCGCGCTGGTGATGTGGTGAGCACCCTTTGTCTCTGTAAATGTCAGTATGCTGACCAGCCACCGGTCAGGAACCAAAGGCCCTGTTTATTTTACCACAAGTGTTTGTGATCCAGCCTCAAGACATGCTCGGAGCTCCACAAGGAGCTGATGTGCTGAAGTTTATTGATTTCGAGACCATTTACAAATAGAGAGATTTAGAAGATTGCCCAGTTCTTGAGCCCTGACCCTCGGCTCACTATTGACCCTCTCTGTTCCCAGCCACGTCTGCGTTTACATAAACTGCTGAAGTCACATCTGTTTAAAAAGCACTCGATTATCCCAGCAACTCTGGCCCCTCTGCTCAGCTCTGCAGTCTCTCCCCTCCCAGCACTCTTCCAAGCTGAGGAAGTTTCCTAGGAAGAAAAGCCTCAGGAGGCTTCACAGGGAGGAAGCCCTCCACTCCTGCCGACCCTGCAGCCTCCACACCCACCTTTGCAGAGCCTGCAGGGACAGCTCTTATCCTCAGTAAAGACTATTTCCCCTACAATCAGAGCAAGGAAAATCAGTCCTGTGGAGCTAAACAGAAAGACCGGGTCAGCTAATGCTGCCCCTGGTCCAGGGAAACAGGAGCTTGTGGAAGACATGGACAAACAGATGCATTAGCCCCCGGATGGAGGCCAGTCTAGCCAGACTGCCTCACGTGACGACCGAAGGGCTGATGGTTACAACCTCAAGACTGCAGCGTGCCATGGCCAGAGCTTCTGAAACTAGGAAGTACTTACCTTGCTAGACACCCACTGAACACTTCAGACACGTCTGTTGACTCAGAAATGAGCTTGGCACGAGACAACCACTACTGGCATTAACACAGAACGACGTTTGATGGTTCTAAGAACTGAATAGACGGAAGCGATTTGAGGGTGATTTTCTTAATGGGCCCGGACGAAGGCAGACTAGAGGCTCTGTGGCTTGAGAGACGTGAAAATCACTCGCAGCAGGCACTCCCGTTGTGTAGAGCCAGTGTTACACAGGCAGGCGCAGACACACCCCGTGGCCTGCTGTGGGCTGTGGGAGACAAAGGCCTAGGGAGCCTCTTCTTGTCCTGGGCACGAACTCTCCTTTGCTCTAAGTGAGCAGCTGGCAAAATCTCAGCCAATGAAGAGCAGTGGCCGGAAGCCCCGTGTGTCCTCCAGAGAGGCTAACTCCAATGAGAGGCACTCAGCAGCTTTAATTTAATTAAAATAACTGGCGCTTCCAGCTCCAAATGGAAATGGATTAACAAAATTGCCTTGCCTATCGTTTCGTAGGCACGGGGACGTTCACATGACGAACAATGCACTCAACTCAAGGGAAGTCTCCCTAGGCCTGTCGTTAGTAGAAGGGTGACGCCTAACGGGAAAGGCCCTGAGTGTCATTCCCAGCACTGGGAAAGAAAACATCTGAACACGAGGAGACCTGTAGGGATATCGACAGGGGAGCAGCCCATGACTAACGGCGAGAATGACTGAGAACTCTAAAGACGGCTACCATGCAAACACAGCTTTGCACGGCCATATCCACTTCCCTGGTTTTGTTGGAATTCATCTCCCACACTCCATGTTCAGAGTGGGGATTCCAGAGACACCAGTGAGAGCCATCCGCCACTGAGAGATGCTGAGAGAGGCCCGTGTTCGCCTGGGAATGCAGGGGCCTCGGGATGGCTCCCCTCATGCTGTCCTGCCAGCAATATGACCAGGATGCTCAGAGCAGATTAGCCTCACTGCGATGGAGCCGCCGTTCTGAAAGGAATGCTGGGACGCCGAGGATTTACTGTCCCTCTGCGCCAGTCGCCATTCCTTGGCCAGTCGATACATCCGGGAAGCCAAGCACTCAGGACAAGTTTTCTTCTTGGCCTCTCTCCCCACCCTGCTCCCTTCCCACACAAGGCCTCGGCTGACATGGAAACAAACACACTGCAGGTGCACCCTTCGTGGGGCTGGAGTTGGAAGAATTCTTCCTCTGGGACAAATGTGGAGAGGCCAGACTGAGCGTTGCACACATACTATGCCAAATATGCTTTGTTCTTGAGACTTGGGATAATAGACTCCCAAAAAGCCAAGAAGGGAGAGGGTGGAGTCGCTCCCTCGTGCCTCCTGCATTGAGCCAGGGCACAGTTCCTGGCCACCCACAATTCCCCTAACCAACGCTGCCCAGACTTCCCCGAACCCTTCCCCAACATCCACAGCCATGGAGCAGCTCATGTGGACTCTAGGTATCCAAGAGTCGGGGACAAAGGAAGGGCCCAGGTTGGGGGCAGGGTCCTCCCACCTACCCGAGGGCACCTTGACTTCACCTGGATGTAACCCAAAGAACACTGTGTGAACTTGGCAGAGAAAATTACATGAGTCAGGTGTTTTTTTTTTTTCTTAATTACTGAGCAGCAAGGCAGTTTTCCCACATCGGTAGTCCATACTGCTTCCTTCTCTCTGCAGAGAGTTTCGACAAACCTTTCCTCTCCCAGCTAAGAGCACATTAGAACAGATCTTTAGGTCTGTAAGTTGTATCTTGTCTAGCCCATTTTATGCAGCCTATATACAGCCTATGTGGGGGATGGTGCGAAGGTGTCCCTGAGTTTGTTTCTATCATGATCATACTTAAGGGTAAAGCCAGCCTAAACAGTTTTAGTGGAAAAAAGACTCCACAGAATGGCTCCAAGATCCTATTTATTATTGAGTAGAGAAAATATAAACCAAGGGAACAATTTAATTTGGGGTTTGAAAACAAAATCTATATGTCAAAGCTTTGTCAAAAGTGAAAGATCAAGAAAGAGAATGAAGACACTGGGACTTAGCCAGGTCACCATCTTCGGTGGAGGGGCAATCACTGGCAGAGGAGATCTGTTGGAGGAGAGAGGGTCTGTCTGGAATGTGAGCTGTTTGATCTTGGGGCAGGACTGTCCTGGGATCCACCAAGCCTTTGAGCCCTCTCAGAACCTTGGTCCACCCAGGTCAATGGATGGATGGCATTGTGCACCCAATGTCCCAAGCAAGTGCAGGCACAGTCTGACTTGCAGCCCCCTCCCTGGATCTTCATAGGAGCATTATTTCTCATCCGAATGTTTCTCTTCAATATGAAGTGGTTGTGATTTGAATGAGAAATGTCCTCCATGGGCTCATGAATTTGAACACATGGTCGCCAGGTGGTAGCACCTGAAGAAAGGTTGTGGAATCTTTAGGAGGTAGAACCTGGTTGGAGGAAGTGGATCACAGGGGCATACCTGGCCCTACTTCCGGTTCATGTTCTGCTCTCCGAGTGTGGATGCATCATGGCTAGCCAGCTTGCTGCTCCTGTCACCAAGACTTCCTACTTGCTGCCTTGTCTTCCCCACCACATGGACTGTGTCCCTCTGAACTATGAGCCACAACAAAACCTTCCTCCTTTAAGTTGCGTTTGTCAGGATATTTTATCATCACAACAGAGAAGTACCCAAGACTGAGGCTGTTCTGAGCATGTTTCCATCATGATAGGATAAAGTCTCAATAGAGAGAGAAATCTAGAGGCTGTCAAAACATAACTATTTCACATGAAAAGACAATTTTTTGAAAGAGGGTCTAACTCTGTAGCACTGGATGACCTGGAACTCACTATAGAAACCAGGCTGTCCTTGAACTCATAGAAATCTACCTGCCTCTGCCTCCCAAGTGCTAGGATTAAAGTCATGTACTACACCCACCAGGAAAAAATTTTTAAGGAGCCATGAGTATATTGTTGGATCTGGATAGCTTTGACTTACGTGAGACATTATAGCATTTGCATTTCTGAGTCTTAGGCATGGAACAGAAACCACAGGACTGACAGCATGGAAGTCAATCACCCCCTGATCCAAAAGTGTTCCCTCTTTCCTGAAGAAGTCCATCCTCCAGCGTAGGAACAACAACCAGAACAATAGACAAACTGATCCCTGGCAGACTTCGAGAGGCTGGCATTGTTCTCAGTTGCCACTTCTAGAAGCATCCAAAAGCCGGTGACACACTTCTGAACACAAACTAGACTCCATCAGTGTCATCTCTGCAGACACCAGTGTCCCCACCTGGAAGTGCCACCCGCTGGGTCCCCGGGGGTCATACCAAGATTCAAGCCTGGTCCTCTGGGGATATCCCAGAAAAGAGACTGAAGGGATTTTCTGTTTTTAAGTTTGGGTCAGTAACACATCTCAAGGACAGAAAGCTGGAGACTGCGGCCCACTAAGCAACCTCCAAGTGGCCATTCTTGAGATGTTTTGGCAAAGAACGTGGCTGCTCTCTGCCCTTGTCCTAAAAGTCTGCCTGAGGCTAAACTGAAGAGCTTTGGATTAACGGCCTTGGCAGAGGAGATTTCAAGACACCCTAGTCTTGACTGCATCGTGTGGCTATTAGTAGTCACTCTTACGCAGATCTACAATGGACGGGAACAAGCTGGACAAAGAGAAATACAAAATGTATGATTTGAGGAAAAAGGGAGCACCAAGAAGTTTAACGGAGCTAAGTCCAGAGCTCAAGGAGTTGAAAAGTTAAAGAAAAGTCTGATCCTAATGGGATTAAGGGAGTGGCGAGCTCAGGGAAGACTCCGCCCGCCCAGCTGAGCTCCCAACTTGTGAAAAGGAACTCAAGGAAAGTTTAAGCAATGAAGGGAACCATCAACAACAGAACGCTGACATAAGTGTAAGTGACAGAGTGGGCCAAGTTCCAGCCCCGACAAGCCGCGACCAAGGCAGCTGCGGCCATGTGATAAGCGGCCATGCGGTGCGCGGCCATGTGGTGCGCTTCCTCAGCTAAGGAAAGTCGCTGGGGCCAGGCCTGCTTCAGGAGTCATGGTGTGGAGGGTCAGAGGCCATTGCATGAAGCTAAAGAGTGAAACCTGGATTTTGCTGGAGATCCCAAGATGCTGGAGATGCCAGTCATGGGACACCTGCCAAGGAGAGCTGTTAATGGGGTGTAGAACCAGCTCAAGAGAGAGAAGTGAGCTGCAGTCAACCAGTCTGGAAGGAGTTGGATACAGAATTTGGAGTTTTTCCTCTTGTTTTCAGTCTAGCTTTGGTCTAGTATTTCCTCAGTATGCTCCACTGCCTCCCTTTGGGAATTGCAATGTATATTCTGTGCCATTGTATGTTGGAAGGATGTGTTTCTTTTTTTTAATTTTGATTTTACAGGGATTTGCAGTAAGCAATTGCTATGAATCTCAGGAGGGACTTTGAACTTTGGACTTTAAAGCAGTGTGAGATAGATTATGGGGACTTTTGAAGTTGGACTGAAAGATTTTTGCATTGTGATATGACTACAAGCCTGTGGGGGCCAGTAGTGGAGTGGGAAGTGGCAGTGTGACTAAGAATGGCCCCCATAGGCTCATCCCTATGGCCTTACTGGAGAGGGTGTGGCCTTGTCGGAAGAAGTGTGTCACTGGGGATGAAGTTTGAGGTTTCAACAGCCCATGCCAAGCCCAGTCCCTCTCTCCCTGTGGATCAGAAGGTAGAAGTCCCAGCTGCAACTCCAGCACCATGTTTGTGTTCTGCCATGCTCCCTACCATGATGACGATAGACTTACCTCTAAAACTATAAGCAAGCCCCCAACTAATTGCTTTATTTTAGCAACAAGAAGACTCTCAGAGATTCCACCTCAGTCTGTTTACTTCAAAGGCAAGTACACATTTCTGAGTTGCTCTACAAGCTGTTTGTAAAGATACCCTGCAGAAGTCCATCTCCAGGTGGCTCCCTGGCATTTCCAGTATGCTTAACACTGGCAAGAAAGAGGTGCCCTGAGCCTGCATGTCTCTGTAGACACTCATGGCCAGGGCATCTGAGCAAGCATCTAAATCAAAGTTAAGCCACAGTGAGGTTGACAGGTTTTTGTTTGTTTGTTTTACATTTTCAGTTTTAGTGAGTAAAGTTATTGCCTCTTAACGAATCCTCCCCAAACAAGCCTGCCTATGAACACAGACACCTTGAGTGTCTGAGGCTGTCCCTGGTCGAGGTCCATGTTAAATACGGCCTTAACTTCAGGTGAATTGTGGAGGCAGCTAAGAGGCACAGCAGATGGTGGAAGGGACCAAATGTCTGTCCCATACCTGGGTCCCCATCACTGACCGTCAGATCTCCCCTTATCAAGTGAAGGCACTGAGCAGACAAGTTGCTGGACCTTCTAGTGCCAGAGTGAGGGAGGCCAACAGGAAGAGATCTGCTCTCTCCTTACACATCTCCTACCCCACGTGTACCGTCAGGCATGAGTGGTTAGGCAGTGTGACAGATTCTCTCTTTGTAACAACACTTCTAAAAGCCATGGAGGAAAGCCTTGCAGAGACTCTCTAAAATTGCCAGTGTTGGGAAAAACTATGACAGGTCAGAACTGTTATTCTGCAAAACTGTCTGTTAACTTCTACTACTGTCTGTCACGTATATTATTGCATCTCTTCTAAGGCGTATTTTGACTTTCTGAATGGATATGCCATAATTCTGAACAATTGCCCGGAGATTAGACTAGGGGTGTGCTCGTGTTAGGGGTTCACTGGTCAACTAAATGAGTGGGTCTCCAAGGTCCTGTCTGTACGTTTACAAAAACGAAATTTGCCAGAGAAACTGCTTCCATGTGTCAGTCAAAGCACGCTTCATCTTTTACAATAAATCGAAGGTCTTTTAGGGATCTCCAGTGAGTTTGAGATCTCAGCGACGGACTTTGTTCGGTCTGGATTGCTGAAGACGGATGCCCACCATTGGAAAGGAACTCCCGTGATTCAGACACGGGGCAGCCAGAGAGCAGTGCTGACCACAGTGGTCTGGCCTATCCCAGCTCGGCCTCTGTCCCAGCTCCTGATGCAGATCTGGGTGCATCTCCCACACCAGATTCCAGCATCGCCTCTCGCCAGCGCCCGGCATTCCCGGCATGACCAATCTGAACTCATCCTCTCGTGTCCTGAGAATCCCCTCCAGATGTGCAGACGGATCCTTTCCAGGTTGTCCTGGGACCCAGGATTTCCTGCCT
>JAMJFZ010000189.1:2165000-2267500 GCA_026225945.1 Cricetomys ansorgei
GACGAACTACTTTGAGTGAGCTACCCAGAAGTGCTTTTTGTAGGCTATTGAAGTGGGCTAGCCCCATTGGCCACCGGTGAGTACACGGCTTACACACCATGGAGGGAAGACCAGCATCCACTTGGGATGGCACAGTGTTCTGTGTCAGAACGTGGATCCTGACATCCTTCAGAATGCCGACTGGCTTCCTCTGGTGATGGCCTCAAGACAGACCTCGTTGTGGGGGGCTCCAAAGTACCTCTGGGAACAGGGATCATCCAAGTGGTTCCTGCCATTTCCACCGCACCATCTGTCATTCCTCACAGAGAACAACCTGCTGGTGACACAAACTTGGGCTCCTCCCTCTCTCACAGTTCAAGGCAAGTTGCTGCCCAGCACCGTGTCCTGAGAGTTCTGGATCCCTCCGCTGGACATTCTAAAACTGTGGGGATTTTGTTGTTTGTTTGTTTGTTTGTTTCTTAAGCTTAAAAGTTACTATTTGGGGCTCTGCGTTAAATGGAAATTCAGAAAGCTTTTACAGAGGGAAAGGTTATTTTTTAAGTGATTAAAAAAATAGAAATAAAAATAGAAGGCTAGTTAAGGTTTGGCTCTGAGTCCATGTGTTAGTCAGATGTTCATCGCTGACAAAATACCTGTGAAAGTAACTTGTCAAAGGAAAGGTTTATTTTAGCTCGTGGTTTGGAGGGGTCGCTCTGTGGCCCCTTGTCAGTTGTCCTTGGGTAGCTATGAGGTGGATAGAGCTCGTGGCACTTGTGGAACCAAGAAGCAGAGAGAGAAATAGAAAGTACTCAGGGACTCACTCTTGAAAGGCATGTTCCAAGTAGCCTCTCTCCTCTGGCCCTAATAGTCTGCTCATAGCCCATTCTGGGAACTAGCCCGTTCACCAGGCTAACAGGACCCCGAACCCTCAGGATTCAGACACCTTCCAAAAGCCCCGCTGGGACCTTAACCTCAAGCCTTCAGGCCATTTTCAGATTCACAGCAGGACAGTTTACTTATCTTTCTTAAATTCTCTGCTCAGGCCCCTAGCAACCTCTGCCTCTCCATCCTGCCCTGGGAGCTTATGATGACCTCACTGGTACCTACTAAGCTCAATAGCAAATGGAGCCTGGGAGAGGCCAACTACAGGACAGCAAGAGACCTGGTCACCGGGCGGGCCAGGGCAGAGTGTGCACCCTGGGAAAAGCCCGAGAGATAGAGAGGCAGAGACAGGAAAGATGGAAACGTGGAGAGCTGGCAGGAAGGAGAAATAAGGACATAAAGGAGGGCGGGGAGAGTCCCTTCTCCTGGGGTGGCTTCTGGAGTCAGAGCATTGGACAACATGCGAGTATGTCCGGCACGTTTCAGAGAAAACAGAAAAGGGGAGAAAGCAACCGGAATTCTGGGATGGTGACGTAAGTTTGAGCGAAGGCAGCAGTGTTTCTGAATTTCCTTTTGCTTTTGGGTAAAAGAAATGCGAATGGTTTTTGAGCCAGATGCCAACAGTCAGTAAGAATATTCATAAGAATGCATCCAATCAGAGCATCTGTTCAGAATGTATCTCACAAGAAGAATGGCCCTCATAAGCACGTGGCTAAGAACACACAGAGCAGGGCTGAGTGTGTGACTCAGTGGCCCTGTGTTCAAGAAAAGAGGAAGAATGTGTCCAGTAAGATAAGGATGTATTCAATAAAGGAGCACTCAACAGGATGCATTCCAGGGGCTGCAGAGATGGGGCAGGTTAGGGGAGAGCCTGAGATCCACTCCCAGCATCCACATCAGCTGGCTCACGACTGCCTGTGACTTCAACTCACACACATGCACACATAGACACAGACACACACAGATACACACAGATACACATAGACACAGACATACACAGACACACACAGACACATACATATACACACACATACACACACACACATAGACACATACACAGATACACATAGATATACACACAGACACATAGACACACATAGACACATACATACACACACACACACACACACACTTAGAAAGCATTTGTCTAATAAAGATGTGTCTCAAAGGAAATAAAGCCAGTAGTTCACCTTCCCATAGGACTTCCATAAAGCACATTTGAACATTGCTGAACTAAAAAGGAACAAAGTTTTGCAACACTGGGCACATATTGGTGATTTGCTACAGCTATTCTTCTTTTATTATAGGTTAAAACCATTAAAATGTCACATTTTAGAGCTTTATTGTGAAGAACACGGGCATAATACTAATTTAGCAAATAAAATAACTTTAGTCAGTGCTTTAAAACTAACATAATTAAGTGTGTAACAGAAAGAAAACACAACTCTGGACTATGCCCAGTCCCCATTCCCGCCCCCAACTTGGCTCGTTTTAAAGCCAGCCTTCAACTCCTATCTGGTATTTGGGTTCTGTAAAGTTATTAGAAACATTGACTACAATGTCCTTGCTTTTTGATTCCCTCGCTTGGGATTTTGTGCCTTGAATTAAATGTCTAAAACTGGAAAGCTGGACACGCACTGAGTGGCAGAGACGTGGGCTACCTCTGCAGTTGGAAGCTGGGACCTGACCAGGCTGTGGTGCAAACTCCAGCTCCACCTTCAGCCCCTCTGAAAGGCAGAGCTCGCACCCTTGGGCTCCCTCCTGTGGCGGATTCGAGAAACATTAGAAGCACCTTCCAAAGGAGGGGCAGGTTGGTGCTGCCCAGTGATTGCACCTGGATGTCTCTGGGAGGGTGGGAGAGAAGCCAAAAGTACAGAAAGGGGACTCACAGCTCCACCTGGATTATGTCTATGAATAGAAAGATCTGCCTTTGGCAACTCTACCCAAAAGATAAACCTTTTAAGAGTGAAGCTCTGGCTGGCAGGGCACCTATCTGTGTATCCGCTCAAGAGAGAACTTGAGCGTGTATGTTCAGGTCATAGATACTGTTCACTTTCCTTACCCTCAGGGGCTTTCAAAACTCTAAGCTACACACAGCCAGGACATATATTTATAGTCATCTGGGAGGGCAAGTGAGATATTATCTGGAAGAGCTCAGAAAGCTGTGAGAACAGCAGAGTGCAAAAAACAGCTTGTTATTAGTACAGGCGTCTTAATCCCGTGTAGAAGACACCACGTGCTATTACTCAGAAGGGGTAGAGGGGTGAGATACCTGTCCCAGAAGGAAACTGTCACGCGAGGAGGGCTAGAATCACAATTCACTGTTGTGGTCAGCCTCAGCTGACCACACAGCCTCAACTACAGTGTGACTCCCCTACCTGGTGGCCTAGTGCAACTTAGGGATCCAATTCAGCATTTTATCAGTGACCACAGTTACATCCTGGAGGCCACCGTGCTCCAAGTCTCCTGAGTCGCTGAGGCCAGTGACTAAGCAGCCAGTGAAAGCCATCTCAGCCTCCCTGGCTGTGAGTCTGGACAAGCCCACCCCAGGGGCTAAGGACGGCCCTCTGCATGACAAGACAGGAGCATGCTGCTTTTGCATCGTCTGAAGGATATTTCCAAGTGCAAACGCCGGCAAACAGCAATGATAAAGTATCCTGGTGACCGCAAACGTTTAGAGATAGAAACACAGCTGAGGGTGACTGGTAGGAATCTTAGAACGTCATTGAGACTATTAGCCAGCCACAAACATCTGTCATATTTTGAGATTTTGTTTGTGACAATGGATTTTAACACACTTGTCTAGTATAGACAGTCACATATCTTAGATGGCCAGTGACCCCTCTGGGTGGGGGAAGTTAATGGGGGGAAACCAGTAAGGGCAACTGCCCCACGAAAGCACTGAGAACTGCAGGTCAGCTCCTCATGTGACCCACACAAAACCAGCTAGCCTGACAATAGACACTGGGCTGAGAAGACAGGACAGGGACAAGGAAGGTCTCCCTGTAGAGTCCTGCCATCTCCTTTAACCCTGGAATAAACTGGTCTCCATTCTTGTTGATTGGCAGCAGGTGAAACTTTGGGATGACAGCTTCCGACCCTGCCTTGGAATCAGTCCCTGCAGGCAACTCCAACAGGGGGTGTGAGGAAGGGAAAGGGAAGGGTTCACTGCCTCATCCCCTGTCTCAGACATCACTGTGTAAAATGCTCTGTGCACCCTCTCACTTCCAGAGGCAGCACATCTGGCAGAGACTGTTCTGGAAAAGGCCCACCATCCTGCCTTCCTCCAATATATATGTATATATATATATACATCCATCTTCACACCCCGACTAAGAGATGAGTTCCTCTAAAAGAAGTTTGGTGAAGTGATTCTGTGTACCCTGGAACTCACTGTCCCTTCAGAGGCAGGACAGACCAGGCAGGACCACTGTTCCAGCCAGAATGGCAGCGTCCTCTCTGCCTGTCCGTTTCCCTATGAAGACTACAACAGCCACCGGAAAACAGACTTATGCTGGCCGTACTCTTCTTTGACACAGAAATACGCTGGAACAGCACAACATGCATGTCACACTCTCATAAAGCTCAGGAAACCACACAGCTTCAGAGAGCAGCTTCCACACACAGGGAGTGTCACTGCCTGGAACCCCAAACCATAAACAGATGATAAACTCAGAAACTCTTCCCCTCTTCCCCTTTCTCATCATGCTATCACCAGAAGGCAGAACACTAAGATCTCTTCCCCAAAGCGAACTCCTGTGTGTGCATGTTCACGTATGCAGGTGCACGTGTGTGAATGGGTGAGCATGCATTTTTACATGCACAGACAGAAGTCAAAGGACAACTTTGGCTGTCACTGATGGGGTGCCATTCATCTTGTATATTTGAGACTGGTCTCCCAGTCGCCTGGAGCTCACCAAGTTGGCTGACAAGCCAACAAGTCCCAAGATCTCACTGTCTCCTTCTCTCGAGTACTGAGTTCTAAGTGTATGCTTCATGCCCGCTTTTTCAAAACACGTGTTCTTAACTAAGCCCAGGTTCTCCTGCTGGCAAGGCAAACACTTTGCTGAATGGGCCAACTCCCCAGCCCTTAAAAAACCAAATTTTAAAATGTTTAATTGTACTTCGGAAAAACTTAACTACACAGACCCACATCTTCTGTTAAGTGAACAACTCAATAATCGAAACTAAGCTGCACAGTAAATCATTTTCAGTTAATTTCATCTAGAATTGTTTTCTTAATTATTAGCATAGATAGAATTTCCTTCATTATTGTGAAATCTCTACTCCATATCAAAATGGTTATCAGAGATGACTGTATCTTATGAAGTCTTCTTACTTGCACTTGATCTCTGGAGTAAGGACAGATATAGTATTTGAATATAGAAGGTGAGGCATGCCTGCTGAGGCCTCTCCATACTTCAGATTGATACGTTGTTCTTGGTACTACAGAGCCACGTGATGCAGAAAGCAAAGGGTATGTGTGTGGATGGAACCCACATAGAGGAAGGGAGTCTACCTGGAGCCCTGGAGAGCAAGGCAGAAGCAAGACTCCATGAGGCAGAGCCAAGTCCAGTCTGGATGTGGTCAGAGAGAAAAGAAAGAGGGTGTGAAATCCTGGACACTGGTGCTGGGACTTCAGCTGCTTCGTACATCCATAACAAAGTAATGGAGTTGGAAAAGACTCGGAAAGATGGGCCTACTGAACACTAAAGGTTCCCCCAACCTCAGGCAGTCGCAAACGTGCTGCCGTGAAGCAGAAAGGTGTCCCGGGGATGAAAATACACTATCTACTAACCCAACAACACACACTTGTTGCTGCTCAGAGTGCTGCCAACACATGTGCTAGGTTTCTGAGTGCCTCGTGAAAGCATAAAAGCTAGCAGGTGCGCACACCTGTGCGGCCACAGTGGCGTGGCCAGCATCGTCCTCCTGGGGCCAACGGAAGGGCTTCTCAGCCCAGCTCAGAGAGAAAGAGCCCTCTGGAGTGTGTGGAGTCACTCATTGCTCCTCCAGGACCAGGCCTCATTGTCATCAGCGAATCGCTGATTCTCTTGCACCAATGCTGGGGTCTCAGCCTGGAGACACCTGCTTTCTTCTGTTCCTTTGTGACAGCACATGAGAAGACCAGAGCAAGCAATGTCCTGGAACATCAGGCAAGCGTCTTAATCTCAAGAAGCAGCTCAGCTCTGCAGTGCACCCACCTGGGACTCAAAGCACAGTCCTTGTTGCTGTTGCTTTGGTTACTGGATCTAAAAGATAAAACACCCAAATCTGCAGGGGAAACTTTTATGCTCCAGTTCTATTTCTGGAGTTGTTCTTTAAGAAATGACTGTAGCCCTTAACACCAGGACAGGCACAGAATGGACCTTCTGGAGAAACAGTCACTAGAATGTCTGGCTGACCTCCACCTCCACTGGGCCTCTGAGCCTTCCCTGCTGTTAGAGGTCCCTCCTAACAATGACAAGAATCTTCTCGTCAGTGCCAGATTCTGGGCATGAGAAGAGCTTGGTGGCTCATCCTCCTCAGAGGCTCCCAGCACCACAGAGCCCAGTGCAGGGGCACAGGGCTGGTAATGTGAAGGACGGAAACTGACTGCGAACCCCCTTATGGAGCCAAGAGGATGACTTCAGCACCGTGAGAGGAGAGTCAGCAGGTCCCAGATAGAACCATGGCAGGGGTAGAACGGAGGAAGAAAGTGAAAGCAAGAACGAGAAGAGAGCAATGATGCTCTCAGAGAGAGTGGGGGTCATGCGGGTGAACCCTGTGCCATTTTACTGTAAGCCACACTGTGTCCAACACAATAAAAATATGAAAATATATACTCACGTTTCATCAACGTGGAGTCATTCCATGACCTTCCTGGTGTTGAAAATCTAGTTAATTTGGGCAGATATTTTAACATAAATTTCCCATTTATAATTCCCTTTTAATTCTAAAATATAAATGCAAGTTGACATTTCACTCCATGCTGTTTATTTGTGTTGAATTACAAACTTTGCGTTTTGATTTTCAGCCTGGAACTATAAAACCGCAGAGGAACGTATCCACGCTTCTCACTTTGGAATAATTTGGTTCTAGTCCACGTGAAATCAGAATTCAAGGAAACATTAAAGGCATCGTCTGAAACCTTCCCTCGTGTGGGCTGGTCTAATATCTGACACGTTCGTGGAAATCCGGAGTCTAAAGACACACCGCGTCAGAACCCTGCTCCCTGCCTGACCCCACACACGGGTGGCCGTTTCAGCTCCTGAGAATGAACTCCACAAAGAGAAATTATCTCTTTAGTCTTCTTCTCTAGCTGCAAAGTCCTAAGGGAATTTTCTCACTGTAAGTCTCAAACGTGTCCTGTTGGTCTTGAAGTTATTCTTGATCTCCATTTCAAAGAAGAACAAAATGTCTGGGTTTAGATATCACGTAAATGAGTCCCTAATCGGAAGCACTGTCGTTATTTCCCTCCTCCTTCCCCACCTTTGGAGTCTACCTTCTGTACATCTCAGAGCATCAGACATAGTCACAATGTGTTGCCAGACAAGGAAAGGGAAACAGGATCACTTTGTTAATATCCAGACTGAGGGACAGAAGCATCGAAGCAGCGTGGTCCATCCACCCCACCATCACTCAAGAACAGAAGGTCACGGGCTGATCATCAGTGTGCTCTTCTAAATTCACGTGTGCACAATCCTTCTGCCCCTCACTCTCCTTCCCTTCAAAGATCCAAGTTCAAGAACACAAAGCTCACAGCAGAATGCCAGCTGCCTACTGGAAAGAATGCCAACATCTGCGCATAACCAGGCCATGCAAAGGGTGGAAAAACTCGTGGGCTGGCTCCGTCTGTGCACACATCCTCCCCAAGAGGTGAATCAGTTTACCCATTTCTAGAAGAAATGGACAGGATAGAACGTGCTCTTCCCATCTGCCTGGACTGCCAAAATGATTTGTCTCAACTAAGCCAGAGCAACAGATCTTCTCTAATAGTGCCGATACCCAAACACTCCTTAGTGACACCACAGCATGTGAGCTGGTGGCTACGGTTTCTAAACTCCCTTCCATGGACCAACAACATAATCTGGATTGGAGAATGAGCATGGTCCACGTGCACTAAATGTTATCTTTAATCCCTAGGACATGCTAAACAGGTATTCTTCACCCCCATTTTACAGGTGAGACCATGGAAGACCAAAATTGCTTGCATAAGATCATACACCCATCAAGAAAGGACCTGGCTCCTACACACTCCCAAGAACTGTGAGTCCCACACACCCACATAGACTGTGGATTCTACACGCCCTCGTAGACTGAGAGTCCCATGTACTTCTGTGAACTGAGTTCTATGCCCCCTATGGACTGAGTTCCATGCATCTCTACAGACTAACACTTCCATCCTTTACTAGAGGCAGAATGTAAACCTTGTACAGAGGAGGCTGTTCTTAATGTTGGGCTTCAGGAACCCAAAGACTTCAACACACAGAAGATCACTTGAAAAGAGATTAGCACCACAGAAAAATCCAGAACATCTAACATTTCCCAACGATGGGCCACTCAGACAGTAGTTATATCTTAAGTGCTTTCTATTACAACCATAGTCTTAACTTGCTAGATTGGAGGGAGAGGAGAATCACAACAAATAGTTTACAGCTCTAAATATTTCTCCTGGATGCAAAAGAAACAGCATTTTATGTGCTAATGTGATTTTAAGACAAAGTGTTCTTGGGGAGCACAGCAAATGGGGCACTTCCTGTATGGTGTAAGACCAACTTCCAGCTCCAGGAAAGGACCCCACAAGCAGCTGGCACCTATGGAGCCCAGGAAACCCTTGCAACAGTGTAAGGAGACAAAGGTTGAGAGCTTAAAAGAAAGAAATTTCCAGAAGGGGAGGGGCAAGAAGACAAGAACATCTACTGAGTTTTAAACAGTCCTGGTTACCAATATATCCCCCCTGACAGAGAGAGAGAGAGAGAGAGGAGAGAGAGAGAAGAGAGAGAGAGAAGGGGAGGGGGAAAGGGTGGAGGAGAGGGAGAGGGAGGGGGAGAGCAAGAGAGAGCTAGCAAGCAGGAAGACATGACACACACATCTGTCTGGTACTTTCAGAAAGAGGTGACTGCAGGCTGTTGCTGCTAGGATCTCTTCTTTGAAAGCTGGCCTGTTTCCCTGTGGCTTTTAATTTACTTGAAAGTGCATGTGAGAGCTATGTACATGTGTGTGCATCTACCCACACATGCACACACGCATGTATGAATGCATACATGTAGTCCTTCAGGCTCCTTTGGGTAAAGGCAAGATTGAGTGAGTGAGAATGCGCTCCAGCTTCCAGCTACGGTTCTAATCTATCAGTCACTCATGAGACACAAGGCAGGACCCTAGGACTGCCCCAGAAGAATTTTAGGTATGAACAATGAACTCACTCAATCGTCCCCCTTCAAGCTGCTGAAAAACAGAGAAAGAGAGAAAGAAAAAGCAACAGGCTGGCCAGCATGCTTCGCTTTTGCAAAGAGCCTCAGCCTCAGCATAGGGTACGGTAAGCACCCCTCCTGGCCCTGGCCACTGCAGCGCTCCTCTCCACAGGGGCCTGCTCACAGCCTTAGTGTTTTCTCAAGCACTTGTTCAAAAACACATTTAAGTGGAATGCTTTCGTTTCTGCAGATTGCATTAATTATGGGCTCGCGAGCGCGCGGGCGCACAGGGACTGCCCGCTGGGCTCTGCAGACACCGGCCTGGCAGAGCGGCCGCGGTTGTGTTGGCCCACGGTGGACACGCTCAGCCCCCGTCCTCAGCTTCTGGCGCCTCACCTTGCTCCTTGGCGCAGCCAGCACTGCAACTAAGAGAGACAGACTTAGAGCGGTCAACCGCAGTGCCACAAGCGCTCGGGAGCGCGCTCTGGCGCGCACAGCGTCCTGCCACTGAGGAGAGGACCCAGGAGACCAGGGGTGCCCCTTGGTGCCTCCTGTGCCAGACCGCTCCTCTGAGTTCTTCAACAAAAGAAAGATGGTCTTTAATTCAATGTCATCTCTGCTTCTTCCTCGGCTCAACTAAGGGGTCTCTGCAACGTTCTGCCACGAGTTGAGCCCATGGGCTGCAGCCCCTTCCCAAAAAAGGGGGTAACAGTAGGGCCTCCTGGCGCCGGAGCTGAAAACCGCCTGCTACCTAACCCCAGGCTGGGTGGGCGTTGGCAAGGTGGGCTCCCAGTCCCATGAGTTCGCCCTGGGACGGCTGCAGGCTGCAACCCAGATAGTTGTTCCTTTGCGGTCCTTTCTCACCCAAAGAGGGGGACTCTCGGGAAAGCCCCTGTGCCAATTCCGTTCTATGCCGGGCTGGTAGGACCAGCAGCCCCTACCTCCACGTAGCCATCGCCCCGGGCACGCATGCCCTGGGACTCTCGGGGACCCACCTGCTGGAGCCCGCTGGACCACCTGCTCTCGGAGAGGAGCTTGGGTATGAGCTGGGGCGACGGGGGAGGGCGAGACTTACCGTGAGTGCCGAGAACTTCTGCGCGGGCGCCGGCGGCAGCAGCGCGGCGAGCAGCGGCAGCCAGCACAGCTGCGGCGGCAGCATGGTGACGCTGGAGCGGCCGAGCAGGGCAGGCGCCCCACGCGCTGCGTCCCGGCACGCGGCGGAGATCGGGGGCGAGCGCGCGGTCGGGGGCGCTGGGGCTGCTCCGCGGTCCTGCGGCCGCTGGTGGAGACCGCACGGCCCTCCAGCTGCGCTCCGGCCGGCGCTCCTCGGACTCTGCGGCTGCCCCTGCTGCTGTCAAATAGCCCTGGCTTCCCGGATCCTCCCCTCCCGCCCTCTCCGCCCTCCCGCCCGCAGATCTCCTCCCTCGGCCCCACCTCCCTCGGCCACCGCGCCCGCGCAGGGGCCGCCGGGTGCGCAGGGCTGCGAAGGAGACTGCGAGGGCCACCGGGCCCGTCGAGCGCGCGTCGGTGCCGTTTGCACACCTCCTTCAAGCGAACGCAAGGACACGCCTTCCAGGTGTGCACAATCAAACAGGTTCCCGAAGATGCACTGCGCCCTGCCCTCTTGCCACCGGGCACCTTCTGTCCTCGCCTTGGCGGATCCAGACACAGCGCCTTGGCTCTCCTAGGGCTTTGCCTTCATCAGAATATGGCCCTCCCAGGTGCTGACTGACCATCGGCTCCGTGGTAAGGCCTCTGAGGGCACAGTGAAGTCCGGCATCTTTCCACAGGTTAACCCTAGGACCGGGAAGGGTCTGGACACAGCGCCTTGGCTCTCCTAGGGCTTTGCCTTCATCAGAATATGGCCCTCCCAGGTGCTGACTGACCATCGGCTCCGTGGTAAGGCCTCTGAGGGCACAGTGAAGTCCGGCATCTTTCCACAGGTTAACCCTAGGACCGGGAAGGGTCTGGACACAGATCTGTGAGGTGAGACAGATGACTTCCTTGACTTGGGAAAGCTTAGGGGAAGTTGGGCACACACATTGATGTGGCTGCTTTAAACAGCCTGGGCAAGCATTTCAGGTGTCCTGCAGCAAGCCTGGTGGAGCAGGCTGTTGACTGTGATGGAAACCAAGGGGAATTTGCACACCGGGTTCTGCAAAGGGACAGCATTGCTGGAATAGTTTAGACTTGGCTGGTAGCTTCACAGGGAAAGGCCCTAATTTCTACCTCACACAGAAAGCCAGCAGGGAAGACTTTTGAGAACAAAGAATCAATTGACTTGTCAGGGGCTCTCTGTAGGGAGCAAAACAGCAAACCCACCTCTGACTTTCCTCTGCTCCTCTGGAGATCCATGTGAGCGCGGGGACTAATCAGAAAGCAGCTCTCCTCTCCTAGCCTGTGCTCTGGGTCCTCTGCAGAGGCAAGCTCTGGGGCTGTGGAGAGATGGTGTTGTTGAAGGAGGCCCTCCAAGCAGAACAACTTCATCAGATCGCCTGTGCCTACTTGCCAGAGGCCATTAAGAGTGGGCCTGAAGACTGTTGGCACCCCTCAAGTAGGGGAGAAGGGGGAAGTGTCACTGGACCCTCACCTGAGAGTCCAGTTGCTCATTCCAAGTCACCCAATGCAATTCCACCTAATGGCACTTGGCCTTGGGGTCTCAGGTGTGCCACAGTACGTGGGTGGAGAAACTTGATTGAGAGGGTCTCCGTCTGTGTGGGTTAGGGCGGTCATTTCCAAGCTGTGTGAAGGCTTTCCAGAATGGCTGCTCTGTGGCTGCTTTGAAGTCAGTCGCATTCCTGCCAGTAACCCCTCACCCAGGCCCTGTAAGTAAGCCCAATAAACTCAGTATTTCCCCAAGTTGAACTTTGATGGAATCATGGCTTGGTTTGCCACTGGACACTATGAGGAGGAGTAGACCTAGTTTATGTCTCCCCAGAGAAGGAATTCTCACAACACACGGGGAAAGAGACTCTTCTAGAGACAGCTACTGGAAGAAGCCTTAAACTCCAATCCACCAAGCATTCAACACCCTTCCTCCATTGACAGCGTAGGCAAACATTGCACTAAAACTCTTCGGTCCAACTCTGTCCAGGGACAGGCATGACTGAGAAAGCAAGTAACATAGACATTTAAGTAAAAACGAAACCAATCTGTGCACTTCTAACTTTCACAACAATCTGAAGAAAGTGCACAGTCAAGTAGCATTTGCTACAAAACATTTTCCTTCCACCTCTTATTTCAAGGGTACAGATATTTAGCTGGAATGTGTGACCTCCTTTTAGGACACAGTCTGAAAGGAGCTCTTCTTTGCCTACCCTCTTTACTGTGAGTGTCCAGCGAGTAACAGGCTTCACTTGGCCCCATTTTACAGATGAGAAACAAAAGAAATGGCCATGTGTCCTAGCCAGCAACAAACTCAGGGGCTGAATCCAGATGTCCTAACTTGAAACTCTGGAAGTCTACTTACATGCCCTGGAGATTCAGATGGCAGAAGAGAACTCCTTGGCTCTCAGTGCCTTGAAGGCTCAAATCTCGACACAGTTTTCCTGTGTCCTCTGGGACTCCAGAAAGATCATGCTTTTCCAAGACACTGACAGATGAGGCGGGTGTGAGCCTTCAGAGACCCTTTAACATTTGGAGGCACTCATGTGGACTGAAGGCCAAGTTCTGTTTTCTCAAAGATGCTAGAAGTGTAATTTGGAGAGGTAACCAGTTCCCATTGTGAGGGGGAAAAATTAGGAATGTTTATTAAAACCACCAAGAAATGGTTTTTTGCGTGTCAGCCACTACCTTCAAAGTTAAGGCAGGAAGTAGTCAGTTCACACTTCTGAGACATCTCTGCAGGAGTGAAAAATGTCCCTTCCCCTGGAAACGCGCTTTCACCATTCGGCAACAAGTGTGGACCTCAGATTTACATCTCTGTCCCTAGCGAAAGTCACCACGAAGATAAGCAGGAGAACAAGTGAGTCTCTGGGACCGGTTATCCCCATGTCTCTCTCCGCGGACTCTTGTTGGCCGTTAGCATCCCTTGCCTTTCTTATTTCTTTTACTATGTAAAACTGAAAAGTCAATTTACTCTTGCTGAAGAGGCCGTTCACCATAATGACCACGAGCAGCTCAGGCGTGTTTAACTGTGGCGGTGGTGGGGGTGGGTGTCAGACATGTACCCACTTCTCTGCATGTAAAACACAAGCAGGGTCAACTGTGCTTTTCCTGTCTGGTGACTTCCGGGACTTGCCTCTGCTGTCTTTTTGGGCTGAGCCAGAGCAAGCAGCTGACCACTGTGCCTATGATGCTCACACTCACCCACCAGCTTGTTCCCATACTGTTTCTCCAGATTTCCACTTAATCCTGAGGGGAGGACTCATCACAGCTGCCCTGGCTTCCCTGGGGTATATTCCCTGCAAATGTCCAGGGTTTTTGAAGTCTTCATCCTCTTTTCTGGACTGTCTTTCCGACCTACCTCTTCCTATAATGTGGTCCCCTTGGGCCCTGTGATCTTAGGGGAAATTGGGGTCTCTTCTCAAAGCTCTTAGACTCATTCATAGAAGAATTTAAGAATGACTCAAATGGGGGTTGGAAGACAATTGTAGTATGGCTTAAAGTAAAAACACCTCAGGGCAGGCAAGCTGTAAATCTTAGCAGAGGATCGGGGAGAGACAGAGAAAGGCCATTCTACTTGAGCCAGCATGGAGGCCAGACACATGGGGCACACGCAGTTGTATGGCAGGGCGGAGGGCTTTAAAGAAAGGATGAGGAAGCCCAAAATATTAGGAAGTGTGCTTAGAAATATGGTAGGAAATATGAAAAGGAGAAGGTATGCTTTTCTGAGTAATTCAGCAAAGTAGACAGATTAGTGAAGCCACCTCGACACCCCCTCTGTAAGCCACTGCACTAGGAAGCTGGATTCCGGGGAAGAAGTATAGTGTCTTCTTGAAGGGAAGATGACCTCACCTGTCTCTTTAGCAGGCTTAAGGTGAGCTCGCCTTCCTAAGGGTGGTCCCTTGGCTGGATGACTGGGCCAGTCTAGGACGGAGCGTCTATTCCCTTGGCCGGCGGTTTCCCTTTGATAGGCCTCTATCGCTGCCCTAACACACGGGTGACCTGGTTTCAGTCATCCCTAGCCTTTAGCCCAGGCTCTCCAATCCTGCTTGTTAGAGTTTGTGCACAGACCTTGATGGAGATCATTGGCTACATGATATTAACAAGAGAATCCTGGTTAGGACAGCTGCTGGTGCAGGACACAGTGGACAATGTTGCCATGCCGGGGTGTGCAGTGCTGAGTACTGGTGCGAGAGAATGTAGCCGGACGTCTGCTCTTGATTGGGGTTAGGCCCACTGCTCCAGCTTCGAATATGTTCCAGTGTTTGGATCTGTCTTTGTGTCCAATCATGTAAGCAAGCCTTCTCGTCCTTCAGATGACATATTTCTTATCCCCGCCCCCCGTCGCTCTTCTAGAAACAGTTCGTGATCAGTTGAAATGTGTTGGCTGCCACATGCAGTTAGCTCAGTCATTCCCACGTGAGCCCAAGAGGTCACAGGTCATGCCCAGATCCACAGGGCCGGCAGCATGGAAGCAGACCCTATCTTGGCCTCAACTCAATAGAGTCTTCCCCTGTTCAGAATCTCTGGCTTTTGAAGAGCCTAGGAAAGGCTCAGGCCATAGCCCAGCCTCGTTCTTAAGATCTTAAGTCGTAAAGTCCTTGAAGCCATGGTGCAAATGTCGGCATTTGGCCCAGGAGAACACGTGGGCGTGCGCGCATGGCGTGCTTGCCTACTCAGGCTGTTGCGTGCTGCCCGAGGTCTACCTCAAAACAAACAAAAGACTTTGGGGTTGTTTCTGAATTATTGATGATTCTTCAACCTCAGTACAGTGTTTCACAAGGTAAGGTTAATGTCTCCAAAGAAAGCTGTGTCTCACAAAGCCACAGGCAGAATCACACCTTCCTGGAGAGACCAGCCGGCAGCACTGACGACAGACGCCAGGATCCGAAGGAAGCACGGCCCCGGGAACGTGGATGTGTGACTCATTCAGCCTAAATAATGCATCTTATTGAATGCTCAAAAACACCCTGTGAGGACTGCTGTCGATACTCAGGCTCCATGAAAGGTCTGCCTTTCCACTCTTGGAACAGCCTTTGTCAGAATGTTACATTTGCATAATGTGTCACCTTCAGAGTTAGTAAAATCCACCCAAGACCCAGATCACCTCATTCAGAAACAGAGTAAGAGCTGAGTGAAGTCAGCCTCCTACAAACTCATGTGGCCTAGACCTCCTCAGGACTGGCTCATCATGTTACCCCAGCCTAGGCTACCTCAGGATTGGCCCTCCTCGTCAGCCCAGCCTAAGGAGTCCCTTCTTCCTGTCTTCAGGGGAGACATACCTTCAGATTTAAAAAAAAAAAAATGTTTTAAAATGGTGAGATAAATATGGCTCGCCAGGAGTCCTCTGGGGCAGTGTGGACCACACAGACAGTTTATATGGACAGAGAACAGCGTAAGAAGATACTCCTATTAAAAAGAGCTATCCATTAACCTCCAGTGATTCCCTCCTCCTCCTAGCTGCAGTGGAACAGAATTCCACACACCCTCCAGGCCTTAATTCCTCCCCCTTCTCTGAGCATTAAGATGTATCACACAGAGAAAACTCTTTATATGTTTCAGAGAAATGGCCCCATGCCTAAGCTGCCTGGGAGGGGAAGCCCATGATGTGAGAAGCCCCCGCTGTGTGTCCCCTAAACAACACATCTCTTAGACAGCGGTACTTCACCAGCTGGCTATGATTTATCTTCAGAGTCAAGCACCATCTCGCTGTCTCCAGCCCAGGAAACTGAAACCTGTTTAGTCCTGGCTAGTTTTTTCTCCAACCTCTACAAGTACCTTTTGTCCCTAGAAAATCTCACCTAAAGAGATTCAGTGGTGTGATTTCAAGTTCTGCATGCCCAGCGGAAACCATGTTTCTTCTTTTGTTCCTGTGAGGTAGTTTGGCCTTGAGAGCACTCAGACTAGGGAAGCGTACAGCTCTAGAAAGGAAGGCAGAAAGATAGTCTTCTGCATCTTGCAAGGTTGGCTCTGTGTATGCACCGAATGGCTGCTCCATGTCCCAGGCTCACACAACATGTGGGGAGTATCTTAGATCCAAGCACAGCTGCACAGGGAGAGTGGCAGAGTACTGGTCTACCTCTAGCTCCACCCTCCTCAGTAAGTCTCTTGTTTGTACAAGCATTTGGAACCTGCCTCCTCCATAACCTGAATTACTCATTCTTTCATATGTGCCAATATCTTCAGTGCTTTCTTAACACTAACACCAATTTTGACTCTCATTACTGTAGCATCTTTGGCAGAGCAAGACATGCTCCGGGTGCTCAGGGCACACAACACCTATTTTAAAACCTCCAGAAGGATCTCCATGGAGATGCATCTGGACTTTCTGAGAATAAGCAGAGTTGTGACTTTGAGCTACATTTGTCTTTTGGGCAATTGTGCACAGGTCAAGACACCAAAGGTACCCTCACACTGATGAGACAATGTGGCAAGTTCAGTAACATATTTGATCTACTCAGTATCTAATGGGCAGCTGGCTTCCCTGGGGCTTCCTCGTGGCTTAATATTAACATTGCTGATTAGAATTATCAGCAGTACTCAGGTGTGGTGGCACACACATGTAATCCCAGCAGTCAGGAGGCACAGGCAGGCAGATCTCTGTGAGTGTGAAGCCAACCTGGTCTACAAAGTGAGTTCTAGGATAGCCAGAGCTACAGAGAGAAATCCTGTATGGGTGGGGACAATACACTCTAAATATTTATTCTTAAACCCACAGTTAATGTAGCTCTCTCACTTCTCATCAATGAAGCTATTTTTTTTTCCAAGCAGGAGGCCATTACAAAAAGCCATAGCTGATCAAAATGCAGAGACCACCTGACTGGAATGCCCAGTCCCAGTTAATATATTACATCGTAACTCCTGGACCTAAGGCTCAAGAAGGCTCATGGAAGAATCTTGAAGAAGATTGATCTGAATCTGAAAGAGCCGAAGGACCAGGAAATCTGCTGTGAGACTGCTTTCTTGCTCTGATAGTCTTAGTCACTTTTCTATTGCTATCATAAAACATCATGACCAGGGCAATTTATAGAATAGAAGGTATTTGGGACTTATAGTTTCAGAGATTGAGTCCATGATTACCATGGCATGGAACATGTAAGCAGGCAGGCACGGCCCTAGAGCAGTAGTTGAGACCTTATGTTTTGAGGTAACAACCGTGAGGAAGAGAGAGAAAACATGAACGGTGTGGGCTTTTGAAACCTCAAACCCCACCCCCAGTGACATCAGTCCTCCAGCAAGGCCACACCTCCTAATCCTTCCCAAACAGTTATGCCAGCTCGGGATCAAGTGTTCAAACATATGAGCCTATGAGACTCATTCTAATTCAAATCACCAGACAGGGAAGTTATACCCACGAAATCTTAATAACATGGCTGCTTCAACACGGCCAGAACAATTCCAACAACAGTTGACATCCCCACCTAGAGGGGGGAAATTTCATGAGGCCTGACATCTAGATGAAGTCAATTAACAACAACTGAAGGGGGGGTGAGTCTACCCCGGGGATGATCCCCTCATGCAGGCAACACTGACTTTCTCAGCAGGTTGTATTTACTTCTTTGTTCATTTATATGTGTATGTAGCAACAATGGTTAAAGAAGAGGAGGCTCTACATTTGGGAGGGAGCTGGGGAGGTTCATGGGAAGGATAGAAAGGAGGAAAGGGAGCAGAGGAATGACATAATTATATTTAATTAAATAAAAGCTGTACATAAAAATATGATCCTTGGATTGGGCTGCTCAAGGCACCAACATTTCCTTATCATTAAAATGAAATGGATGGGGCTGGCTACATGACTCAGCACATAAGGAGGCTTGCAGCCAAGCCTGACCTCCAGGGGTTTGATCCCTGGGAACCACATGGGGGAAGGAGAGAATGGACTTCTGCACTTGTCCTCTGACCCCCACACTCCAGCCATGGCGTGCACACAGCCGTGTGTGTACACACACACACAAATGTTTAGAAAGCTTATTAAAATGAAATGGACTGATAAGTCAGAATTCCCTGTTCCCCCGGTTCACCTGCTGTTCCCATAGATCTGTGGCTCTGGACAGCTGCAGGAAACACTCCCTCTGATCAAAACAAGCAGGAATGAAACGAAAGGTGCCTTAAAGCTACAAATCCTGTGAGTATGGTACCTGGGAGCTCCACCCACACCATCAGAACAGCTGGGGTAGGGTGCCCCCGAGCTCCACCCACACCATCAGATCAGCTGGGGTCAGAGCATCCCTGTGTTTCAGCAACCACTGTACCACAGTCACCCCAAACCTCAGTCTGGAGAAAGCTGCCTGACTTCTAGTGTTGGTGATGGGGTGGGAGGGGCTTAACTGGCTACGGCGCTCTGCAACACAGAGGCTGCAGGAAAGCTGCCATCTGGGTCTGGTACTGTCTCAGACCTGCCTGGAGGTTGGAGGGCTACAGGCCTTGTTCCCTGTGTTTCTCCTGGCTGGCCACAGGCTCCAGGAATGTCCTAAGCAAAAGGACAGACTCCCAGCTGCCCTGCAGCAGCCCAGCGCCTGGCCCGACTACAAGCTACTCATTGCTAGAGACCATGTCCAGGTCCCTGAGGCCTGATTCGCCAGCTCTGACTGAACTGACATAGTCATAGACACAACAGCGGAGCCTTACAGCTGTGCTGTTCCTGAGACCACGCACACACCACCACCACCACCATACGCAGATACACACACACACACACACCACCACCATACACAGATACACACACACACATACCACCACCATACACAGATACACACACACACACACACCACCACCATACGCAGATACACACACACACACACACACCACCACCACCATACGCAGATACACACACACACACACACACACCACCACCACCATACAAAGATACACACACACACATACACACCACACCATACATACATACACACAAACACACCACAGACACACACAAACACACATACCACACACACACACACACACACCACCACCACCATACACAGATACACACACACACATACACACCACACCATACATACATACACACAAACACACCACAGACACACACAAACACACATACCACACACACACACATACACACACACACACACACACACCACACACCACACGCAAACATACACCACACACACATACACACACACACCGCATACCGCACCACCCGATGTTTTGAGGCTCCAGTTTTGCACCTGGGCTCTTGGATGCATAACAGGTACCAACTCAGCAGAAGAGAACTGTGAACAGGAGAGGAGGATTTCTACCTGAGATAAATCACAAATCAGAGCTCCATAGCACAGGTTGGCACGTGTCTAGAATTTACATTTCCCTCCAGGTTTTAAGTTTCTGGCCCTTGACTTCTGCTCTGCTCCCAACTCAGAAAGGCCTGCTTGTTGATCAATGCTCTTGCAGAAGAGTGTTTTCCCGACATGCTGAAAGGCTCGACTTGTGTCATGTAGATACTCATTAAACTTGAGCCTGGATAGATTTCCCCTGACTTCACTTTCAGAAGATCTGTCTCGCTAACATCTCTGTTACTCTGTATCCGTCTATGGGCACAGACTTCTTGCCATGCCACTCAGACCAAGAGCCTCCTCCCCTGCTGTTTCTCTGTCCTACTCTGCCTCAAGTACCTGTGTATCTTCTTTGCCTCCTGAGCGCTAAACCCCCGAATAGATGCGGGGCCTGGGTGTGCCTAGCACCTGGCGCATTCTGTGACACGCATTTGCTCGGGTTGCTGAGTTATACAGGGTGAATCATGGGGAATACTAAGAGATGTGAGCTGAAGTGCAATCACTGGGGGAGCAGAGTCTGAATCCGGGATGGAGAGGTACTGCAGAAAAGGAGGCGATAGAGAGGTATCATCCACAGAACGTCCCGAGTTCGTATGATCTGAACTCATTGCCGGGTACAGCTAACGTGTATTCATGAATGATCAGACACAACGGTAGCAGCCTCGTTTCCTAGCAAAGGATAATGGAAAGCAATAGGGAGTTGTTACATAACTCAGGGAGAGCGCAGGAGACGGAGAGGGAGACCATGGAGTTGGCTTTCCCGATATTGGGGGCTGGCAAGCCTGAAGTCCACAGGGAAGGACAGCAAACTGACCTAGGAAACAGCTGCTTCTGCAGTTGTGTCCAGAAGCTTTCTGCAGGCAGAATTTCTGCTCTCTCAGGAAGCTCTTTTCCCCAAAGGCTTCAGCCGGCTGCTGGAGGCCCACCTACACAGCGCAAGGTCATCTGCTGGCTTAATGTTCGCAACATCTTCAAATGCCTCACGGCCACAATCACACTGTATTGGCCAAACAGCTGGGCATCTTGGCCCAGACACACTGACACATAAAATTGACCATTGTGGCTGTTCTGTGTCCCTAAGCCACAGAGAAGCGTCTAAAACAACATTTTAGAGCTGGGTAGACTGTGTGGCTCCCAGAGAAAGTTCTCCTGCAGTGTTGACTTTATCCACAGCATCACACGCAGACATATTACCACAACCCCACTCTGGGCCTTGCTGCAAGGGGCTGCTGCCTTCAAAGACAAGATGGAGCAGATAAGAAAATCAAGTTGTGCTAAGTCTAAGTCAGAGTGGGCAGCACAGCCCACGAATTATCTGCATCTTCTGCTCCTTCCCCCTTTTGCTGTTTCCTGCTCTTTAATAGTTTTAGGAAGGGAAGGACAGAGAAATTTAAGAGATCTTATCAAGACAGCAATGGCTGCACTACCCTGGGCACGCCCACTTCCATGGAAGGATAGACCGGATGAGAAGCAGGTAACAAGTCAGCTTGCTATCATTCCCAGCACCTGTTCTCAATTACGCCTGTCTTGTTTCATAACTCACAGATAAGTTTGGCTGCAGAAGCAAAAGAAGAGCCCGTCTATGCACTGACCCGACTAAAGTGTACAGAGCCGAGGTCCTGAATTCGCTGCCTTGCACGGAGCACACTGACCGTGTGACCAGAGACTGCGCAGAGAGGCAGGGCTGGCGGGGATGGGGAAGGGGCCCCGGGTGCCCTCCACCTAGCTGGAGTACTCCTGTTCTTTCATACTTTTAGCTAAAAGTGTGTGCTGATTATTTGCTGCCTTCTCGCCATCTTACGTCTCTCTAGACTGCAATTTCTTGCCTAAAACATAACAGGAATCAGGGAGCTTTAATGCGTTTGGCTCGCAGTGCTGTGGGGTTCTGAAGGTGGAGCATGAAGATGGACCAGGATGCTCTGGTCCCTGGAGGAGGGGATTTCCTCCACCTCCTATCCCAACTCTAAGTCACGTGTTTGCCACAGCTGGGTCCTGTGTCTCTGTTGCCGTCTCAATTAAATTCAGCAGTGGCAGAACAAAGGCTGCAGCCACGGTAAACACACCGAGTTTCCTCACCTTGGTCGGTTGGAAACAGAAGTGTTTGCTCACGCTACTCTTATTCAGCATAGCGCTTCAGGCTGCAAGTGCCCTGTGAGAAGAAGCGCAAGCCTCGGGACGAGAAGAAACAGGCCCGCTCGACCCCGCAGATAATGTGAGTGTTGGTGAAGAAAAGCCCAATAGATCTGAGAGAAAAATTGGGGGACATCCTAAAAACACAACGAATGAATGCAATATACAAGGCGAACTTCCAAAAATCATGTTTCTATGGTGACAGTGGATTAATTAGATTTAAATCACGTATGCCACTCAAAACAATGAGATGAATGTTTCCTAAATAGTAATCTAAGGAAATCCACACAGAACTGCAGTGTTTCACTTATAAAATGCTGATAAAATAAACCGGGGAAAACTGTCCCAGGGCTGAGAGAGAGCCGTCCTATGTTCACCGACTCGAGGACATGCCACAGCAAAGCGATTGCCCTCCCAGCTGGACTCACGGGTTCAAGGTCATGACTAACAAAATCACCCAAGGGTTTCTACGGAACTAGGGAGCTCTGTTAAAGGTGATGGGGAAAGACACATCCAGAGCTGTTACAACAATTTGGGGAAAAGGAGGAAACTGGGAAGAATGACTCCACTCTGTGTTAAACCTTGTTGCTTTGGTTAAGACTTTTTGTTGTTTGTTTTGATTAAGACAACGGAATCCTGGAAAAGGGGTTAACACAGAGAGCAGTGGGGTGTGGGAGCAGCACCTCTCAAATACTGCCACCAAGAATAAGCTGGTGGAAGAGCCCTTTCACTGAGCCCCAGAACACTGGGGTACTGAGGGCGGGGTGAGCTGTCACCCGCTGAGAGGTGTCCCCTTCCTCCAGATGCCGTGTTGAAGCCTAGATCCTCTACGGCTGTGTTTGGAGGTCATGCCTTAAGAAAAGGTTATTATTCAGAGGAAGTGTGAGAAATAATCTAAAAAGCCTGATGCTTTCATCAGGAAAGGAAGAGACCAGGGTGTTCTACCCTCCATTCCTGTTTTCCTGGAGCAAATATAGTAGGAACCAGGGAGGAGAGGAAAAAGAGGTCTCACCAGAAGCAAGCCTTTTGCGATCTGATTTTAGGCTCCAAACACTGTGACTTTTAGACGTCAATTTCCATGTGCAGGCCTCCAGGGTGGGGTGTTTGACTACAGTGGCCCTGCCAAACTGATCTGTGGGAACTGGCAGAGTCCTTACACCTGACATGAGGAATGGGAGGTGACATGATCCCACCAGAAGAGACGTCAGGGGACTGGTGAATACTACCTCTAAAGACCTTTAGAAAAAGTCATATGGAAACCTACTGTAGACACTTCCCTAAAGAGGAAGTGTATGTGTGTGTGTGTGTGTGTGAACACGAAGACGTTCACATCTTGGGGCTTGGATGTGCATATGTATATATCATGGCACTGGCTGAATCTAGTCTCTACTCCGGTTGCTTTGTTTCTTCCCTTCTTGTGGTTCTCTTTTACGCCATATTCTCATCTGATCTCTTGAAGTCTTGGCAATTCTCAAGCATAGCCTGATGCTATCACCATTTGGGGAGAGAAACTACCTTTTAGAAAAATATTTCTTTCCCTAAACACAGAAAAGTATAAAACACTCATGAAAAGTAGATGCAAAAAATGGAAAGATATTCCTTCATTATGAAATGGGAAATAATGTTAAAATGTGCCTGCTACTCAAAGTGATCCAGAGGCCACACAATTCCTATCAGAATTCCAATAAGATTTTCACAGAAATATATGTTTTTTAATTCTAAAATTTAAGTGGAATCTCGGAAGAATCCACATACTGAAAGCAATCTTGGTGTTGGGGGGTGGGCAGGAAGATTGTGCCTCCTGACTTCAGAATACACTACAGTGCTACAGTTACCCAAACAGTATGACATCATGTCAGAAAGCAGGCCCATATTATACAAAACAGAAAAAGAAAGCTCAGAAATAAATTCACACATTTACAGTCAACCAGTCTACACCCAAGGTGCCAGGAGCACGCAAAGAAAAAAAAAATTCTCTTCAAATTAGCAGTGCCAGAAATCTAGATATTCACAAATAGAAGAATAAAATCAGATTCTCATATCTCACTGTTGTAGCCTACTTTCTGCTGCTGTAATAAAACACTGACCAACCACGGCTTAGCGAGGAAAGGGTTTGTTTGTTTGGAAGCCAAGGCAGAAACTCAAAACAAGAGCTTGAAGCAGAAGCCATGGAGGAGCACTGTTTTAGTGGCTTGCTGCTTCTGGCTTGGACAGCCGTCTGCCCAGGAATGGGACTGGCTATGGTGGGCTGAGCCCTCCCACATTAATTAACAATCAGGAAAATGCTCTGAAGACATGCCCACAGGCCAATCTGATAGATGTCATTCCTCAATTGAGATTCCCTCTTCCCAGATAAGTCTGGATTTGTGCCAAGTTGATAAAAACAATATGTGCATAAAAATCAACTTAAATACAGTCTTAAGTGCAAGAAGAAGTGAAGCTGTAAAACTCCTAAGAGACAATGTCGAGGGAAAATGCTTGTGAGTCCTAGGCTGGGGAAGGAATTCTTGGGGCAAAAGTGAAAATGGACAAAAGACATTGCATTAAAACAGTACAGAGGCAGCCTGTGACAGGAGAGATGCGGGACAGCCAGACATCTGACGAGGGCCAGCAGCGAAAGGAGTGCAGATGAGCAGAGATCCTGAATAGACATTTCTCAACAGAAGCGACCGACTGTATCAAAAGGCATTCTGCAGTGCTAATCTCCAGGTGCTTTCGTTTAATTTATGCTTCTTGACAAAAAAGATTCTGACAAAACTCAACTTAGGAGAGAAAGGGTTCCTTTCATCTCACAACACCAAGTTACAGCCCGTCACCTGAGACAGAACAGCAGGGACTTACAAACACCAGTCACGTCACAGTCATGGGCAGAGAGAAACGAACAAACATGCGTGCTGGGTTCTCAGAGAGCGCTGTTTATCCCGATGGAGCCCGGGACCCGGCCAGGAAATGGCGCTGCCACAGTCAGGGTTGGTCTTCTTACCTCGATTAACACAAGCATGTCCAGAGGCCAACCTTACCTTGATAATTCCTCATTGAGAGTCTCTCAGGTGATTCTGTTATGTCAAGTCGGCCATTAAAACTGCCATCCCAGGAAAATGCAAATTGAAGTCATGAGAAGGCGTTAACACTTCCTTCAGGATGGCTTCCTACCGCCGCAGCACACAGACAGTTGTGTGCTGGCAGAGAGGTGGTCTGGCTGCACAGTGGATGGTGCATTGGATGTCTAACACTCAGGGGACCCAGGAACTCACTGCTGGGAACACAAGCAAAAGACATGAACTCAGAGTCCTGAAGAGATGCGGCCTCACATACCCACTGTGGCACTGCACACATTAGCCATGTCAAGCTCAAGGGAGAGAGTGACAGAGGACAGAATTGGGGATATAGTGGGCAAAGGAGGAGCTTCTGCGCAAAGGTATGATATTTCCGTTACGCTGGACCCGCAAGCTCTGGGAAACTAACTCACAGCCTGGTGACCCAGGGCATGGCAAGCAGGCTTCACAGAAGCACAGTGGGTTCAAACAACAGGCAGCACATGGACCGTGGCCGTTCACTCTTTAGACCAGGGCAAGATGCTGGGGCTTCACTGAGCTACTGGCCTCTCACCAGGCTCTGTGTTTGACAGAGCATTTGGGTGCTGGGACTCATAGAGAGATCCCAGCCAGAGTCCGTGGGATAAAATGTTAGCATGGCCTAGAGAGGTGAGCTCTGAGTGAAGTCTGGGTAACACCTGGGAGGAAGTGGAAGTTCTGTGAGCAACTTGCTAATAACCTGAGTCAGAATCTGAAAGAAAGGGAAAGGCCAGATTGTTGTGAAGAATCCTGGCGGGGGGCATTGCATGGGGAGGAAGTCAGGTGGTGAGACAAGGTGGGAAGTCAGGTGGTGAGACAAGGTGAAGACTATGCTGGGGAAAATGAAGTCTGAGTTCCCATGAGCTGTGTACATAGAAGACTGGCATGCAGGCGACAGACTCGATGGGACAGTTCATGAGAGGTCACCAAGAGGCAGGTAAAGTCTTCAGGTGGGAAGATGAGCTACATGAGATGGTTGTATGGATATAACCCGGAGACTGTATTTTCTGATGAGTTCCCAGATAGTCCCTGAGACATCGTCTGCCTGGGGCACAGAGCAGCTCGTGGTGATTGGTTGGAACAGAGATGTATGACCTGCTCGAATGCCTTCTCCGTGCAGAGACCTCCATCCCCACCCACAAGGGGCTAACTGCCTGGACTCTTCCCTTTTCTTGGGTTGCTCTGATCATCCCCACGTGCACTTTTTTAGACAACAGAAGACACTCGAAGATGTTTGCTCTCCTCTACAACATTAGCCATCTCATCTGCATGCGAGCTTCAGCTCCCAAGAGACTTCATCTACTTCCAGCCCAGGCTCCAGAGCCTGTCCAGAGAAAATGGCAAGGAAGCTCCCCACAGCTGTGAATAGCACCTCTGTGTAAGCCAGCATAACAAACACATTTAGAAAGGGCCAGAGAACAGCGCTGCTTCACCGCAGGCAGCCAGGCAGCCGGTGCCAGGTGCGTAATCTTACCTTTCATCAACAAGTGAGAATTCTTGGCTCCCTTCACACCAGTCTTCCCTATTCCCTGGCCCACCTGGGACATGTACAACTTTTGACATGTCTTAAAGTACGTTTGCTTTGCAAAATTGATGGTGGTTTAGGGAGAGAGAGGCAGGCTCCATGAGGACTGTGCAGGCTGCACAGTAGAGCTCAGTACAAGCAGCTGCATTGCGGAGGGCTGTGGCAGCCCACGTGTTTACTCTAGGGTTCTAGAATGATCTGATAGCCTCTGATAGTTCACCCCAGGTCTGTACAATGAGAGGGTCCCATCCACCACAGGGAGCGGATTGGGCCTCCTTATTCATGTCCTTGAGCAGATGTGCCCACTGATGTCCGCCCCTTACGAGGCCCCAGCAGATTCAAGATGATGCCGAGAACCAGCATCTTTGCCCCCAGCCTCCAACACTCCCAGATGTCAGAACGGCAAAGACACACACTCCGCAAGGGCTCCAGCCAAGAGCCCAAGAATCGAGAAATGGAATCCAGCCTTCATGATAAATGTTTTGAGTCTGGTAATACCCAGAACCACCTCTGTTCACACAGTTGTCTTGAAGAACAGATATTGGCTTTCTCCTCAGCTCTGAGCTACCCCTCTCCCTCTGTCAAAAGGGAGGTGGACGAACGACCCTCAGCAGGCACAGTCAATCACATATCATTCTGGGTAGCCTCGACTGTCCCATTATTTGTGAGGACCCTTTTCTTCTTCCTACGTGTGAAGGGGAGAACCCCCGGCCACCCCTGGGGACCCCAGAGTATCAGGTCTGCTGGTCAAACAGCAAAGATCGTCTGGTGACCATCTTTATAGGTGTTTGTAGAGGCTGTTCCTGCTGCTCACAAGCTGTGTCCCTGGAGACACCATCGCTGGGTGTGTCCATGGTTCCCAGGAAGCTCCTTTGCAGGATGGAGTAGAGTCAGCCAACACTGCCTTCCGGTCCTTCCTTTTATCTGGCTATCAGGGATCTTCACAGTAAATTATAGTCATTCTGAGCCAACTTTTAAATTATTTGATAAATATCTAATGAAGTATTCATGTGCCAAAACTGTTCGTATTTTTATCACAAAGGTGTGTTTCTTCTTTGCTGGAGCTGATGGTGTAATTACTGCTCAGAGTTTCTGCGTGTGTTACATAGATGTCTGGTGCTCTGCCAGAAGCTTCTAGGGGGTCCAGGAGCAGGTCCAAAATGAGAGCAGAGTGTTTGAGGAAGTCAGCCCAGTGCCCAGGCAAGGTGGAGTGGGAGGCCCAGTTGGAGGCTATGCTCCCAGAGATATGTTGAGGGGTCTCCAGCATGCATATGCGCACACCACAGCTGAGAGTCCCTCCTTCCAAGTTAGTGTGGGAGCAGCTCCTGAGCACTGGGGTACAGAGCGGGCCAGCACATACCTGTGTCACGGTCTTCTCCCAGGCAAGGCCGTACAGGTTAGGGTTAAGGGTTAGGGTTAGGGTTAGGGGTTAGGGTTAGGGTTAGGGTTAGGGTTAGGGTTAGGGTTAGGGTTAGGGTTAGGGTTAGGGTTAGGGTTAACCTAACACCTGGGAACGTCTCACCAGATCTGGGTGCATCTGACTCACTGGATGGCACAGCCATCCAGCAACTCCTATTGCCCTGAGTGAGACAGTAGTCAAACCTCACCTGAAGGATAGGGGTGGCCCCCACAAGGGCCAGACAGCCAGTCATCACTCCTGAAAGTAGAACTTGCCCAGCTTCCCTTCAGAGCCAAGAGCCCTTTCTTTAGAGAAGCTCAGCTCTCTCACCTGCTTGCCTGTCTGCCCGGTCTCCTGTACCCACCCACAGAGAGTAGATGTCTAACCAGTCCTGAATATCTATCACAAGTGCCACAGGCCTGCCAGAAAGGAGAAGCCAATTGGCCAGGGAAGGAAGCTCAGGCTAGAGCCCGGAATCATGTGAGTTTACTGTTGGCTTTGATGTGCGCATGCGGAAGTGGAAGCCTTTCGTTGTAGGGTTTGCCTGGAGGGACTAACATGCTCGCCCTTCCCTGGGTGCCTGTGCAGGCTCTCTCCGCCAAGTCCCTGGACTCAGGGCTGCTCTGTGCTTCTCCCATGGCTCCCTTAGGACAATCATGGTCACGGAGATGCCCGCTCCCCCGAGTACCTGCAGATGCTGCTACTATGCATTGCGACTTGTTGTTCCAGCTGGGAGGAGCCGAGTACCCCTGCTGTTCATAGAGCAGCCATCTGGAAGGGATGACAAGCTTGCTTATCCATAGAATAGCCACAGCCTGTGCCTGCCATTTGAAAATATTAGCATGGCAATATGTCAAGAACCAGGAAGCTGTAAAGAGAAACCAAACTTATCAGCTAAGGCAGGGGATGAGCAGATTTGGGGTGAGTCCTTGAAAAATGAGCATGACTCAGCCACGCAATAAAGATTCACATCTTGCAGAAGTCAGCACAGCCCTGGCCAGGACTCAGCACCTCTCCTCCATGTTCCTCCATGTGCACAACTTCCCACAAGCACAGCAGAGCACGTGCGTCAGTGATGTCTGTCTGCAGACCCCTCTGGACCTCACTCGGTGACTCATAAATAAAGGTTCTGAAAACCTTACGGCTAAAACTATTCAGTCTTGTTTTGTTTTTTTCCACCAAAGAAGTGATTTTTTTTTTTCATGAATGTTTAAGACTGAACAAAACTGTGTTTTATTTTTGAATCATGAAAGAGGATATTTAAAAAAATTAACCTCATACACCAACATTATTTTTAAGTGGTAAGGCCAAATCATTTAGCTTCTGCATGCTGCCAAGGAGTCCCCAGGTCCCTGCAAGGGCTGGCCTGGCTTATTTGTGGCTGTGGTCACTTTGTTGACCCGCTAAAAAAGAGACCAAATCTTTCTTAAACTTGAATGTGGAGACAATGTTCCTGGAAGAGGACCCGGAGCCTCTCCACTCACCTGGCTTGGTGAAGCCTTGCAGGATTCCTGAGTGGTAGCAAATGAGACCCAGGCAGAGCATGTAAGTGCTCTCTCTCTCTCTCTCTCTCTCTCTCTCTCTCTGGCTTATCAGATCTAGTCAGGAAGGCTGTTCCCTGAGCAGCTGCAGTGTAACCTGAGCAGGTAGGAGCTGGGGCATCTCCAGTGTGAGAAGTGGTATACAAAGCACACAAGCACACAGAGATGGCAGAGGTGGGGACCACAGGTCATAGCTGACCTTGACCTGGAAGTCAAGGAACAGCATGGTCGGACAGTAGTCAGAGGAAACCAGCAATGAAGAGGCAGTGAAACTTGTGGCTGGTGGCGAAAGATCTTGGGCCTGAAAGAACACGCCGCCCCGGGAGCCCCGTGAACAGGGAGCCCGGTGAACAATGGAAGTGAGTATCCAACATATAGCTTGCTCTTGACAACTCCAAACTTATAGGGGGAAACACTTCAAGAAATTGCCCCAGAATTTCAGTCTTCTAAGCTGCTAGGCCCCCAAGAACACAACCCAGCAACCATCTGTATCAAGGACATTCCTGTGAAACTCAAACCTTCATGGTTTGAATGCCTTGAAAATGAGCAAATTCTTAAATCTGGACAAAGACTCAGAACCATCTTTCCTGTGAGAAAATGGCTTCATGTCTGTGACAGAAAAGTAGTGTCCACCTTAGATTTTGACACCCTCACCATCATCACTTGGACATCAGAGAAGAAGAAGAGAAAGTTCCTGAGATCAATCTCTACTTCTAAGGGTGACCAGTGCCCAGGCTAAGCTACAAGAACCCATGAGGACACTCCTCATGGGAAACACCCCAGCTCATGCCCTTCTGGGAGGATCCCAGCCTTCCTGCTCTCCCGAGGTGCTGGGCTCAGCTCTCGGAAGCTTCCCAGGGCTTCGGCTCTCTCACCTGTGCAGAGGTTCCTGTCTCACAAACTCTACTGTGTTCCCAAATAGAGATGTTGCAGCCCTTCCCATCATCCTGTATCTGGTGCGGGGCTTCCGGAAGCATTCGAGGAAAAGTAAGGCCAGTAGGCTGAGGCCTGGCCTGGCAGGACTGGGTGTCTCCAGAAAGAGAGAGCTAAGGAGCTTGGGAGCATTGACTTTCTCAATGCACAGGGAAGAGACCATATGGGGACATAATGAGGGGGCAGAGGCTGCTGTTTGCAAGCCAAGGAAGAGTCTTTCTCTAGAAAGCAATTTGCCCAGCATCTGGATTGAGGACTTCTCGCCTCAGCTTTGAGATTAAAAGCCCGTTGTTGGAGCACAGGCCAGGACAGCACAGTGTAATCGTGGATAAAGCTACAGAGACCAGGCTGGGGTTCGACTTGGGCAGGTTGCCATGGCCAGCTGAGATACAGAGATCTCACACTTAGTTATTCCAGGTCTCCCAGCTCGGCACAAGACCCTTGATGTGGCTCTGTATCTTCTAGGCCAGCGGTTCTCCACCTCCCTAATGCGGTGACCCCACCACCCATAGAATGATTTTCACTGCTACTTCAAAACTGTAATTTTGCTACTGTTATGAATTATAACATAAATATCTGCTATGCAGACGGTCTTAGGCCACCCCTGTGAAAGGGCCGTTCAGTCCTCAAAGGGATCTCGGCCCACAGATTAGGACCACTATCCAGACTCTAGCTTTCTCACTGGACTCTTGTCAAAGCTCCAGAAAAGCCAGAGGTTGCTGCCCTGCAAAACTTGGGCAGCAGGGTTGTAGCAGTGCAAGGTGCCATCTGCACGGTGTCTCTAAGTAACCAGGCATGAAACAGTGGGACATTTGATGACAGAAAAGCTATGGACTATTTCCAGAAGCGTTTACTTTGACCCGCATTCTCTCTCAAAATCCGGGAAAGCTACAGGACCTATCCCCCATTGGAGCCTACTTCCTGAAGAGCGAGACACCAATTCCACCTACCGCGGAGACACTGGCAGACCAGCATTGGCTGCAGCACCATGTACAACATCTAAGGCAGGCAGCCATCGAGGTGTGCGCCAGCAAAGGAGAAGATGAGAGCGTCGTTCATTTGCACAAAGGGATGCTTTCTCAGCCACAAAGAAGGAAGTTGGGTCCTTTGTAGAAAAATGACTACAACTGGGGATCTTCATATTACGTGGCTTAAGTCAGCCTCAGAAAGACAATTCCTGCATGTTTTCTCTCATTTGTGAGCCCTGGACTTCACAGAGCCATAAAACCATACTTATACAGACGGCACAGGTAGAACACTGCAGAACAAAGGCACTTACGGGAGGGAGAGAAAGGAGGGTGGAGGGAAATAGAGTGTGTGTGCTCAAAATGTGTTACGTATACATGAGAATAGAGATACAAACTTGTGTCATAGCAATAACTAAAAATCAGTTTAATAACAAGATAGGAAGTGTCTCAACTTTCCTGAGTCTGAGGCCAACAGAGTGAAGAATAGAGGCAGATGCAGCCTGTGGAGGTCGGCGCCTCCCCCACCCAAGGGCCTTTCCACAGCACGGCATCCCCTACCCACCCAGTGAGCTCAGACCTTCTGGAAGAAGCAGCCAGTGTGAGCAGAGCTGGGAGGCTTCTGAGTTGTGAGGTCAGAAAAGGGCCACCCTAGCTCAGGGCAGGTGGGAGGGACAGCAGCCCAGGCCCTCCGTGCGCGAGGTGCTCTGTGCTCTGTTCATCCTCCTGGTGAACTCTCAGACCACATGGCAGGGGTGAGCATATTTTTAGCTTTGCCCATAAATATTTTAGTTAAATCTTTATTAAATCTCATATGATTCACTCCATAATTATGGTTCCTCTCTGTGAATCGTTCACTGTTAAATCATTTCTAGAATTAAAAGAAAACTCCCAGATACAAGTTGCCACCTAAGATTCCCAACCAGACATGGACAGCATGGGCAGAGTGATCACCCACCCTGCCAGGCTCTCTGCTCCCCACAACCCTTCCATGTGCCTCCATCCACCTGCCCCTCTGGCCAGCTCCTTCCTAGTTACCAAGGGAGGACACCTAGGTGGCTCACCTCAGGGTCTTTCTCTTGCTTAGAACTTTAAATCTGAGGCTTCTGCCCTGGGAGTCAAGAAAACAGCTTTGTGGAAAGGCTGAGGACCCGTAGCTACATTTTAGGACAGCAACAAAGAAACTTAGGTAGATGGTGCCTTTCATGCCAGTGACAACTTCTGGGCCAGGCCAAGCAGGGCCATCCTGGGGCCACTGGGACTGGGACGCAGGTGGAGCTCGTCAAAGTCCTCTAGCTCAGCGGACAGTGCTGTCCTCCCGGCCCTGTCCACGGGAGGCCTTCGCCTTGCTCCCCACAAGCATGGTTTGCGCAAACCCAGCTATCCCTCACACCAATTCTTTCTTCTATCCAAAGCACTATTTTCAAAACCTCTCCCATGATCAGGCTGTGTTTATAAAAGCCTCACTACCTACGTGTAGGACGACACCCCTCCCCTGTGGAGGAGGAGGAGTTGTGGCACCTACCTGGACCTGCTGTGAGGGAAAGGCGGAGCTCTCAATGACTGCACGACCCCGCCATTGCTGCGTTGTTGAGGCTCACGACCCCGCCATTGCTGCGTTGTTGAGGCTCACGACCCCGCCATTGCTGCGTTGTTGAGGCTCACGACCCCGCCATTGCTGCGTTGTTGAGGCTCACGACCCCGCCATTGCTGCGCTGTTGAGGCTCACGACCCCGCCATTGCTGCGCTGTTGAGGCTCACGACCCCGCCATTGCTGCGCTGTTGAGGCTGTTGTGCGGGACGGTGTGTCTCATGCTTCTGACTCTTAAACATTTCACTTGCCTCGGACTTACATCGTCTTCACAGGATACTCACCGTGAACAGTGCTGCTGTTGTTTCATGATGAAAATGTGTTTGCTCAGTTTACGCCAGGAGGCTCTGCGTCACCACCCCCAAAATCACACTTGGAATTGGGGCCTTTTCTGCCATAGGGCTCTTTCTGCTGCCTTTGGTGAGTTCGCTCAGCGCTGAGTGTGGGGAGGACCACCCCTTACTAAACTACTTAGCTGCCAGAAGGGGAGGAGAAAAGTTCTGTGTGGAATTGTAGACCTGGCTCCACACACTTCCCAGAGTGCGAGGCCACTCACAGGGCGGAGGCCGGTGCTGGGCTCCCGCAGGCCACACGCAGGGCCCAAGCGGGGCCTCCCTTGTAAAGGCTAAGTGGCTGCTTCACAAACACACCCTCACGGGTTTGGACCTCATGTCTGAGGAAGCACGTGGGTGATCATCTGGCTGGCTGGGCATCTGCCGGACCCAAGACAGGCTGCCTCTCCTCACCCAGGGTAAACAAGCTCGCTCCAGGAGACTGCTCTGTTAAGTAGTCAGCCACAAGTTTGTTTTCTCTGAAGGAAACTGAGGACAATTTTTCTATTGTACAAAACTAAGCCTGTGGAACACTCATCCCTCACACCTGCCTCCCTCTTGGGAAGTAAGGCCTAGATACCGTCTGCCTCCTGAGGAGCCAGCACTCAGAGGTTCTTGTAGTTCCTGGGCAGTGGCAGCATAGTGCAGGCCACCACCCATGGAGGCACACGACCGGGGAGGGCAGGCATACTCTAAAAGCTCTGAGTCCGCCTGTGCAATGCTTTCTGCTCTGTCTGCCACATGTCTGCTTCTTCAAGGCAGCCTCAGAGAACCTCAGATTTGCCTGTGGAGCTTACGGCTTGGGGCAAGACAGCAAGTCAGGGACCAACAGCTTCTGCCCTTTGGAAGATCCAACTTTTTGAAACTATAAAAGTAATATCAAAAGTAGATAAAGAAAATCCTGCCCAAGGCTGGAAATGGGAGGCCAGAGCCTCCGCCTGCACCTGCACAGCCACTGCTAACCTTGTCGCTGTTGCTGTTGGTGGTGGTGGTGGTGGTGTTTGGGGAGGGGGGGGGGTCCTGTTATTTTTATGGCTGATTGCATACTGCAGAATAACATGTCAATGTGACCACCTTGGAATGGATGGGTACTACATCAAAAAATATTATAAAACAGAATAGCAGAGGTCACCAGGGACCTCTGCCAACGCACCGCTGTCCCGCTGCGGACCCCAGGTGACCAGTGCTGCTGACCCTGTGTGTCCTTTCTCTCAGTCTCACACGCACTGCATCCTTCTTGTGCTGAAGATGCTACAGAACTCGTTCTGCTCAGGACTTGGTTTTTTCCTTAGAAAACACTTCCCAGTGATCCCCGGCGACACTGTAACTTCTTCCTACAGCCCCCTAACATTCTGCCACGTGGTGGGGTGGCAGCTCCCCCACTCCTGCCCATCATTAGTGGTACCTAGCCACTCTGGGTGTTACTGATTCATCTCATCGTGTGTCTGCAAAGAGTGAAGTGGCCACCCAGGTGGACTGGGGAGCTTGTCACCTGTTCCTCTGCTACACGGTGTCTCGTGGGCCTGCCTCTGGCTCCTGCTGTGCCCACTTTTCACAGATGTGTGCTGACAAGGGAAACTGAGATGTGCAGAGCACTTGTGCTACTGCCCTTTGTCCTCTGACCTACTCCCACTCCCCAAACCCTGACCGCCCTGCTCCCTGTGGAAACTCTAGTTCATGCCTTGTAGCTCTTCCCTGGCTCTGTAGACACCGGTGACCTCTGTCCTCACCAGACAATGATGTAGAATCATTGAGTGAACCCATTCTTGGCGATGAGTAGGTAGATGAGTGTCACCCATTGGCTCTGTTCCTCCGGGGAGCTCTGACAGATACAACCACAGACAGAGACCTGCAGTTGCAGTATCAAGAGGGCCAAGCCCTGGGCTGTCCCCTGTGCTCACACTGCGCACCGCGGAGTCGTGGGGAAGAAAGAAAACAGAGGCAGCAGGACTCGGGCAGATGGACTCGCTGGACTTGGCACGAAGGAAGTGTCCGAAAGGCAGGAGAGATTACACTGAACACAAGTCTGGGAACACTGTGGATTTTGTCGCTCAGCAGCTGTCGGTGAGCACATCCAGAACAGCCCGGATGAGCGGCCAATAGGGACACTGCAGATTCAGGGCAGCACAAAGCACACTGGATAGTACCTATCATCAAAATGGGTGACATTAAAACGAGAGGATCGTGAATCCAGAGAGAGGCTTTCCCAAGTGGTGAGAAAGCAGCTGTATTCTCATGCTGACCCAGCTGAAGAGAGCGGTCCAGGACTAGAGGACTTTGGAGCAGGTGAGGTGAATAGTTCAGACCGCTTTCCCGCGTGTGGCCCTGCTGCTCGCCTTCCTTGCAGGCAGCACACACATTCCTCACGCAACCCCACCCTTCTGAGGCTGCTATCACAGAAGCTCTTGGATGGAGCACACTTCCTCCTTGAAGCCCTAGCCTTCCAGGGCTCTGACCAGCTCTTCCAAGTTGGACTGTCGTCCTGGTCCCCCCCTCCCGCCCCCTACACATTCTTGTTGTCCTACCCCCCACCCCCGACTGCGCATTCTTGGCCAAGCCGCATCTCTCCTCAAGTCCCATGTCTCCCTGTGTGTTGGATTCCTTATGTGACTTGCTGGAGACGATCAGACTTTTTTAATCAGTGTGCATGCATAAGGTACATTTTTATTATTTTCAGCTGGTCTGAAAACGGTTCTCCCGTCTCACTCACTGGCCGCTGGTTTGGACACTGAACCCTTGATTTAAAATCACTCCTCATTATTTCAAAGACATCTTCTTCTTCCTCAGGGCAGTGGATTTTATGGAAAGGCTTTTGCAAACCTCCAGGCTTTTTTTTTTTTTTTCAGTCGATACATTTTGTTCTTCTGGGTGCTTTTGCTGTCTACCGGTTCTCCAAGGAAGCCTGAGCGTCCCCGGAATCTGATGAGCTGAAACTCCTCCACAGTCGACCCTGCTCCGTTCTCAGTGAGTGCGTCAGCCTGAAGATCGATGCCTTCCTTTGACTCTGAGTTTTCTCTTTTCTCCTTTTGATTGGTTTCCCCAAGCAGAGTCTGAACTTTCTATCATTCTTCCGAGGAAGACGCGAGGCCCCGAGCCCGGCTGATTGCACATTCTGTCCATGTTTTTCCATCTCTCCATTTGCAGTTGTTTTCTGAGAGATAATCTGGCTTTTATCTTCAAGTTTACTAATTGAATCTTTAATTATCCTCATTCTGTTATTGAGCCCTTTATGGACTTTTACAATTTCCTTTAATCACAACTGCGGTTTCTACAAATGTCTTCTGCTCTGTCGTTGTTCAGCTTTGGGCGACGTTTGGTTCTTATTATGCTCTGTACCGTGGGAACAGCGTTCCGCCGTCACTGGAGCGCTTCTGAGCCCGGCTGGCTTCTGTAATTTAGGGGACAGAAGCCAACGGAATGCTTCCCTCTTACACCTTGTGGAGACACACTCTTAAATACCGCAAGGCCCGATCCTTTGCAGAAGGGGACTCTTCCCCACCCCGGCTGTCCCAGCACTCTGAGCTATCCCTATTATAATCATGTCTACAGTGCCCTCGAGCACCCAGGCAAGGCCCAGGCTTGGCTCCCCAGTCGGTGCCCCTGGGAAGTAGTGGGACCTTGGTGAGGTCAGAGGTGAGAGGTCCTTTAGTCACTGAGGGGTGTGCCTGAGCCAGCCTGGGGGTTCACAGGCTCCTCTTTCTCTTTGTTCTCAGCTACTGAGTGAGTGTTCCAACTCTACCATGCACTCCCTCCTCCGCTGGCCACCTTAACATAAGCCAAAGCCAGGAGACCAGTCAGTCGTGGATCGAGCTTCCGTATCGGAGCGCCAGAAGCAAACTTCTCTCCGGAGTGATGCTGTCTGCACTGTGTGGCAGTGACGGAAGTCTGACTAAAGCATTACCCTACATGGAGATCCTACCACAGGAGGATTGCTGTCAGGACACTGAGCAGCAAGGGGCTGAGAGGCCTGAGTATCCGCTTCTGGGGCGGGGGGTGGAGGGGCCCTTCTTGGACTCTGCTCTCCTGTCTCCCATCGGCAGGGCTGGAAACCAAGTGTCTTTTCTCTGGCTCACCCCTGGGTTAAATGGGGGACCCAGAACTCACGGCTTCCACAGGTGAGTCATCTCCTGTGGCCTCCTGGGTGCATCTCAGGAGGACAGACAGATCCCCGCATCCACCAGATGACACTCCACCCCAGCCATGTGCCTGGGAGAGACCAATACCACAGAGGACCTGAATGAGAGAAGGTGGATCTTTGTCAGCACAATGCTGGGCCATCTGCCATGAAGTGTGACTGACAGGGTTCGGCATCTCTCCATAGCCACCCACCACGGCATAGGCACAGGGGATAGCCCACGAACCTGACAGGGAGCCTAAACTCCTCTTGTCATCGATGCCTCTGCCCTGAGATGTCCTGATTTGAGCTTGACCTCACAGTCTGGCTTCTCTTCCCAGAATTATCCCTTGGAGTATCGGCTGATTGGCTTCAATAACTTCCTGCGTTTGCTCCAACTGAATCAGTTGCACACACCCCAGGGGTTTATAAGCCGGAAATATCTGGAGCCTGATATCAAATATCAACAAGACTGGAAGAGTCACTGGGAATCATTCCCATGTAGATGGCGCACAGGCTGACCGGAAGGGCGTCTGGACTGTCTACACCGGCAGTGTCTGTTCACCGCGCACTGTGTGAGGTAGGACTGCGTCACGTCTGCCCCGGTGGTAAGCCTCATTCTGTCTCTTCCTACACAGAAGAACTAGCCTGCGATTAAATCTGTGTTCCCATGACCACCATGTGTGAGAATGATCATATTCCACCCACTGCTGTCGTTAAACAGCCTTCCCAGGGCTGGACATCGGTGCACTCACGCTCACACGCGTACACGCCTGTTCACATGCATACTTCCAAAGTCACACACACGTGCTTACCTCCTGACATGCTCATGCTTTCACCCTCAGGCCAATGGCTCTCTACGGTGACAGACAGTCCCTCTGGTCCCTTCTGGGTGGCTGTGGATGTGGCCACTTTGGTGCTAATGCTGCCTTATTCTGAATGACTACAGGCCTCACTCCCTGAGAACAAGGACAAGTCCAGCCTCTCACAAGTGTGGTCAGGACAGGGATGCCCAGGAAACAGAGGGGCTTAGCCTGCTCCTTAGTCTTCTCAGTTCAAAGAGGCCCTTCCCGCTCATGGGGCCCATGGAACTACAGAGAGCAAGCAGCAGCTGCAGAACTTCAGAGAGAAGCAGGCAGCCCTTTGCTCTCACTGGTGCTACTAATGTCTGTCTCCCAGCACTAAGGACAGGCAGCCCACCCTCCAAGCAACTGGAAGGCTTGGGTAATAGTGTTCTCCTTCTCTGTGATCTAAGGATGTATGTCATTCCTGCTCTTTCAGGATCTCATGTAAGAACACTGTCTCTGGGCAGAAGCGTGGGGAGGGACAGCACAAGTCCGACACCCACCCTGGTGAGCTGCTGAGCCATCAGGAGCCGTCGACCATCATCGGCACCCGGCTCCTGACGCCTGAGAGGTTCTTCTATGTGCCTCCACACGCTGTCCTGCTGAAGACATTTGGCTTAAATGACAGCGTGCTCATTCCTGCAACATTGCCAAATGTTTAAAGCTTGATCATATGCGCACAGACCTGTGGTTGTAATACATACAGGAGAAGTGGGTGGTGGGTTGGAGGGAGGCCAAAGGGAAGGGAGAGAAGACACTGTCAGCTAAGTCCACATGATCTCACCCATGCGATGCCTGTTAAAATGGTTGAGAAGGAGAGACGAGTGTAGGTCCCCATGAAGGAAATGAGAAACTGGAAATCACCATTTCCGGGAGGGAAATGCCAAGATTCCAGCGTTTCTGTGAGCTTCAGGCTGCCATGTGCCGAACAGTTTTTTCTCAGCAGGCCTGAGAGAATGGAGACAGTTAGCACTCCACCTTCAGATGAGGGACTGAGCCCAAGATAGCTCACGCCTCTGAGACTCAATTTCATCAGACAGCAAAACATGTCAGTTCACTGCCTTTTGAGTATGAACTCGTGTGTGTGTGTGTGTGTGTGTGTGTGTGTGTGTGTCCGTGCGGGTGCATTACCAAGTACAGATGTGTGGTATTGTACTTATGCACATCTATGCATGCGTGTCCATGTCCATGCGTGTGTGTTCTGTGCATATGTATGTATATACATATTCATGCTTACGTGTGACTCCATAGGAACGTGCACACATGCATGGTATTAAGGGCATGTGCACCTCTATGCCAGTGTCCTAGTATGCATGTGTGGTTAAGTGTGCATAGTGTATTCCTGTACCTACATGCATGCTTGAATATGTATGCGTATATGCGCAGGGGTCCAGGTGCACCTGTGGGTGTTCCTGTGCATGCATGTATATGTACACGTCCACAGATCTGCGTGTGGGTTTTGTTGTTGTTTTTAGAAAATGTTCCAAAATCTTAGGGGCTTTCCACGTGAAGATTGCACAACTGTTCTCTTCCCTGTCATCTTCCTCCATATTGAACTTCCTATGCTCTCTCGTGCGCTCTCTCTTACTCTCTCTTAAGTAACCTATGTTACTTTCGTAACTAGGAAAAAAAGCCAGTCTGCAAAAGGCGATTAACAGTAGACTGGTTAGGGCTCTGGTGAGGTTACACTGACCCCCTTGGGTGTGTAGACCGCTCTCTGCCACGCCTTCTCAATCTCATGGACACACCTTGAGATGGCCTGGCGGGAGCTCAGGCTTCTGCTCTTCCTGGAGGAGTTAGGAGTCATGAGGAACCTTTGAGGGGTGGTGCTGCCACAGACTGAGCAGCTCAGCTGTAGGTGGCATTTAAGAAGACAGGAACTCTGTGCCCAAACAGCTTTATAATGCACACTACACAAAAGCTGAACTTCCAAGATAGTGACCCCTCCTCCCCCGAGCTGTCCCTCAGCTACCCGTACTGGTCAATAGTGACCTACACTACCGCCGAGGACAGAGCTAGAATCCAGTGCTTCTCTGGTGTCACGTGTCCGTGGCGGCTCTCACAGGGCAGAGAAGACCCTCGAAATTCTCCATCCCAATCCCATCAGGCTGGTACCTGGTAAAAGATCACAAAAGGCAGAGGCACGAGCGCCTGCAGCCATTCACACTGGGTCTCTGTGTCCAACACCCTGGGTTACACTAGGAGTGAGTCAGCTTGGGAGTCTCCACTCAGATGCACGGAGAGTCCTGAAGCCCTGGCTACCTGAGGACACAGGGACAGCCCAGAACCAGCTCACAATTTAGACATGTGTGAGCATTCAAGTCAAGAGCAGGCCAAGATAGGCCTGTCGTGTTTGGTTAAGTTTTGCTTAAAATCTGTATCTGACAAGTTAAAACTAGACGGGAAGGTGCCTGAGGTTACCCAGCTGCAAGAAGCCTGTGGAGTCATGGTTTGATAGGGCTGAGATAGTGCTCATGTTGTTAGTGCAGTGGAGGAGGGCAGGAGATCTCCTTCGTGTCCACTTTTCCTGGGCGTGGCTTGTATTTGTATTTGTGCCCATGGAATTCTTCTGAATTCTGGACTGAGGAGCTGGCCTGCAGAGGCTCTGGTTTGAATGGGACTCTGCCTCTGCTAAGTGGGGAAGTTCTTGGAGGAAGATCAGTTCCCAATCAGAGCCTCAGATCAGCCAGGTGTGCTACAAGCCCAGCCAGGTTCTGGGAGCTGCTGCCAGGCCTTGGCTGAGACTCACGGCCAGGCCTGTGCCCTCACTACCCCTCCAAGGACATCTGATCAGCAGCTGCGGCCAATGTTGAGCATCCACAGAAGCCAAACACACTCTTCGTGCCTCAAAGCTGGGGGTTTCTGTCTACCTGTCTCACACCCTCAGTACACACGTGTACTGCTCTCCAGGTTCACATAGGCCGTCTGACGGCACCATCTTGGCTGTGGTTCTGTGCAGAGCCCAGTGTTCTTTCGACCGCCTCAGGGTGGATTACGGGCTCATTTACAGAAGGAAGGGTGCCAGTTTTCAGTTTCAGTGGCCTGGGGCTACTTGTTCCCCTTGGTTTCCACCAAGGAGAAGTGGCCGTGAAAAGCTTGTAAAGTGGCAAGCTGGCCCGGCAGGTGCCCCGCGGACCACCGGGGTGCTGGTGGCCAATGCTTGCAGGTGCAGGCAGCTTGTGGGTGGCTCCCACGCTGTACAGACCTGAAGCTAAGGGCGGAGCCAGCCCGGGTCAGAGCAGTTCCCAGACTGCCTTGCAGATTGGCCTCAAGGATTTCCTTTTCTCTCACAGGCTGGTTCTTGACTCTCAGGATGGACACAACCAATAATCCGTCTGATTTTCCAGGGGTGCAGCAGAAGGCTTCTCCTCATGGATTCTGCCAAGAACCTGAATGTTACACTGTGCTTCTGATGTTCCTGGCCAGGGAACATTCAGGCCTATATTTGGTCTGAGCAAGGCAGAGCCCTGACAGACATACAGATATTCTCTATATTTCCTTTTATAAATGAGGACTCAGGGTAGAATAACCAAAGTCTCCCATGGTGCCTTGGGGCCACATCTCCAGGAAGTAGCCACCCTTACACATTGACTTGGGCAGAATCCTATGGTGACCTAGGTCCAGGATGCTCTGCCTGCCACTCAGCCGTCTCTCCAGTTCATGCTTTCTAGGCTCCTATGTAAACTCCTTCAAGCAGCAGGAGGGCCGTGAAGGGGCCTCTCTGATGAAGGGAAGTTGAGGGAACAGCTTTTTTTTATGTGTGCTTTAGATTCAGAAATATAAACTCATCCCACAAATTGTCAGATCCCACACTGACTGTGGCTACCTGGCCCCCTCAGGTTGGATCTGAAGCCAGCTCACCCTCCACACATCAAGCCTGGGGACACTGTTATGAGCTCTTGCCTGGTGACCTCAGCGATTTGAGTAATCAGGCTGTTTTTCACATAACTCTGGTTTGATTAAAACCCAAATACATTTGGCCAAACACGTTCCCCTTTAATTCTTCAGCAGATATTTATTTTAAGGGAAATATAAGCCCTGTAATACCGATCCCCCTTGTTGCAGCCTCCAAGCCAGCTGTCGGTGGTTGGGGGCCCCTGCCAGTGCCCTGGACTGTCCCTGAAAGTCCTGTTCAGGAGAGGCAGCCACCCACGGCTCAGTAAGCCTTCCCATGCACAGAGCCCACAGCCATCAGCTGCAGTCCTCCGATACGTGCCGGGCGAGGATGTGTGTCAGTTCTGAACAGGACTGAGTTTTTGTTGTTGTAACTTATAACCCATGATCTGTGAGTGGTTTTAGACTAGGAAAAACATGTTTTCTCTGCCCTGACTGACAGGGAACTCAAGTCTGAGGAAAAGCCCTGACTTTCCCATTCTTGGACTTACCTAAAGCTCTCCAGACTCCGTTCACTTCGTGTCCTGAGCTGGTATCTACTAACAAGAAAGACGAGAAGTGTGGGTGAAACGCCAGTGAGAACGTTCCAGGCCCATGCGCTGCCGGAACAGTGCAGCCACTGTGTGGTTCAGTGCAGGGGCTCCTCAAAGCCAAAAATAGACTTGTCAGACTAACGTGTTACACCACACCTCGGTACAGACCTGAAGTCACATGCCGCAGAGATACCTGCGAATATATGCTCAGCTCACGCTGGCCAAGTTATTATGGTCTATCTAGGTGCCGTGACAGATGTAGGTGAAGTATGCCACACGTGCACAACGGCTTCTTATTCGGCCATAAAGGAGAACATATTTGTGGGGAAATGGGCGCAACCGGTAGACACTGTACCAAAGTGAGCCGGATTCAGAAAGACAGAGATATTTTTCTCTCCTCTGTGAGCACTGGAATTTATACAGATACATAAAATCATAGGCACATGTAGAAAATGGAAATAGAAGCAAGCCTTGGGTGATGAAGAGGACCAGTAGGGAGAAGAAAAGGGTGGGGGTAAGCAAATGCATGGCATACTCGAAATACCATTGAAAAGGTCTCCGTAAAGCACATCCCGTATATAATGAATATATGTCAATACAATTGTTTAAAAACATTTCAACCTCACAGAAATTTCCTTTCTAAGTCACCCACGACAGCAGCATCATTTCCTCGGAAGGAAAACACGAAGCTCTGTGTCCATCAGTTTATCATTACGGTCACAAAAAAAAAAAAAAAAAAAAAAAAAAAAAAAAAAACCTGAGCTAATTAGCTTATAAAGAAAAAAGACTTCTATTTTTGTCTCACGGTTTTAGTAGTTCCAGTCCATGGTTGCATGGACTCAGCTTTCAGGGCATTGTGGGGTAGTGGTAGGAAGAATGAGATAGAAGGAAGCCAGGAAGCCAAAGGAGTCGAGGAAGAGCCTGGCCCCACAGCTCCCTTCAGCCCTTTGGACCTAAGGACTTTCCAGTTGCCGGCTCTTGAAAGTGAGAAGCCTTTATCACACAGCCTATGGGAGACACTCGACATGTACACATAGCAGTGTTCCATCTCACAGCACAAAGACCCTCGGTCCATCCCAAGACTCTCCAAGTCTCACCTGTCCAGCATCGCCCAAAGGACCAAGTCTGAAGACTCCTCTGAGACTCCAGACAGACTTGCCCAGAGCCCCTGTTACAAACTTCCACCAGCCAGATTCCTGTTCTAAGAATAAGGAGCAGGGGAAGCAGAAAGCAGGAATCAGACCAAGACCAAAACTCAGCAGGGAAAGCATGACACGAAGTCACAATCTCCAGGGAACTTCTAAGGAGTCCCATCACGGGACATGAGCTCCCAGGACCATGGGCACCTCCATGATTAAAACACGGCTGGCAATATACGTGACTACTCTTTCAGGCTGGCTTTGCACGGTATCCATAGCTTTTTCCAAAAGGGATGTTTCACATTATTGGTCTCTACTTTCCTGTTGGGAGTGCATGCAGCACCTCTGCCACACCACCCTGGCGTCCAGAGCATTCCCTTGAGAACCTCCAGAAGCCTCCATGGTGCAGTCACTTTTCATTCTGCATATCTGCAGAACCTGCGCAGTGGAGTCAGTCACGAGGTGTGCTACCAGCAGGAATCGTGCTTGAACCGAATGTGCAGTACCCGTGGACATTGCAGGGACTGAACAGAAGGAAATGGGTCGGATTCCAAGGACAGTTCTGGGCACGCAGAGCACTCCAGGGCTCTTTGGGGGGGAAATTGCCCTGGAAAACTCTTTGAAACACATTTGCATTTCTCGTTTCTGAGCTCGCAGTAGAGGCCTGAAGCACTTGGGTTCCTTATGCCATTCTGTTGACTACACCTGCCTTGGATGCAACAAAACAGATATTCCTTTCCTGGCCATGCTGCGGTTTCCCAGACCCTTCTGTTCTGACCCTCACTAGAAAGATGGCTGAAGGCAGACGCTCCATTCGTGCTGCTGCCTGGACCCTGCGCTGCCTGGACCTCCGGCGGATAAGGCGTCTCTCAACTTACGCTCAGACTTGTACAAAGTCTCAGGACATGGACAAAATGCAATCAAGTTTTATTTGTTGTAATGCAAATAAATGGTGGCCCCTTGTCCAATTCCCAGGAGACTCTTCACACCCACTGACACCTCGCCAGGATGGGCCTTCATTGTCCACGGGGTCCTCAGCGTTCTGCTTTTGGAAGCCCGCAGATTGCCCAATAATTTCTCCTAGCTGCATTCTCGTTTTCTCTAGCTGCTCTGTCGAGGTCCTCCGAACTCCTCCTGTAAAGCAAAGCCTCCTCTACCCTGCTGGGTGTAACTCCAGCGATCTCACTCCTGATGCCAGCTTCTTGTGTTAATCAGCTACGCCAAAAATACCCATTCACTTATAATGACAAAATGTTTACTTTCCATGACAGTTTTGAAAGGTCGAGTCCAAAATTGTGAATAGTTACCTTTCATGAGCCAGGAAACCAGGAGGAAAAAGAAGTCAGCCTCACAATCCCTTAAAGACATTAACTGTAGCAAGATGGAGAAGCTGAGCTCAGTACACCATCTGTAGACACTACTGCAAGCACATGGCAGCTGCGGAGTCACGGAGCCAGGCGTCCATGATGCCTCCCAGTGAGACAGCCCAGCATGGGCTCACGCGAGACCCACAGCCCTACCATGGTGTAGCTGTGACCACAGTGTGACTCATTGCTCCTTCATTGGCTCCTGTTTACCTCAGCAGCTGTCACTCACACTTGTCTTCAGTGCTCACAGAGAACACTTTGTAAGTAGGAAGTTTTCTAAATGGGGATCCTCAGGCTTGACTCTAGGTGTGGACCGTGGCTGTGATGTCCAGCTGTGGACCATAGCGGTGATGTCCAGCTGTGGACCGTGGCTGTGATGTCCAGGTGTGGACCGTGGCTGTGATGTCCAGGTGTGGACCGTGGCTGTGATATCCAGGTGTGGACCATGGCGGTGATGTCTAGCACTCAATTACTCCACATTACCATGGTGACTTCAGGTGTGGTACTACTGTGAATTAATCACTGAGGATTTGGCATCCATAGAGCCTCAGTGTACACCCTACAGAAAACCTTCAGCCAGTGAGACAGGAGGGGAAGCTGCATAAATGACCCCAGAGGAATCTTACCCTAAACCCTGAAGGCTGTGACATGGTTTGCAGCAAAAGGGACTTTACAGATGAGGGGCTGTGGTCCTAGCCTGTCGAATGAGCCCTGGGCAGTCACAGTGTCCTTGTGAGAAACAGGGAGAGGGTTTCTTGTATGACTTTCTCTGCGGAGAAAGTGCTCTCCACAAATAGGGTACTGATGACAGACAAAAGGAACCATTATACCCAGTCTGACTTGGTGAACCAGCGATTATTCAGGTTACTCACGGGAGCACAGGTGACACGGAGACAGCTGCCTCATCAGAGTCCAGGAACCTGAGTGAAAATCCACGGGGTCTATACTCCTGGGGCTCCCTGCACAATTCAATTGATCAAAATCCCCCATCCCAGCTATTGTTAATTGCCCTTTAGAACTTAGGGAGGGGGAGGGGCTTGTGAGTTTCAGGAGTTTCCTGAGTTGTTAATTGCCTTTATGGGCTTGAGGGGGAGGGCTTGTGAGTTTCAGGAGTTTCATAAGTCTTCTTTCTAACTTTCCTCAGCCCTCTAAATGTCTCCCTCTTGGACAGCAGTTCTGAACCTGTGAGTCAAAACCCCTTTGGAAGTCTAACAACACTTTCACAGGGCTCACCTAAGACCGTCTACACATCAGATGTTTACATTACGATTCATAACAGTAGCAAAGTTACAGTTGTGAAGCACAATGAAAATGATTTTATGGTTGGGGGTCAGCACAGCATGAGGAACTGTATCAAAGGGTCCCAGCGGCGGGAAGGCTGAGAGCAACTGCTCTAAGTGGAAGAAGCTACCCGACAGTGTGTTGACTGCAGAGAACTAATGCACCCAGGAGCAGAGGCTACAGTGAATGACACATTTGGAGGTGGAGGAAGTCACGGGCAGAAGGAGCCTGCGCACGCCCAACAGCGGCATGGCCCAGGTCAGCGCAAACCTTCAGTGATGGAGCCGCCACAGAGGCCAGTGAATATGGAGACCATTTTGTCACCGCCATTGCCACACCCAGCTGTGTGGGCTGAGGCAAAGCTCTCAGGACCAAGGCCATAGAGATGCTGAGAACCTCAGGATTCAGAGCGCTGAGCTCCACTCTGCCTGGGTGCCAGAGGGACAGGGAGACTTCCCTGTCCCCAGCTGATCGGGGCAATGAGCGCCTGGCCTGCCACGATGCTGAGTGGAAGAACAAACACACTTAAAAACTCACATTCTTCCTCTTAAGTTTGAAAAAGAAGTTTGATGGCGAGAACAGAAAATTCCCCTCCCCTCAAAAAACACCAAAGTGTGGATGCAGATGCAGACGTGAGGCCTGGCCGTTCTGATTGTGCGGACCTGGTTCCGTCTGCTCTAAACGGCGCGTCAGAATACTAAGAACGGCACTGCGACCCCCTTCCTGATCACAGGTGGGGCCGCTGGGGTCTGGAGAAGCCAAACGTCTTTGTTAAAAACTCTGTCCCGGGCCTAGAGCTTTGAGGATGCCAATCCTTTGAGAGTTTTCTTTGGGGATAAAATACATACTTTACTAAATCAACAGATTACTAAGCATCTGGTGGTATGAAAACACAGTACCAAAACAAAACAAACCCCGAGAGATGCCGTTATTTAAAAACGCCTCTAACCATGTGCACATGTGGCTGGGCCACCTCCGTGGTACCAATCTTTTAAGTCCTGTCTACAGAAAGATTATAAATGTCAGCTTTTATGAGGCCATGGGAAGAAGGATGCGTTGGCTCAGATATTCTAAACCATCGAATGTATGGACCCCATTATGCTGATCAGCGAAAGACCTATCCAAACAGCCATGTGCAGAGGGCCTTTAAAAGAACAGAAAAACATTCCTGACGTCATTCCATATTGACACTTCCAGGACAGATGGGCCAAGAGGCTGGATCTGGTTCCCAGCCTCAGGTGATTCATTCTCAGCCCAAAACACCTCATTCAGAGCCATGCCACCTGGGAGAGGAGCCAACTCAAGATCAGAGGCTGGGGAGGGGAAGGAGGCGCAGGCAGCACCTGGCTTTTCAGTGTCTTGTCATATAGCAATGTCACTGACCCCAGAGCAACCTTCCTGACCCCAGAACAACCTCCTGACCCCAGAGCAACCTCCTGACCCCAGAACATCCTCCTGACCCCAGAACAACCCTCCTGACCCCAGAACAACCCTCCTGACCCCAGAACAACCCTCCTGACCCCAGAGCAACCTCCTGACCCCAGAACAACCCTCCTGACCCCAGAGCAACCCTCCTGAGCCCAGAGCAACCACCTGACCCCAGAGCAACCTCCTGACCCCAGAGCAACCTCCTGACCCCAGAACATCCTCCTGACCCCAGAACAACCCTCCTGACCCCAGAACAACCCTCCTGACCCCAGAACAACCCTCCTGACCCCAGAGCAACCTCCTGACCCCAGAACAACCCTCCTGACCCCAGAGCAACCCTCCTGAGCCCAGAGCAACCACCTGACCCCAGAGCAACCCTCCTGACCCCAGAACAATCCTCCTGACCCCAGAACAACCTCCTGACCCCAGAGCAACCTCCTGACCCCAGAGCATCCTCCTGACCCCAGAACAACCTCCTGACCCCAGAGCAACCTCCTGACCCCAGAACATCCTCCTGACCCCAGAGCATCCTCCTGACCCCAGAGCATCCTCCTGACCCCAGAGCAACCTCCTGACCCCAGAACAACCCTCCTGATCCCAGAACAACCCTCCTGACCCCAGAACAACCCTCCTGACCCCAGAACAATTCTCCTGACCCCAGAGCAACCTCCTGACCCCAGAACAACCCTCCTGACCCCAGAACAACCCTCCTGACCTCAGAACAACCCTCCTGACCCCAGAGCATCCTCCTGACCCCAGAACAACCCTCCTGACCCCAGAGCATCCTCCTGACCCCAGAACAACACTTCTGACCCCAGAACAACCCTCCTGACCCCAGAGCAACCCTCCTGACCCCAGAAAAATCCCTCTTTCTCCAGAGAGATTGGGGAGAAAGGCTATTTTTGCTCATCTATAGGCCTGTCTGCTCCAGGAGATGGGACACATATAGCTCAAGGTTGTCCATGGGGACCCTCCAGGACTGACAGCCAATGAGCCTCAACTTTATCACACACAGGCACTTGGTAAATTCTGGAACGTGGCTTTTCATAGGGGCAATTCTGTGGAGCATGTACTATGACACCTGTTTTATAGATAAATTTGACATGGGGTGTCAAAATTCTCATTGCTAAAGGTGACAGAATGAAAGGTCAATCCCCCCACACCCATCTGGCCCCACAGTCAAGTTCCGTGGCCTGACCCCAGTGTGGAGTGCTACTTGATAATCACAGTGATCATGAATAGACAAACGGTAAGTCTGGAGTGTGAGCCCTGTCTTGGGGCTCTGGGGTTGTGATGGTAACTTAATGTCCAGCCTGAGGTTTTGCATCCCATCTTGTGATTCTGGGAAAGAGACACAGAGGGCCTCCATGGTCCTGTGTTTCTTGGGACCTAGAACTTTCTGCAAATACTAGTCTTTGAAACATCCGAGGCCTAGGGGTCTGGGGTGAGGGTAGGCCCTCCTGGGACATCGTTGGTACATGCTGAAGCCCTTCCTCAGGTGGCTAGAACCAGGCAGCCACCTGAGAGGAACTGGCATCTGTAGAAGTGTACGTACAGCACAAGGTCCCACCTGGTCGCCTCACCCAGGACACCAGCACAGCCTCCAAGAAGGTCCTGAAAATAACTGGCCTCATGCCCTGACCTTACCTGGAGGAGCTGTGGTTTCTAGACAGCTACAGGTGGTGGCCCCAGAAGGCCCCAGAAGGAAGGACCATGTGGTACAATCATTTCTGGAAGGAAACTAAGGTGGTTCTGCCGTCTCTGGGAGCTTGCCTGTGCCGTAGTGGGCTCTGTCCTCACAAGGGCTCCTCTGGCCACACCCAGATAACCACATGTCTAACCACTGGCCCCAGATGACAGCCATGTACTGATGACAACTGGCCTCAGGAGGGCAGGTCTGTACTCCCAAGAAGTCACCCTTAACTCACGTCTCCTGTCTCTCATATCCAGGGCAGTTGGGCATCAGGCTTGGGAATGAAAGATGAGATGCCCTGCTCAGGCCCAGGGTTCCCTACAGCTGCATCTGCCTCCTCCTCCTCCTCCTCCTCCTCCTCCTCCCCCTCCTCTTCTTCCTCCTCCTCCCCCTCGTCCTTCTCCTCCCCCCCCTCCTCCTCCTCCTACTCCTCAGGGAACTGGACTTACCCCTGTCCTTGCTCCGTGCCTCATTCTAAGGAGAAGCAACACCATATCCCCTCGGCTTTTGTGATGGTTTAAGAAGAACTGCAGCCAGTTCTACCCTACAGTGTTCCCACTGCTGACACCTTCAGGAAGCATCTAATCTCATTTCTGTTGTCTCATCTACTAAGCTTGCTTGATAACAAAAGTAAGGAGAAACCATAGATGTGCCTGCTAACCCACGACGACGCTGTGGACTCTCAGGCAGCAAGAGCACAGGGCTGGGCCAGGCTGTGCAGCACGAGTGCACCGCTGACAAGAAGCCCTGCAGAAGAGCTGGGTGTGGTGAGGTCAGTGAACAAAGGGGCCCAGGACAGCGGGATGGGTGCTCTGCCTAACTCAGCTCTGCTTGACCTTAGCTGGACTGTGTCCTCGCTAGACTTCACCAGCTCCCCTCTGCTCCAGCTCCGCTGGCTCCAGCTAAGCTCAGCCCTTCCTCCACGAGGTCTTCTCAGCTCTGCCTTGCTCTATCCTGGCACAGTTGAGCTCATCTCTTTCATGGAGGAGCCTACTGTACGCTCAGCCCTGACGCGGGGAGTCTGACACCTCCTAGCCTAGAGCTAAGACTCTTAACTGGAACTAAGGTTGCTCATCTGAGTGTCTGTTGTCCACATTCCTCAACTGAAAGAACAAAGACCCATCTTCCCCTGAGGCCGTAGTTCTCTCTCTGAAAGGGGCCCAAAGATGTGGCCTCTGGGTAAGTGGAGAGCCAGCTGAGCCGAGGGGAAAAGAGTTCTCATTACCAGTAAGTCAACACAGGTGTGCGCTAATCGCTGCCAGGCAGGTGACGGTTTGTTTTCTTTTCCCTTCACAATCATCCTTTTTATTCACCCCAGCTCAGATCTAAGCCCTCATCCCTGGGCAGATCGAGGAGGAAATGTCACCTGGCACTTGTTAGGGATTAAGTTTCCTTATCAATAACCGCCTGCCCGCCCAGTTCACCCTGGCCCCGGGCACCTGCAAGGCCATAAAAGACTGTTAGAAAGAGTCTCCAGCCCGGAGCCCCCAGAGGACTGTTGCTGAGGGCCTGCAGCATGCTCTTGCTCTGGTGCACACAACATCAAAGCAAGCTGCTCCTGAGTAGCCAAATACACCCGTAAAACCCACCAAAGTTCTTGTTAGCTTTTCAGGGGCAGCAGGCTGCTCCATGTCAATGCAGACATCAGTGAGGACACTCCCAGGAGGTGCCTGCTCATAGGGAAGGAGAGGAAGTGACCTGGATTGGAGGTTGGGGAGAGATCCAGAGGAGGCCTCAACTGGATAGAGACCCCGGAGGTGACTCAAGGCTGAAGCACAGGCCTTTAGAGAGAGTGGCTATGTCTCTGATCTGCACCTAGATCGGACATTGTCACTATGAACACTGTCTTGGGCCAGTATCTGGCCACAGGGGGACACTGTGATGGCCACAATCCAGGCTCCACTCCTGGCTTGTGTATGTGTGGACATGTCCACGTGTGGATATGTGCATGGGATGTACATATATATATGTATACACATGTGTACAGGGATCACATAAACACAGACACACATGCATGCTTGTGTGCAGAGGTACATGTGTGCGCACATGTGCACATCCTTATGTGCAGGGTATATGTGCATCTGTGTGCATTTTTGTGAATTCCTATGTTTGGGGATATCTGTAAACATGCATATAAGTGTCTGCATGGTGCCCTAAAAGCATGCCTGATCTGGCCTTTGGTTCCGGAATCTTCCAGCCCTATGTGCAGCTCATGTCTTCATAGCACTGACCAAGGATACTTTCAAAGGAATTTGACTGTCCCCACACTCCTTCCAGGACAACAGGTGAATTTATACAGATAGACATCTTCTTTTTCAGACAGCAATTCTTCATTTTTCCTGTCTCCTAACAAACATTTCTCCTGCTGAGAATGTTTGTCCAGCCAGGAACATCCCTCCAGAGTAGCCCAGGACTGTAGTCTTTCCAGAATTGACCAAGGAACAAGCAAACCTTTTCCTGTGGCCGTCAGTACACTTGGAGAGGCAGTGAACCTTAGGGCCTCAGCACCAGGACCTGTCGTTACCCAGCGCCACAGCCGCTGCAGGGATCAGTTTCCGCACTGAGGGACACTGCGCATCTGTGGAGCCCTGAGCACACCTGACCCTGGGACCCCAGTGCCATCTAGTGGTGGATAACGTGCTCTGCAGAGGACCAGGTGCTCACCAGCAGAGGGAACACCCAGGTGCCCCACCTCTTGTTATGAACTGAGTTTTGTCACACAGAACGATATGTCAAAACTCCAATTCCCAGTTCTTGTGAATGTGAACTTAGTTGGGAATAGGACCTTAGCTGATGTCAAGTTAAAACGAGGTCACATGGAGCCAGAATCAGACAAGGGGCTAAGAAGGGAAGAGACAACAGAGTACTTGTGCTCATTTCTTGAAGGATAACTCTGCTGCTGACTCTTGCAAACCACGAGTATGTTCCAATCATCCACCCGCCCTGGCCACGGGAGGCTCAAGGTATGTGCAAGCTCTGGATCTCACAGTCTCACAGCCGTGCAGCTGGTTCTAACACTCGGGCAATAGGGACATTGTCTGGACAGTGATTTTCCACGGCACTTGCATCCAGTCACAGGGAACCTCATCCCTCCTGCTCTGTCCACTGGCCCAGATTTCCTGGGTCAGCACCATGTTGACTGAGTGTGGTTTCTGCCTCTTTGTTTTGCCAATGACAGAAAGGAGGTCAGACACACTTGCATTTTCTAACCAAAGTATTCATTACGAGCCAGTTGTACAAAATAACAATTCACGGCCTGAACCACTGAACTTCAGGAACCAAGGAGGAGGAGGTCCTGAACCTTGCTGTCCAGCCCGTCCATTCCCACCAGAACTCCAACCACCAAGAATATCTCCAAAAAGCCTATCCTGAGCTCCTGCATCTGCCCACTGCAGTCCTTCCGTGGGCTTCGCATCTTCATGTCTACCTATGGCAGACACAGACAGCTGCTCCCCAGGAAGGCCTTTCCCATAGCTTAGCAAACAGAGGAGTCTGAGCTGGGTGTGAAGAGCTCGCAGGATCTGCTGCTCCCAACAGTAGGCACAACGTTTCTGCCTCCCTGGGAAGGTCCGCCTCTGAACCCAGACAGTGTGCTTCAAGAGTGCCCCCTGGTGGCGCTACTGGTCAAGCTGGTTGTTTCAGGAGCAAGAAGGACTCTGGGTCTTGCTAAAGCGCTTGCAGCTCCTGGGGGCCATGTGCCCACTCATGAGAACTACAGTAGCAATGAGAAAGCCCAGTATTCATTATGATCAATACAGTATCTCCAGGCGTAAAGAAGCCCTAGGCTCACTGGCCCATGGCTCCTATACCAAGCATATATTATCATTAAAATACATAAGTCGCAAGGTCACACATACATTTCAGTTAATTTCTACAGTAGAGTTCTTCTTAGATAGATGCTTACTGGAGTCCATGAGGTGGGAACACAGTTATCGGCATGGATCCCGTGTGAACACCTTCAGAGTGAGTCACGCCTGCTGACCTGCTCCTGAACAATGTAGGTACATTGCTCTGTGTGCTCATGACACCCAGTTGAATATGGCACCTCTCTCCAGGACAGGGAGGAGGCCTGCATCAGCTTCCTGAGCTGCCCAGAGTGTGGTTTTCCCTCTGCAGATTGCTCTGTCCTATTTAGCATGGGATAGAATCACAAGGTTTGGGAAGACAGAAGCACTGCCTGCCTTTTTAGTAAAAGCCTGGCCTTTGGAGTTTGAACCAGCAGGCCCTGTATATCTTGGTTTAACCGGTATAGAAAGGAGCACTGCAGAGCCGGGCGGTAAGTCATGCACAAAGGTCTTAATATCCTCTCAGCTTTTGGGGGGACAGAGCTGCCGGTTCCCTTGTGGCTGACACTGGAATGCAGGGCACACATGTAAGGGAAGACAAGATGAGATTTCTTAGCAGGCAACACTGGTCAGAAGGAGAGGCCGGGGGAAATCTGCACATAATGGGCAGGAACATTACAAACAAGGAGAGGGTGGTAGCCATACAGATGGATCATGTGAGAGAGAGGGAGTAGGACCTGGCTGTGTGGGATACTCTGCAGGAACCATGTGGGAAGTGCCATGGATCAGTGCCATTGTGGGCTGCAAGAGAGACAGAAGCACTCAGTGCTCACATTTGGCTCACGTGTTTTAGAAACTCAGGTCAGTGGTCCTGAGAAGCAATCATACCATCCCAGCCTTACACCCTTTCCCTGGGGCTCTTTCTCCTGTCTAGGCTCTGCCAGGAAATACCAATGGATCTGTAAGCAGGAGCGGGAGAAGGAGAGTCTCTCCAGAGAACCCCACAGCCCTTCATCGCCCTGGAAGGAGCTCCTTGTCAGGACGATTCGTCCTACGTGACTGCAGCCAGCCCTATGGTTTACTCCGAGCACTAGCTCTGTGTAGTATACGATGTTGTGGCAGCTCACCAAGAAAGACACGGAGGCATCATCTTACCTGCAAACCCTGCCAGACCTCAGCAGAGGGAACCACCGTCATGGCCAGTGCCGTACTCAACAGTGGAGCCCTGAGCCTCTGCGCTCACGTTTTCTGCATTGATCCAGAGCTCCTTACGTTTCTACCCATAGCAGGTGCAGATCATGAGCAACCAAACATAAATAACATACCATAAATAATGTAAATTAAAAATAAATACAAAATAAAATATAAAAACATAGATAACAAAACATGAATAACATAATCCAACAGCTGCAGACAATACAAAACGCCAAGGCCCGGGCAGTCCCTTGCCCAACAGTGCACAAGACAATTATTTTATACATCACTAAAAAACAAACTCCCACAACAGCTCTGGGTGCACCCCAGCATAGCAATACAAATAAATACAAGTGAGAGAGAAGTAGGGAGAGAGAGAAAGACTCATTTGCTTTCTCCTAACCCTAATAGATTCTCTAACTTAAACGGTCTGTAGGATCGCTGGTAATTCAGAAAGTCAAGATAGAAGTAGCCGTCTTTAACAAGAACTTTTCCCTCCTGATGCCTTCTAACTTCAATGCACAATCAGGCTGAGGAAATGCAGCAAGTTCTCCCTGGAGATTCCCAACGGTATGGCCTACAGGGGAAAATAAAACCTGTGGAGGGAGGAGTGAAAGAGACACCAAGAGCACTCTCACAGGGAGAGAGACCTTGCAGGGAGGATGCTTGCAGGCAAAATGGGCTTATGGTGAGAGGACTTAAAGGAGAAAGAGTTTGTAGGCTAGAAAGGGATCTTGCGGGGGGGGGGGGGGGGGGGGGGCTTCAGGGAGAGCACCCTGTGTATGTGTGACTTGGAAATGAGGAGCCTTCTAGTCGCTCCCGCTTTGCCAGCTCTCCTCTGCAATTCAGAGCAAGGGCAAAAGAAGGAAAATGAAGAGCAATTGAGGCCTGACCTAGGAGGAGTTAGGGTAGGTTGAGGCCTGACCAGGAGGAGTTAGAGTAGGTTGAGGCCTGACCAGGAGGGGGTTATGATAGGTTGAGGCCTGACCAGGAGGGCTTAGGGTAGGTTGAGGCCTGACCAGGAGGGCTTAGGGTAGGTTGAGGCCTGATTGAGGAGGAGTTAGGGTAGGTTGAGGCCTGACCAGGAGGGCTTAGGGTAGGTTGAGGCCTGACTGAGGAGGGCTTAGGGTAGGTTGAGGCCTGACCAGGAGGGCTAGGGTAGGTTGAGGCCTGACCAGGAGGAGTTATGATAGGTTGAAGCCTGATTGAGGAGGGCTAGGGTAGGTTGAGGCCTGACCAGGAGGGGTTAGGTAGGTTGAGGCCTGACCAGGAGGGGTTAGGTAGGTTGAGGCCTGACCAGGAGGGGTTAGGGTAGGTTGAGGCCTGACCAGGAGGGCTAGGGTAGGTTGAGGCCTGACCAGGAGGGCTAGGGTAGGTTGAGGCCTGACCAGGAGGGCTAGGGTAGGTTGAGGCCTGACCAGGAGGGCTAGGGTAGGTTGAGGCCTGACCAGGAGGGCTAGGGTAGGTTGAGGCCTGACCAGGAGGGCTAGGGTAGGTTGAGGCCTGACCAGGAGGGCTAGGGTAGGTTGAGGCCTGACCAGGAGGGCTAGGGTAGGCTGTCACTGCTCACCGCGGGCGCAGGGCTCCGCCCCGCCTGCTCTCTTCTGAAGCCATTCATCACGCAGACTCTGCACTCTTCGTACTTTGACCCAGCTTTTGCCAGAATCTTGCAAAAAAAAAAAAACTAGAAATGGAATCACAGAGTCCTCCGAGCCCCACAATGAGCCAGCAAGTCTGCGAGTCATTTTCCAGATGAAAAATAAAAACAGCAATACTTCTGGTGGCAACGGAATTGGATTATAAATACAGTCTTAGTGAGACCAGATTTTCACCAGGGGCTCCGACCGAGAACAGAACTTCTGTCTGCCCAGTGTGTGATTAATCCCGCCTCCCTCCGAGGAGGGCACTAAGGACACTGAAGAGCTGTTTCCATGGCTCAGACCTGGTCCCATTTATCACAGGCAGTGATGGCTCCTTGTTTGTGCTGGAAGGTGTGGGGTTAGATGTCAGCATCCATCGCAGAGGTGGTTAAAGCCAAGCAGAGGGATCATCCATCACAGGGCAGGAAAGGCTAGGAGCCAGCATGCACCCCCCAGCAGCTCTCTCTCCGCCTTCTGGAGCTAGGCTGCAGCAGATCTCACCTGGGCTCACAGCCAGGAGCCAGTGGGGCGGTGCTGAGGAGGGTGATGGAGAGCAGGCCCATCCACAGTGGCAGCAGGCTTGCAACAACTGGGGGGCATTTAAAGTCCTGCTGGCCAGGCACACTGGGTCGGCATGAATACAAAGCCCAGCTGCCGCCCACCCATCAGATTTTTAAAGCTCCCCAGTGATTATCCGATTGTCTGTGCACTGAGGACTGGGACCACTGAGTTGGAAACAGCCCTGATCCCTGGCTGTTCTTTACGGAGTCAGATTACAAGGCAGAGAGGCCTGAGTCCTAAGACTCCTGTTCCAGAGTCTCCCAGGCAAGCTGTGGCCAGTGTACGCGATCAGATATAAGCATGTCTGTACACACTCGCCCACAAAGCGGGCTCCTAGGTCACTGAAGGCTCTCTGTCCACAGGAAATCTCCGATGCCATTGCTTACTTTATTTTTGAGACAAGGTCTCTCTCTCGCCTGGACCCTACCCGCTAGGCCAGAGGGATCCATGTCCCTCCGCTTTTCCAGCCCTGGGATTACAAGTGTGCACCGCCACAGCACCCGCACTTCTCCCTGGGGTCCTGGGATCCAGCTCAGGTCCTTATGCTTATACATCAACCTCTTTGCTGACTGAGCTGTCTCCGAGACAAGGGAGTGAAAATAATGTTTATGGAACAGGATATGCTTCAACTGTCAAAACGGACCTCTCCCTCAGTAGAAACGACACAGGTACTGTGAGACAAATGCAGTCAGCGTGGAAACCGTAAAGACGAGCGTCTACCTGGCCCCAGGATGGCCAGTGACACAGAGACAACGTCACTGATAGCCGTGCCGTGTGTCCTTCCGGAATTGACCGCAGGTATTTTCTATCCAATAAAACAGTACGCTGTCATGGCCAGCGTCACGCCCCTGATGATGGGCATTGTCATCAAAAGCATCCTTCTCTCCAGCGTCTGCATGCACGCCCAATGAACCAACCCACATCCCCACATCCAAATAAGGAAACGAGTGGCTGAAGGAATGAATGAGTGACTTAATGAATGAGTGAATGAGTACCGAATGCACAAGGGGCTGGACTGGGGGACACGAGGGTCTTCATTCTCATAGCACTAGGGAGCCTGGAATGTTCCTTCAAGGGAAGGCACGAAAAGCCTGCTCTCTGCCCTGAAGGCTGGGAACAGACATGCTTTCTAGCTTGGTGACCTTTGCACTCTGTGTGTGGCAGGAGATCACACTAGACTCTCCCCAGACCCTTATCATGCGCTTGCCTTCCTCAATGTATAGAAGCCGTCTTTGTGGGAGGTGTAGCATGTAGTCAATCTATAGAAGCCATCTTTGTGGGAGGTGTCACACGTAGTCAATCTATAGAAGCCGTCTTTGTGGGAGGTGTTACGTGTAGTCAATCTATAGAAGCCGTCTTTGTGGGAGGTGTAACATGTAGTCAATCTATAGAAGCCGTCTTTGTGGGAGGTGTAACGTGTAGTCAATCTATAGAAGCCGTCTTTGTGGGAGGTATAACGTGTAGTCAATCTATAGAAGCCATCTTTGTGGGAGGTGTAACATGTAGTCAATCTATAGAAGCCATCTTTGTGGGAGGTGTCACATGTAGTCAATCTATAGAAGCCGTCTTTGTGGGAGGTATAACATGTAGTCGATCTATAGAAGCCGTCTTTGTGGGAGGTGTTACGTGTAGTCAATCTATAGAAGCCGTCTTTGTGGGAGGTGTAACATGTAGTCAATCTATAGAAGCCATCTTTGTGGGAGGTGTCACATGTAGTCAATCTATAGAAGCCGTCTTTGTGGGAGGTGTAACATGTAGTCGATCTATAGAAGCCGTCTTTGTGGGAGGTGTCACGTGTAGTTAATCTATAGAAGCCGTCTTTGTGGGAGGTGTAACGTGTAGTCAATCTATAGAAGCCGTCTTTGTGGGAGGTATAACATGTAGTCAATCTATAGAAGCCATCTTTGTGGGAGGTGTAACATGTAGTCGATCTATAGAAGCCGTCTTTGTGGGAGGTATAACATGTAGTCGATCTATAGAAGCCGTCTTTGTGGGAGGTGTCACGTGTAGTCGATCTATAGAAGCCGTCTTTGTGGAAAGTGTAACACGTGCTTTACAAAGAGTTTCGATGTAGTCATGTCCACTCTTTATTTAGCTTTGTTGCGTGCATGGGATTCAGTTAATTATCACCAGAAAAGTTTTCACCAAATAGTGCTGTGCCTAACATAAGCCAGTAGGGGTCAGACCCCAGATGTTGGACCAACACTGCCTTCTTGCCTTCTCTGATGTCTGTCTGCAGGCCTGTGAAGGTCACAGAGACTTCTGCACTGAATATATGCATGGCTAAATAAATGGGTAAACAAATGAGTGAATGAATGAACACCTGAACTCGCTGGAGCGAGGCTATGGCTATCTGAATATACCAGTGAACGAGTGAGAGCCTGGGTACATGAGCATCTGAATGAATGAATGAACACACAGTGTGTCTGCATGCAGGAGAGAGTAAACCCGGGAGGGGGTGAAGGGGGCACTGGCTGGCTGTCAGACCCACTGGTTGGGTACCCCCCACCCTATGAGGCTGGAGCCTGCAGCTCCAGCCAGTGTGCTTCCGTGAAGGAGCTGTGGTCCCAGCTGACACTGAGCACCAGAGCAGAGTGGTGACTGTCCCCCACCCTGCTAAGAATCTCTGAGAAGTCTCAAACCGCAGATATTCCTCAGAACAGGAATGAGCTCCTGGCTACAAAGAGAGCAACCTCCAGCCACAGGTGTCCGTGGAGTGTGGCTGGAAAGCCTCCCTCCCCACAGACCACATGTAGAAATACTGAACATCTGAAAGTCCTAAGAAAAGCAACAGGGAGTGTTTCTGTGGAGGAATGTGGGGTGTGCCTGGGCAATACATGGCTGTGATGTGTGGGTGCTGAAGGCAGAGGCTTTGCCTTGTTCCTGTGGACACACTGGCCCAGGGCCAGCTGCTCCCTCCAGGACCCCCTTAAAGCTGCAGCATTCCCATTTGGGATGTCCTGATGTCAAGTAATCAACTCCCTCTGACCCTGGAGACAGGTCTGTTTAAGCGGTCCATAAGACCCCTCAACGCCCTGGAGGTATATTCGACTTTCATGGGCCACATTGGGCCACATTTACCTTTAGAATTCTTACCACTAAGAATGCGGCCCATACAAAACTGAAACTTACTTAAATATGTTGTGTGGGTTTTTTGCAACTCTACCATTCTCTAGTTCTCCAGTGTGAACTGATTATTTCTGTCACAGTATCAAAAATTTGGACAGTCCTGAATACTATGTGAGATCACTCAAGTGTTCTACCTTAATCCAACAGGCTAGCCCCTCAGCGCAGCCTGTCTAGAGCTTGGGAGGGATGGAGGGCGGGGGTCCACATGTGGCCTAGAGTCAGGTGTCACTCATCCTTCCCAACTGCTGTGGACAGCATTTCCAGCTGCCTGGTGACCAGTGTCCGGGTCAAGATGAACTCTCATTGGTAGCCAAGATTCTCTTTACCACAAACATGGATAACATCCACAGCACAGAGAACCCAGGTTATGGGGTTGAAGAATTTCACAGAAGCCTGAGGACCACAGATTCTAATTCACAGAGACATTTAAAAGCTCTCCATGGACCACACATTCCAGGACCATGGGCTAACCACCGTCTTCCTGGCCCTTGGCTGCCCACATAGCTGCTAAATTCCCTGTCAAATGTTCTCTTCTCCCTGCCCTGCTCCTGAGCATGTCTTCCAGTCTCCAGGTCAAGCCAGAAGAGAGATGACAAAGTCTCCTGAGGTATACAATCTGCCCGAAGTAAAACATCGCTGCTTCTCCTCAAAATGAGCATAGCCTGAAGCCTCCCCACAGTAGCTCCCTGGAAGTAGGCATGTATTCCAACGACATCCAGAACTCAGGGTCAGCTAGCCAAGGTCCCAGTGCACCACTGTCCCTCCCCATGATATTGGCATTAGCATGGCTCGAGAAGAAATCCCTCCTGGCTCCTCCCCTCACAGTTCCTGTGATGACGCACATGCAAACTCTCAGGGTCGGCTACCACAGCGACCTGCTGACTGAGGCCGCCTCATGGGACCATGTCATGGAGCCATCTGCAAGGACTGCCCGGGTCACAGCTGTTCTGGCCACTTCCCAGACTGACAACACTGCAGAGGTCCTCTCGGTCTCTCCTTGTTCATCATGCTTGTCAGAGACTCCTTCGCTCCCCTAGTGGAGGGTGTTTATGTTGTTCTAATCATTCCAACATAAATACCAGGGGTGAGCATTCTTGTTCCTAGAGGAGTGTTATCTCACCCCACGACCTCTCTGGTGGGGCTGGCAGATGCCTTCTGAGACACTAACCAACCAGGCAGTGAAAGGAAGAGGAGAAATATACCCTCTCCTCTTCCTTCCCCCTCTCTATTCTTCCCTCCCTCTCCTCCTCCTCTCTCCCCCCTCCCCTCTTCCCTTTCCCCTCTCTCTCATCTTCCTTTGACCCATAGCTCTGGGAAGCAGAGCCCTGGATGTTCTATTCCTCTGGATGGCACCCAGACCAGCTGACTCCTCCAGTGTCCCATGGGTCCCAAGCCTCTGCTGCTCTTCCTCTTCATAGTGGGTGGGTGTCTCCTCCATAAAACCCAGGCTATTTTTCAACTCCATCTGATGTGTTAAACAAAGATCGGTTTCACACGCTAAAGTTATGTTAGACAAATGAAACATATTTTTATTATATAAATAAAGAACATTCCAAAAAGTGTTGATCCTGTCATCACTAACACCTGGGATTCATTTCCAACGTTGGCTAAAATCTGAACCATCGGCTTCGTAAAGGAAATTTGTTCACCTCTCCCTGGGGAAGGGGTGGCTCCCCATGGTTCTCAAAGAGCGGTCTGCTAACGATTTGCATGTTTAGAAGCACGGTTACAATGGCAGCCATAAGCAGTAAAGCCTTCTGAAAGCACTCAATCTCCCCTCTCTCTCTCTCTCTCTCTCTCTCTCTCTCTCTCATCCTTTCTCTCCCCCCCCCCAGCCCACTCTTGTTCTCACTGTGTACAGATTTAGTAATTGGCAGATGACCACACTGATCCTTGTCTACCACAACTACCGTGTTGTGAAAAGTATGCAGTCAAGTGTTCTGAAACTGGAGGCTGGGTTTTCAAATTAGAAACATGTGACTGTCCTTGTCCTGGGGACACAGCGCTGACTGTCCTTGTCCTGGGGACACAGCGCTGACTGTCCTTGTCGTCCCTGGGGACACAGCACTGACTGTCCTTGTTGTCCTGGGGACACACAGCGCTGACTGTCCTTGTTGTCCTGGGGACACAGCGCTGACTGTCCTTGTTGTCCTGGGGACACAGCGCTGACTGTCCTTGTTGTCCTGGGGACACAGCGCTGCTGGACTTTCCTAAGTGGTTCTGGGAATGCAGTACTAGGCAGCACGAACCTGAGACTGCCCTGTGAGCTGCTGTTGAGAACTCACTGGCGATCCAGTTTATGACACTAACATGGCAGGAGTGTTTCCTGAAGAGAAATGCTATTCCAGCTGTTCTCAACTGCGGGTCTCAAGCCTTTTGGGGTCCGAATGACCTTTTCACAGGGGTCACCTAAGACCATCTTCATATTTGACATTTACATTATGATTCATAACAGTAGCAAAATTACAGTTATGAAGTAGCAATGAAGATAATTTTATGGTTGGGGGTCACCACAACATGAGAACTGTATTAAAGGGTCGCACTATCAGGAAGGTTGAGAACCACTTCTCCTCTTTCTTGCCTCGTCCTGAGTAGACATGGACATAGAACTCAAGCAGCAGTGACAGATAGGCATGGCTCCCTGGGTTCCCTGTGGACCCTGGGGTGCACGCAAGTAGTCTGGACAAAAGTATACAGCTGCTCAGGAAGTTCTCAGAGGATAGAGACCCAGCCTGGTCCTGTGACCCCATCCTCTTCAGCCAGGTGCACCCTACCTGCTGATTTAGTCAGCAGGTGTGGCAGGGGTTGGGTTCTGGGGAGCCTGAGCCAGGGACCCCTGCGAGGTCTGCAGCTCACTTGTCTGGAGTCAGTCTGGATCCATTAAGCAAGCCAGAAACTCCAGTCATGCGGACTATCCTGGCTTCCTGCCACCAGGGGGCGCCAGATCCCAACAGTACAGGGAGTACCCACAGGGCTGCCTTCAGCTGAGGAATTCTTCCACAGAAACACCAGAGGGCGCACTGCCCACACTGAAGGTTCGGCTCAACAGAGAAAAAAGCCATAAACATGCAGGCACAGACACATGTACATGTACACAGGTACATATGCATGCACACATGCACGTGCACGTACCTACAGATGCATACACCTACGCACATACACGCACATGCACACACACGCACCCACACATACATGCAGATGCACACACATGCACACACGCACACACACAATCGCACATCAACAGAAGCCGGGAGACTCATATGATTCATAGCTCAAGTGAGATAAGAAAGGCTGAAGTAGCTACTCCTGAGCCCTGGGGCGTGGAACCTGAAGGAAAGGCTGACGCTGGACAGGACAGTGTTTCTCTGTCTGCTCCTTTGTAAAGCTGGACCCCAGGAGCTGCTGAGAGCACCAGAGCTCCCCATCTGTGACATAGCTCCAGGCAGAGCAGGAGAGACTCAGGCCAGTGCCACATCAGAACCCAGCCTATGTGGCCAGAAAAATGAGTCTCATGTGCTTCCACGATGGCGGTGTCCTTGAGTGCCTGATAAAAGCCACAGCAAGTAATGCTTCCCTGGGGGACAGTTATCCTTAGGCAGAGTTCAAGATGACCCAGGATCATGACCCCCAAATCACTGAGCACGTGCGGAAACAAGACAAACAAGCAGAACCCAGAGGAAGGTGGGCAGCCAGCTAGGCTCAGACTACGTGGGCTAAACCCAATATGAGATCCGCAGACTTTCTAAAGAAGTGGAAGGGTGACAACCAGACATGAGAAGAAGAGTTCTCATAACGGACCTGTCGGATCTGAAGAAGACAGAGATAAGACCTAGAAATGAAGAACACTGGTATTAGAAGTCGGGTCCAGAGCCATCCCTGGAAACGGGTGAAGGCCGCGTGGTGGTCCTGGGGGACCGAGGGGAGGAGACGCAGGCCCACCCTCTGGGGATCTGTGTGGAAGTCAGGCATTTCACAGAAAGTGAGCACGAGCACAGATTGCTACTGGCCTGGCAGGAGAGACACACCTCGTGTCTGTCTACCCGACTGTGGAGCCTGCACCCGTGGAATTGGAATTTCTCCTCCAGAAACCCCACGCTAGGGGGAGGCTGGAGTCCAGTGACACACGGTGTGGAGCTTGTCCCTTGAAAGAGGGGTCACACGTTCTGACCACTTGGCAGATCATCACCTGGCGGGAGAGGCTGGAGCCCAGACAGTGGTGGGTCAGGGATGGGCGGGACCGCATCCTGACTGCTGTGCACACTCCTGCCCTCTATTTAAACCCAAACCTCGTGCCGGGATGACAGAAACAGACTTGGGAGGGCCACCGGGCCTCTTTGTTTCTCCCTAACGGACCCACACTGAATAAATCACTTTTCTGCTTTTAACTCTTACCGGCTTTTTAACCGGCCTGCTGGAAATGAATGCCCGAACTGGCCCTGGGGGGAGGGGCAGGGCCCAAGCTCTCCCCCCAACTCTGTTAACACTTTTGGCAAGCCAGTCTGGAGAAAAACACATTTTTCGAGTCAGCCACTCACAAGTTGACCCGGATGGAGAAGAGGGATTGAAGAGTGACGACTTCCCACAGCTGTGCGAGTCACTTGACTCCAGGGAATTTTCCTATCACATCAGCTGACAGTGCATGCTTTTCCCTCCACTTGGTGATGCTGAGAAATGGGTGTTTGGACTTGGGCCTGGGCTCTTCTGAAACTCTGACCCTTGGTGAGCTTCTCCTTGAGAGACTGGTGAGCTTCCCCCTGACTGATTGGTGAGCTTCTCCCTGACTGATTGGTGAGCTTCTCTCTAATTGCTGAGCTTCTCCCCGACTGATTGGTGAGCTTCCCCCTGACTGATTGGTGAGCTTCTCTCTAATTGCTGAGCTTCCCCCTGACTGATTGGTGGGCTTCTCCCTGATTGATGCACCTCAGGCTTTGCCCTCCTATTTGGGCTCTCTCTGAATCATATTTTGGGACTGGCTTTTACTTTTGGAATTCTCCTTAGCCACTTCAGTTCTGTTTGGTATTCGGTCTAGTAGGCCATTTGTATGACAAGGCCTTAAACTATGTGAATGTCTGCTGTGTGACAGGGCAGGTTTGGCGTCCTCTTGAGCCATTTGAAACAGAAACAGTGTGCTGAGGAGATCTCTATTGTGATTTGTGCAACCACAGAAAACAGTAAGTTTTACCATCTTGGTGCCCTGGGAGAGTTCCAGCTGACCAGTAAGCTTGCGCTGTCTCTAACAGTAGGCGGCAGATCTCAGTCTGTGCCCAGTGCTCCTGACAGTGACTGAGTGGCAGGCGGCAGATCTCAGTCTGTGTCCAGTGCTCCTGACAGTGACTGAGTGGCAACCCTTTGGCCATAGCTTTGTTTCTTTCCCTGCTGTTGACAAGGAAGTCAAGGCAGCAGAAGCCTGAAGGGGCTGCTCACCCTGGACCCACAATCAGGAAACAGCAACGAATGCTGGCTCAGATCCTTCTCCATTTAGGCAGTTCAGGATCCCAGGCAGGGCATGGAGCTGCCCACGGTGGGCAGGTCTTCTCACCTAATTAACATAATCAGAGTAATAACCCACAGGGACGCCAGGGTGTCACCTCCCAGCTTAGTCCAGGTTCTACCAAGCTGGGAGTTAACACTAGCCATCGGGTCCAGTTTATTTCTACATTTCTAACTTATTAAATGCTAAAATTACTATTCTTGGCATGTATAATTTACAATGTGAGTGTTGGGTGTTTGGGGTGACATTTGGGCCACATTAACATACAAGAGCTGTTGCTTCTGCTTTGGTTTTTTTCTTACATCCTTTTTTAAATGCATGAAACTGGAAGCTTTTAATTTGAGACTGAAAAAAATCAAAACTGGTTTTATGGGACTTCATTCGGTCAGGTCTAAACATTCACTAACATTCACACGTTAATTATGAGATTCTTTCTTGGTAAACGGAGAGTCTCCATCTTCCAAATTGTAATTCTCAACACTGAGACTGAAAAACGAAAAAACTCCTTATATGATTTGCAAGAGAGATAACTCGAAAGGTAATTAAACTGCTAAAATATTATTTCATTAAATACTCAAATTTTCTAAAGGGACTTTTGATAGGCAAACTTAAAGTGTAAATTTAAAATACTGATTTTAGGATTGTTTTACAGATAAAGATACATTTTCATGATTTCTTTGTCAATGAACGTATAAAATATTCGTATATTTTATCAATGTTGAAATGGACTAATTTTGTTTTTCTAAAAACTGCTAATGGGTAATACACTTTGCTATAAATAATGTTACGAGAGTGGATGTTTTTACACCTCATGGAGCCTGCGTGCACACTGTAGAAGATACAACCAGCGTCATTCACAAAAAAGGCAGCGTTAGATTAGAATGTAACTTAAGATCATTGGATCATAGGCCCCATATTTCACAGGAAACGTTAGAGATGTGCCGTGTGGACGTAACTCTCTGCAACTGATGACAATGCAACTCAAAAACGCATCCGGTTTTTTAAATTCTCAGATGATGCTAGTAACTGCACGGTGACTTCATGTGTGCATGTACTTATTCGGAGACATGGGCGTCCGCTGTTGGTCGTGGCAGCGTGACAGGCTTTCAGCATCACAGATCCGTCGGGAGCTTGCTTTGTCTTCGCCGCTTTCCGTAAAGAAATCCCACCGCTTCCCATCCTTGCCCTTCCTCTACTGAGCAGAGACAGTCACGCGTCCTTGGCGTGTTGAGGCTTGCCCCTGTCGGTCGGGAGACTTGTCTCGCTCCAGTCTGCTGACTGTTCTGCATGTTTGAAAATGCAATTCTGTGTCCGCTCCCTTCTGCCATGCTCTTGTTCTTGCTAAGATGTTAGTGAGTTGTGTGTCAACTCGCAAGAGAAGGGAGCCAATATTTTTTAAGGGACAAAGAAAATCTAAAAATAGGTTCACTATCCTGTGGCTTTATTTTGGTTTAAAAAATACATGATTTGACTTAAAATTATCAGCTTTTCAACAAGGAGACCCGGGATGGACCTACATGCAGTTTGGAATTTCCTCTTTCCTTTTTGCCTAGTCTGTTCTAAGGAAATATCTTCTGGGGTCCAGAAACAAAAGGCACTATCCATTCAGTCTTCCTGGAGGTGAGATGTATCACAGTAGGCATCTTAGTGAGAAAAAACAACAGAGTGCTTTCTTATCAATCCCAGTGTCCCTAGCTTCCTCTGTGTATTTACTCCTACCTGTCACCTCCTCTGACACTTGGTAACACTCAATGGTTTGATTCCTTCAGCCAAGAACTCCATGTGGATAGTGTTACACAAGAAAGCATAATTCTTTCTTTTTTCCCTTTAGAGGATAACTCATTCAACACTTGTAAGTCAAAAACTGAATGTTGGATGTGGTGGCTCACGCCTTTAATTCCAGCACTCGGGAGGCAGAGGCGGGAGGATCTCTTCGAGGCTAGCCTGGTCTACATATCAAGCTCCTGGACAGTTAGAGCTGCATAATAGAAAGATAAAAAGACCAAAGAAAAAAAAAAGTTACATGGGGCTGACAAAATGGCTTAGTGGGTTAACTCACTTGCCAACAGCCTAAGGCTGGGAGTTTGATCCCTGGGACCCATGTGGTCGTCCTCTGGCCTGCGCAGGCACACCCTGCGCCTAGCCCCGGCACATACGGTAGGTAAAGGGAATAGCGATTACTTTTAAGCCTTTGTGTTTCCTGTGGCTTTGCTCGGCTTTGATCATTTAAGGAGCTGTCCCACTCAGCTCTGACAGCTGGTCGGACCACTTTGGAGGGGAGGATGGAGCGGAACATTGGTGATGGGCAACCAGCCGTGACCAGGACCGCTTGTGATGCACACCTCCGCTTTCATTTTAGCCCAGTCTTGAGGTCAGCACCCCAAGGACGGACCCGAAGGTGGAGTGTGGCGTTGGATCTCTTTGTTCCTCGTCCTAATTGGACCACGCTGAATGAATCTCCTTTTTCTGCTCTCGCTATTAATGTGTTTCATCAATTGACCCGAGAGCAACCCCAACGACTCCAGTAGCAAGTCTGTAAACGAAAAAGAGACTTCACCTCGCTACTAATCCAGGAAATTCAGTCAAAACTACAATAGCACAATATCTGATGCTCAGCAAGACTGCAAGTTGTCTGTGATCAGAAGAGACAGACACTTACAGGGGAGTGGAACTTGGCCGCGCTCCCACGGCACAGCCGGGTTCACAGGAACAAGAGAGCACATGCACACCATGGGAACCAGCAGTTCCATTCCTGGGCCGGAACCATGGGACACTTGCAGAGATGAGTCCAGCGTGGAACCGTCGCAGGTGGGGCGTGAGCGAAAGCGGGAAGAGAAGTGCAGTGCGTGCGCGTGGCTGTGCAGATGCCGTTCTGAGAAAGCCTAACTTAACTGTGCATCCGCAGTGGTGGCCCCAGGACATGATGCCCCACGGTGGCAACACTGCTGTGCATACAGGTGAGCATGAGAGGCTCGATCCTTCTGGGGTGCTGGTGTCTACGCAGCTCTGGGAACCAACCGCAGAGACACTGAGGAGCAGATGTACTGCTCCGGGACAGAAGCCTCTGTCTGGCGCAACAGAGACTGCAGGTGTCTACCACTCTGAGACCGTGTCCTTGCCAGTGTCTGCCAGAGCTGGAGCGAGTGGCGAAGTCTCTCAGACTCCCTGTGGTAGCCTCTTCAGCACCTCAGCTGTTCGTCTCTGAAAACGCAGTTATGCCACTCAGCAGCGCCATGCCCGCCCTGTGCGCTTCTCATGTCCACGCCCAAATCCCTCCTTTCCCTGAGTGAGCCCCACAGCTCCCCTCGCAGGGCTGTTCCCTTCGCTTGAGGCTCTTCTTACTCATCCTTCCAGACACAGAGGAACGTGCCAGATTCCTCTGTCCCGATGGCAGATGACACCCCAGCGCCCAAACCTAAGAGTCCTTCCGTGGGGGCCTAGGACTTCACAGACGCTTCTCTATCCTACATGAGCCCTTGAGGCCCTGGGGCTCTTGCTGGTTCCAAGGCTAGCAGGGTACTAGGCCAGGAGAAGGTGCCAAGGGCCATGGCTGGGCAGAGCATGCCCCATCTTGCTGGTTCCCTGTTTGAACTGGTGAAAACACTGGCCTCTCTCTTGCTTGTCCTTTCTCACATGTCGATATTACCCCTGAGGGGAAGCCCCGTTTCTGTTGCCCTATTCATAGAAATTAAATGCGAGGAGTAGTACTATACTCAACCTCAACCTTCCTGTAGAGCCAGACCCCCAGAGTCCTGAAGGATGCCGGTGGGTCTGTTTTACAGCTTCTGAGAAGGGGCACCGCCGACACACCCCCGCAGAGGTCGTTTTCGTAGTTTCTGGGGTGCTCCCTACACCAAGTACCCTCAGGGTCCTGCCAACAGCCTCATGTTTATCTTGGAGAGTTGATGGTTTCTCTCAGGTCATGAAAAGAGAGCCCTGGCTCCTAGATGAATCTTCCTGGGAAGAATCTTCTGCCCAAACAGGTTGCTCTGGAGAGACCCTCTTCCACTGGCATCCTGTTCCAGACCCAGGCTCTGTCCTGTCCCTGAATCCTCACCCCTGGTGTCTGCATAGCCAGAGACATGGTTTATATCCCCACTTCCTGAAGGATGCTCAACCTTCCGGCATCTCTAGGGCACAGTGGTCCAAGAATTGTATCAGGCCACACATTGAATCCAGGACTTCCCAACCTTAGCTCATGAGTTTCAGGATCATATATAGGTTTATTTTGTGTGATATTACAAAAGGGCAAGCTTCCCAGACAGATTAGAATGACCTCTCAAGGACAAAGGGCTTCACCTACCATTAGCCCCATTCTGACACTGAGCATGGCTACCAGTGTTTAATGACCCCTGTCCTAAGAACTGGGTGTATAGAGCCCATTTATCTTTAAACCACCCTTCAGTGGCACCTCCTGAAGGCCGAGCCTGAAACTCCGAAGCTGGAGTGTAAGTGTGAGGCGTCGCACACCTTAGAGATGTCAAAGCTGGATGCCAAGCAACCAAGAGTGTCTTCCCAGCTGTCAGTCCTTGTATTGTCTGAACTCAGGGGGCTCCTCCTTGTCCTTGGACATGAATCAAGGCGATCACCACCGTTTACAATAACCCTGAGAAACTAAAGCTTATCATCCTGAAAACCTCTGCATAGTCAGAGGCACACAGCTTCCCAGAGATGCCGATGGTCCCACCCATCACTGCCAAGTGATGTGCTGAGGAAGCAGAGCCAAAGCCCACTGTGCCTCAGAGCCCACAAGCATCTGCTGGGCACAGTGAGCAGGAAGGCCAGAGGCCCAGAGGAGTCCTGGCCAGAAGCTGCACTACACGGCTGAGTGAAGCTGGCCACAGAAGAAATCACACTTCAGAAGGACAGCTGCCGGACCCCGGGTTTGAGCTGATCAATAAAGCAGTGCTCCCGGGGTAGACAGCCTCTGGCACTTGTACAACACTAGGGGAAGAGCCGACAGAGAGCAGTGGAAGTTAGTTACCCTCTAAGGATGTCAGCAGCACCCTTGTCAAGTTCAGACCCCTGTCCATGGCACCAAAGCTGATGTGTAGGCCACACATATGGAGGTCTGTTGGGTACCCTCCAGGGAGAGCAGACCCCTGTCTCCAGGCCCCACAGTAGCTGGAAGAGGGCTGAGGATGTTCTCACCACAAACAGCATAAGGTGCCACTTAATATATACAGTTTCTAGATGTCATCTAGGGAAGAAAAACTGGAAAACTTGAAATCAAGTCCTGGGAAAGTGATTTATGGGATGGAGATGTCCAGCATGCACAAGGGTCTGTGTTCTATCCCTAGAACACACACATGAACACACACACAAATACATACACACACACACACATACATACGCATACACATACACATATATCTACATACAACCACATACACACACATACATATACACATACACACACACACATACACGCACATTCACAGGCATACAAACACACACATACACACAGTCACACCCACATACACACACACACATACACACACACCTGCACACACACAAACATACATGCGCACGCACACACACACACACACACACACACGTGCAGTTTCTTCTGAACACTCCATGTGCTGTCCCAGCGAGTTCCATCTAGCACATGCCTTCTGTCGAGAGGGCAAGTCTTCATAAACCACCAACACACAAAAGCAGCTCATTCTCTGTCTCCATTTTCTCGGCCCTTAGAAGTGCAGGGGAGATACATGCAGCAGGTATGTGGTCTCATGAGAGGCTGAACATGTGTCAGGAGGAAGAAATCTTTAGGGGGTAAAAGCCCCTCTTGGGCACCCTGACCCGTCTCTATCTGCAGTGAACGTCTGTCTGAGGCCCAAGCAGGTGACGTTTAAAAGGAAAAGCAGCCAGGCTGAGGCACTGGTACCCAGGGAGTCTCACGTGTGGGACTCTGGGGATGTCCACAGAAGACCCAGGACCCAGATGGCATCTGTCCTTGCCCGTGGACAAAAGGTCCTTCCATGGCCCCCTGAGGACTGCGTTGGCTCCTCTTTGTGACGCGCTCTCCAGGGCTGCAGTGGGGATGTAATATAGCCATGTGCAGAGGGCTTGGAAGCAGTTTAGGAAGGCCAGAGGCCCTTCATGTTGCCCTCTGGTCTCACATACTCCCTGGAAACATGGAGACAGTGGGGGAGCTAAATGTATTTAGAAATGTTTATACACTTCTATTTGGGGGCAACAGATCTCCAATTGCTATGAAGGCAGAAGTAATGAAAAAGAAAATGGCCTCTGGATTAAAATAAATAAATAAAATTTAAAAAAAAAAAAACCTCTCTGGAATCTAGGCAGGTTCCTATTTACTTCAGAACTTTAAAGATGTGGGGACCCACGCTCAACCCACCCAGAGAGGCCTGGAAATGTGTTTGAAGCCCACGTCAACCTGAGACCCTTTGTCCTCCAGGCTCCCAGGAGGAGAAGTTGGTAACAGAATTTTCCCATGGCTTACTGCTCCATTTAAGCTCAGATAATCCACAAAGGCATTGACTCAGACTCTGACTGTGTCACTGGGAGGGTTAAATAATCCACTGCTGTTTGGCATTTGGCTTGAGCACCTGACTTGGGTATCTGTTCTGGAACATTCCTAAACATTGGCAAACACAAAAGGAGTAAAGGCCAAGTCAGAAAAAAACAAAAACAAAAATCCAGAAAACATACCACAGGTTACAGCAACGGGGAGGCCTGAGACCGCTCCACCACTGACCAGATTATGAGCAGCTGAAGAGCCTGAAGGAGTCTTCCACAGGCAGGCGAGGTGTCGGTGGGAAGGAGGGAGCGTTACATAACGAGCTTGCTGGGTATCAGGATGCTGGGCTGTGAGCAGACATCTTGAAGGATGAGCAGGACCCAACTGCGCACCTTGGGGAGGCATCAGAAGCCCAGGACACAGCAGAGCTGGGTAGCCAGACTGCATAGGGCACAAGCCAGCTGTGTAGGCCCAAGGAGAAGGACTGCAGGAACGAGACTCCAAAGCAGTGAGCAGGGAAGACCCACTCCGCCCTGGAAACCAGCATCAGGAGACAAGCCCGGACACACCCAGGTTGAGAAAGCCTCGGCGCAGGACCCAGAGCAATCTCTCCACGTGAATTCCCAGGTACCAGAATTCCATCAGAGGGAAAAGGAGTGTGAGCCCCAGAGATCCCCCCACTGAGAGGAGGCTCCTGAGCCTCTGCTCCTCTGCTCTGTGTGGCCCCCACACCACCCAACTGAAGACAGCTACATCAGACCTGCTCTGGTTCCGCTGGCCTAACCTTGGCCTGAGACAGTTCCTAAAATCAGATCTTCCACTGTGTAATGAAAAGGCAGGTGTCCACAGTCGCCATCAGAAGAACACGGCTTGGCAGCCGGCAGCGCACGGTGTGGTGAGAGAGGAAGGGACAAGGAGGCCTCGTGACGCCAGTTCCCGTAGCCCCATGCTTCTCAAGACCACGTAATTGAATTTTAAAGTTTACATTTAATTGGGCTCATGAAGTTATCTTCTAAGTGATGTATGAGCTGGCTAGCTTTTTGTCAACTTGACACAGGTTCTCCACTGAGAGAACGCTTCCGTAAGATTGGCCCGTGGGCAGTCTGTAGGGCGTTTTCTTGATTTAATTACTGGTGTGGGAGAGCTCAGTTCACGGTGTGCAGTGCTCCCTCCACAAACGGTAAGAGAGCACGCTGAGAAACCCATGAGGCGCGAGCCGGTGAGCAGCACCCTCCACGGCCTCTGCCTCAGTTCCTGCCTCCAGGTTCCCGCCTGGACTCCCTCACTGCGTGGGACGTAACTCCCCCTGGCACGGACTGTAACTGTAGGCTGAAATAAACCCTCTCCCCACCAAGCTGCTTTGTTGTTTGTTTGTTTGTTGGTTTTGCTTTGTGTGTTGGTCCGGCTGTTTGATCACAGCAATAGACAAACTAAGACAGCGCAATTGTTGTTAGTAATAATATTCTTGGTGAGATTGTGTGGCAGCGACCGGCTCTAACAGCAGGAACCAGGTATGGTCAGGTCGGCAGACAGAACCGAGAACTGAGTCAGAGACTGAGCACGCGTCACTGGGAGGAGCCCTGTACGGCTGGAAAGAAACAGAGAGGTGTCAACAGCAGGAACCCGTGACACTGGGCTGGGGTTGTAGCTGAGGCTCAGAGGAGGTGCTCGTGGCGTCCCAGGGCGATGTGTGTCTCCAGGTTACCCTAAATCCCATCGAGTTGACCATCCAAATCAACCATCACGGCAGTGACGTGGGATGTTTTATCCGTGCCCTTAAGAAAGGGGCAACCCCCGCCTGGACGGTCCGGGCCTAAGGCTGGCGCTTGACTTTGTTTCCATTAATGTCAATCAGCCTCCTCTTTTCAAATGACTTGACTCTCACTTAAAGATTTCATTTAAGTATGAAATGCTGTCATTTCCGTCATCACACATTGCTGTGTAATGCTGAAATGTGAGAACATTGCATAAGTGGACCGCGGTTCCTTCTGGTGGGTTCTCCTCCCTCACTGGCTCCCCTCTTGGGGGCGGGGGGAGATAGCCAAGACGCTCTCAGCCTCCAGGAGGAAAGCACAGGCAACAGCCCATCCTGGGTTCAGAGGTCTTGAGCTGAGGCTGAGAGCCGACAGGAAACAGACTTCCCGGGAGACAGTGTCTGTGGTTACAGCTCCACGAATTTATAGGGTAGAGAGGGAAGGGTCATTGGTTAAGGCAGTGGTACCGGGGTAGCTCCATTTGCGTGTGGAGGACTCACAACCAGACCTGGATGGTTCATTGTCATTGGCTGGAGCCAGTCCTGAGGAAGCCTCCTTTGCACAGGCAGAGGTCTCACAGGGCCAGAGGAAGAGACCTTATAAGGTCATATCAGAAGCCCACGGCCCTCCAGCCACAGTGGTCAGATAAACATTAACCAGGCCGCATGCCTTGGAGAGGCAGGATCTTATCAAGGACTGGTGACCTACGGCAGGTCAGCACCCGACAGAGCTTTACTTACTCTAACAGCTAATTAGAGTAAGAAAAAGGGCCAAACACCTTCTGCTCTCAGAGTGAGAATTCCAGGTTCAAAGCAATCCCCGAACCCCTCTTAGCTCAGCACCGTGCAGTGGTGGCAGTGGCCTTCCTCGAGGCCTGGCTTGGTGAAGTTAGAACAACTCAGACCGATGAGAGAAACAAGGAAGAACCTCGCCTCCAGGAACTACCGCAGGGGAATGACATCACACAGCCTCTTCACTGCAGCTCCGCAAGCCATCTGCTCTTCACAGTGAGCACCTGACAGCCAATGCCCACTACAACACGTGACTGGAAGAGCATTGGGCCTGGTGCTGACCAACCACACCATCCAAATGACCACATCAGGGGGCACCTGTCGTGAAAAATCATGTTTAGAGACTGTAACACGTGCACACGTGTACACACACACCTAGGGTGAAAGGCAGTTTTACCTGAAATTCAATTTTTTTCCTATAGAAGGCCATAGGTTTATGACTGTGTCCTCAAACATTGAAGAAAAAAAATGTTTAAGTATTACTTAGCTGTAAGACAACATGCTTTGCTTCTCGGTAAGGAGAATGCACGCTCATGGATGTACATGCTTACACAGAGGAGAATGCAGGCACATGGATGTACGTGCTGACACAGCACGTGCACATGGGTGCAGATACCAAGTACTGCAAGCACACACATTGCATATATGTGCACACATGCATTATATGCACAGCACACTCTACATATTACATATGGTTCACATACACATTTACACATGGCACACATATACATGCACACACGTACACACCACTTGCATACACACATACCACGCATACAGTCACCACAAACCATAGATTCACGTGACACACATACATGCCTCATGCACATATGACAGCCGTGTGTGTACTGGCACGTATACACTAGTCACTTGTATATATCACATGTGCACAAACACACATGTATACATGTACCCGTACATACAGCACACCCATGCTCACACATGTCGTTTTCCCACCCTTGGTGCTACCCCGCTCCAATGAAATGATAATCCCAGCCCATGAGCCCAGCACAGGCTGCCACCTTCCCTAGGTCTTGACAACCAAATCTCTCCCCTCCACATGGTCATCAAGAAAGGAGCAGAAATGCTGCTGGATCATTCTGTTAGATGCTGACACAGAGAAAGAGCGATCTAGGTAAGTCTCTGTGTCTGCAATAAACGACCTGGCTGTTTGACAGGGCTTTAATGTGGCAGAAGCTCAAGATAAGGCTCCCTGGGTACAATAAATTAGAAGCAGGCACTGATCTGACTCTTCCACGGGCCTTAACATTGTAGAAGCTCAATGCGACTCTGTAAACCGAGTCAGAACATCAGAGCCTGAGGTGTGGCAGCATTTACGCGGGTCACAGTAGCTGCAGACACAGCACTGGAAACTTCAGCCATGGTGTCAGCTTTCTTGTTCCCAGGAACCTCAGGGGGGAACAGTGTTCACACCTTGTTGGCCCTTATGTGGGGACAGTCTCTCTGTGTTCACTCTCAGTACAGCCCTCTGGAAGCAGGAGAGTAACGGCAGAGCATTCTGTTACAGTTCATACTAGAAAACCAAGATGCACGACTTCTCATAGTCCCCGGGAGCCATGAAGATCCGCTGGAAAGCCTGGTCACAAGTAACAGTGTCCTCATGACTGAGGGGTCTCCCTCACTTCCATGGGCTGCCGTGGACCCATGGTGCTGTGGGCCCAAGCCCTGGGATGGGCACAGCTACCTCCACCTTGGGCATGAGTCCAGCTTGAATTGCTCGCATGGAGCACCTTGAATACGGCATGCTTTTTCCCTTCTTAAACAGATAGCTGAGCTACCTCCAATGAAGTCATCTCCTCACCACAGGGGGGCGCCTCCTAGCTGTGGGCAGTGGAACCACATACAATAGAAAAGAGGCTCTGCTTCCCCCCACCCCACCCCCACCCCAGCTGGGGATGGGGGTGGGGGTGGGTAATGGATCCCAGAGAGGACGGTGATGTTTCACGAGATCATTTCACAGATAAGGAGAGTTTGTGCTGACTGACGAGCATCTCGACACACTGTCCTTGCATAACTCCTGCTTGCCTTCAGCAATACCACAATTACTAATTTAATACGGTTGGGTTACACCATGTGTACAAAGGTGACCGTCACAGCATTGCCGTGGGAAGAGGAAAGGAAACAGTCGCTGTCTGTCAGTCGGATGACAGACGCGGACGCTGAAATACTTCGGTAAAGGGAAAGCTAGATAGCACTGAAATCTCATGGCACAAAGGCTTACCATGAGCTCAGAACAGTACAAATGTATGTCAGGAACACAGAAAAGAAGCACAGAGGAGAGACAGAGAGAGGCACAGTAAACACTGCGAGAGACTTCTGGAAGTGTGCTCGAGGCAGCTGCGGCTCCTGGGGACGGAAAAAGACCAGCCATCTGTGGGTCTACTGCACCTTCGTATTATTTTGGTAATAAAAACACTTATACAACACAATTATGCAATGTAGGAGATTATTTAAGAAGGCCAAGATGCAATTTTTAAAATTCCTTCAGGCCAATGAAAAACAACAGTCACTGGGTGTTTATTTATTAAACATCACTGAGAGCCAGGCACAGAGTCTAAGGGCCTAAAATATCTCATTAAAGGAAGCACAGCTCTCCGGTCCAACCTCCTCACAGCCCAGTGTGTGGGACAAACTGTGCTACAATGGAAATAAAAAGCAATCTGCACCATGTTCTGGAAGACGCTGCAAGAAGCAAGGCGGGAAGGTGAGACCCAGACCCATGTCTTCCTGCGGGAAGAGAACAAGGCAGATGCAAAGGACCCTGGGAAGGTGAGAGGCAGAAGACAAGGTGTTGAGCCCAATGGAGGGGTGTTGAGACAGAAGAAAAAGGCAAGGTCCTGGAGGGTGGGATGTAGGAAGGTCGCGGCACAGTCTCCACACAGCACCAGGCTCAGGACGTAAAAACTGCTGGCTGCAGTGTTAGGAGCCGACCACACGGGGGCGCTGGCAGCAAGGAGCCTGCAGAGTAGGTCCAAGAGGGATCCCGGGGACTCCTAGGTCATCAGAGGCGGAGACAGCTCAGCTCGTGGTATGCCTATTCAAGTACTGAGTAACGTTTAATTAACACTCATCCCATAAACAGAGATTAGAGGTGGGAAACGGCCCTGTAGAGCAGAGTATCAGTCTGAGGATCCCGCTCTCTGTACACTGCGCATGCACACTTAGCCAAATTGAGTGTGGTGTCTCCAAATTCTTCAGCTCCCACCATCACAGCTCCTCTGTGGGGGTCCCTGACTGCGTCTCCAAAACAAAACTCTGGACAGATTCATTTACAAACTTAGCCACACTGTCAAACTGACTTCCAGGAGCGCCTCCTCCCTCCCCCATTATGAGAGTGTGGGTTTGCTCACACTCACCAACCGTGGGTACCCTTACACCTTCGCATATCTACTCATCTGATTGGAAGGAGAAGCTTTCCTTCTTTGATAAAGGGTGCACTGTGGGGGCAGGGCATAGTGACAGGCATCAGCACACAAAAACAAACTGCTTAAATTCTATACAGCAGCAGTGAACACCTAACATGATATTGGAAAACAATTTAACAATGCTATAAAAATGAAGAAAATATTCAGAAACAAATTTAACACAGGCACAAGGCTTACGGATAGCTGTGAGGCAGAGCTAAATAAAAGGAAATCAGACCCAAGTGTGTGGATTTGTCCACCAGGGACATGCAAGCTGAAGCAGTACTTTCCCTTGACTGACAGACTCTGGATATCCCCCAACAAAACCAATGCTGTCTTCTTTGTAGAAATTGGCAGCTGGGCGGTGGTGCACGTGCCTTTAATCCCAGCACTTGGGAGGCAGAGGCAGGTGGATCTCTGTGAGTTCAAGGCCAGCCTGGTCTTCAAAATGAGTTCCAGGACAGCCAGAACTACAAAAGAGAAATCCTTCCTCCAAAAATAAAAAGGGAGGGAGGAGTTGGCAAAGTGACCCACAAATTCCGACGGAAATGTGAAGGGCACAGAACAGGGAACCACGAGGAAGAGTGGGGTTGGAGACCTTACAGGCCCTGACTGCGGACCCCACTGAAATCAAGTCACGTGGCCCAAAACAAGAACAAATGTGATTCTCTGCATCAGTTGATTCTCACAGGGTCCCACACAGCTCCAAGGGGAGGGAACTGCTCCCAGCACACGGTGTGGAACAGTGGGACACTCATCTGAGGAGAAAGAAAGAGACCCAAGCCGATCAAGGACAGAGCTCAGCCCAGTGCTTGGAGAACTTCGGGGTACCAGCTAAAATGAGAAATGCTTAGGAGAAGCCTGCAGTTTCTTAGTCGTGACACAAAAAGCACAGTAACGAGAGAGAAAAATAGATGTGGTGAAGTAAAAATAAAGAGTAAAACTTTTAAATGAGCCCGCCCCCCTCCCCGTGCTGCGGGCCTGTGATCCAGGCACACGCAGGAGGCGTGAGTGCGTTGGAGGCCAGTCTGGTCTACATAGTGAGTTCGAGGTGAGTTAGAGCTGCATAGTGAGACCCCGTCCAGGAACTAAATAAAACAAACCAAAACGTGGAACCAAAATAGAACCATATAGACTGGAGGGGGAAAAGTCTGGGGATCCTATCTCTAAGAAGGAAACTGCAAATGGCATCTGGTTAGGAAGGTGTAGCAAGGAGATTCTGATCTCGGTACCAAAGAGGTCACCAATCCAAAGCGGGCAGAGTGCCTGAACGACCACCCTTCGGGGACGATGCCCAGCCTCCTGCCAGCTGCGCTCCACGGTGATCCGGGCGGTACAGAGGCGCCTACTCATCCCTCTTCAGAGGCAAAGGTGAGCTCTCAGGAAAGCACCTGGCATGTCTTTGAAACCTTGAACACAGTAGCTACCTGTGGACTACTCGAGACCGTGTCCACCGGAGGCAGGAGAGGGGCCCTGAGCATGGGTGTGCGAGAAGGTGGGGGCGACCGACGGTGTGCGGCTCCCTTCTGGAATCCAGTGTTCGCGAGGTGACCACCATGGCGAGAGCTGCACAACTCAGGAACTTACTAGAAGCTTCCTTAAAGGTGTGTGGCATGCGTGTGAAGTAAACTGAGAAGCAAGCAGAGGTTTCCAGGTCCAGGTGTACCCTGGGGAACGCAGTGGCGGGTTTCCCATACTAACGAGCTTACAAATGGAACGTGGTTCTTGAAAAGTGATTTTTTTTTTTAAATTTATCTAAAAACCTAAACAAACCCTTTCTTCGGCCGTGCCCGAGCTCACCTGTCCCTCTGCGGAGGGGCCCTGGCCTTCCCAGGAGCTCTCGGGTCCAGGGGCGCAGGGGCTGGGCCAGGGCGCGGCGGGCCGGCGGGGCGGGCAGGGGGCGGCCGCTGTGACCTCGGGCGTCGCAAACGCCGCCCTCCGCGGCCGGCGATAGGTCCCACCCCACCTAGGCGACCTGCGGCCGGGGGCGGGGAGACGCGGCAGGGACGCGCGGCTGCGGCGGAGCGGCCGGGAGATGTGGGCGCCGGGCGGCCCGGGGCCCGCGGGCTGGGACCGCCGCAGGGTGGGCGCGCGGCTGCGGGCGGCGCTGGCCGGGCTGCAGGAGCTGCAGGGGCTGCGCGCCACGCAGCAGGCGCGCGTGCGGGGCGCCCTGGGCCTGCACCCCGCGCCCGGGCCCCGCGGCCAGGAGCTGCGGCTGGAGGCGGCGCTGGCCGCGCTGCGGGAGCAGCTGGTAAGAAGCGAGCGGGACCCCGGCGGCCGAGGGACGCGCAGGGCGCCACCCGGGCGAGTGGAGAGGTCCACGCTCGGTCGCGAGGGGAGCGGGGTGCGGGCTGGGGAGCCCGCGGGGCCGGGGTTAAAGGCGCACGGCCTCTGCGGCGGACAGAGCCCGGGCGGAGGCGCGCGAGGCCGCCGGGCACAGCGCGGCTGCGGTGGGGTTTCGCGGACTCGGCTCCCCCTGGCAGGAGTCTGCGCACACCCGAGAGCATCCCCGAGCAGGGCAGCCTGCTGCACGGCGTGACCGCGGACCGCAGGGCACTGTACTGGGTTCGCGTGGGTCACCAGGGCGGGGAGGGGGGTCTTGCCCGCTAAGTACGGTCTCCAAGATTGTATGTCACCTGATACGTTAAAAAACAGAAAATCCGAGCGTCCTCCAATCCGCTGGACGTGGGAGAGGGGACCCGGACCGGTGGCGCTTCCCCCCCACCCCCCCACCCCGGTCCGTCGAGTCCTCCTCTGTAGACCACTGGGGGTCCCCAGGAGTAGAATTACATCTGCTTTTAGAAACAGCTCCAGATTTTTTTTCAATACTGCAGTGTTTTGTGTTTTGTTTTTTTAAAGAACATCCGTAACTCTTAAGTGGGATTTCTTTCACGGTAAAATTTGGATGTGTCCTGTTGAGGGTTGCCTCTTGATAAAGTCCAGCTTGAAACTGCTTTGTTCCAATCAGCTTCAGCCCAGAAGTGTGTTGAGCTTGTTATTAAAGAATCAGGAAGTCCAGTGTCTGAGTCACTCCCCCGGGACACCTGGAATCTTCCTTGAGTGTCAGACAGAGATGGAGATCTGGCCGAGGGTGGCAGCCTCCTCCTCCAATCTGCCTGGAGAGACATGGCCGGTGTGCGCTGGTCTCTGCAACCTGCTGCACCCACCCAAGGACCCAGGCATTACAACAGGTGCCTGTCCTTCGAGGGGCTACACACTCCGCCTCACGTGACCTCAACCAGGCAGGCGCACTGATGAGTTACAAGCATGACCCATTCCCTTACCTTACGGTTGATGATTAACTCGGCTTCAGCAATACACAAACCCAGTCTGTGAGCCCACACTTCTATACCAGCAGCCTTCGGAGAGATCAACCAAGCTTTCTGTTGGGGTGTGCACGCGCACACAACACCTGCACACAGACACACTCACATGCACTCACCCATTCCCCCCCACCCCCATATCCATGAGACCAGAAGCAACATGGATGCTTTGTTTTTAAACTTAGTTGGTGGGAAAAGAGAAGAATAATTGAATTTATGTGGCTTTAGCCAGCACTTAACACGTCGACATTTTTCTTAGGGGGATTATGAGCAATGCTACTTGTTTAACAAAGAAATAAAGAAGAGGCTGCAGTGTAGGGCAGCTAAGCCGGGCAGGAACTAGAGCTCACCGCCTTTCCCTTCTGGGACTTGTTCTTGGTAGTCTCTCAGGTGTGAAGACAGGGAGAGAGTCCCCGGAGTCCTCAGCAGCTATCCTGCAGGGACGGTATTTCTAGGGATTTAGTGTTCATCGGATGGAGTACACCCTGCTAATTGCAGTGTCGAAAGTCACAATGAGAGCTCAGCAGTAGCTGCTTAGAGGAATTTTGTTCACTAGATAAATCAGTGACTCTTAATGGCTGAGACCAGAGAGAGAGAGAGAGAGAGAGAGGTGATTTCTGCACTTAGTCCTCTCATTCTAGACTTCTCTGTTAATGAAATCCTGTGCCCTCTGACCCCTGACTCCACAGCCCGCTGCAGGTGGCCCTTCAGGCAGCAAGCTGCCCCCATGAGTGTTTTCATAGGGACTTGTGTCAGGAAGTGGGGAGAGTATCCACTCCTATAGCGGGCATAAGTAGAACAGCACCCACGGCTGGCGCCATGTCAAGAAGCTGTACCATTCTGTCTTGCTTCATGCAGGGGAAGAGGTGTCCTGGGACAGGAGGCTGATGCGGACCCTGATATGAGGATCATCCTGCAGGGGTTGGCTGGTTATGACTTGTTCTGAAAGTGACAGCATGCAGCCATTCCTTTCCCTGGCAGGCTCAGACAGTGGCGTGTGCAAGAGCAAGCCACCACGCTGATGCCGTAACCATGAATGATGTTTTCCTTGGACCAGCCAGCTTGCTTTGTGACACACGAGGCAGATGGAGGTCACATGAGAGACAGATGAGGTCGAGAGCAAGGGCCTGCCAGACTTCTCCAGGGCTACTGTCAATAGCATCCCTGAGTCAGGTCTGTGAGCAGGCCCTTCCCTATTGATTGATGAGGTTTGAGGTTTGCAGGAGGCCATCGGGGGTTAATTCATGCATAAAATATTTCCTTTGTTCACTGTTAGCATTCAAGGGGAGGAAGGAAGTATCTTAGATAGCATCTCTACATCCTGAACTTTTTTTTATCCTCCAAATATACCATCAAGTGTTTTTTGCTGGCGTTGCCAAGCGCAAATGACCATGGGGGGAGGGGGTAAAACTAATTCATTCAGATCAAGTTCTGCAGAATGGTGTGAGCCTTCTAAAGGAATCCTTGAGCTACCTTTTAGTGGCACCGCGGACTGACAGATCTCAGATATTTCCCTCTGAGAAAGCTGGTCCCAAGCCTGTTCTGGAGCATTATATAGCAAGAGCCCAGGATCTGCAGGTGTGCAGGGTGACTCTACCGTTGGGACTGTGGTTAGTTCTAGTTTGTACCAGGCCTCTGACCCCTGACTCCGGCTTTGGGGATTCTGACTCAACTGCTCCAGAGCTGCCTTGAAATCAGCATGACGCTTGCAGGCCAGAGGCAGTCTTGGTTCTGGGAAGAATGCCACAGCCTGGCTATGTAAACCAGCCATGCTTCAGTCCTGGTCATAGTGGCTTTGACTCTGAAGTTCAGAGTAAGGAACAGGGAAGAAAACCTGAAGTAGGTAGGGGCAGAGGGTCTATCAACCCAGATGCTGGGCTCACAGCCAAGCAGATGAGCCCTGAGGGGTCCTAAGACCTCAGCCATTAGCTAGAAACTAGCTGCCCAGGCTGAGGTTACCTGCAGAGCAGCTGGTCCCCACGTGCACACAGGGGCCAACCTCTGGGAGAGGAGCAAGGTGGAGAGGAAACCAGCTAGGCCTTTGAAAAAGGGAAGTCTGGATTGAGAGGATAGATGCTGGTCCCTAGATCTGGACCAGCCAGAAGTGTGTCATGTCTCTGAGCCCTGTGGCTTTAGGAAGGGCAAAGGAAAATTGTTTAGAGAAGAAGATCAATGCCACCCCCTCGATGAGTCTGAGCCAGGTTCTCAGTGGGTGCAAAGGCCATGATTGTCTCCAGGAAAGAGTTTGTGATGGAAGCAGGTGTTTGGACCATCTTAGGAAGTTTTGCTCCTCTTCACCATGGTGGTTGTAGGAGGTGTTCTCAGACTGTCACCCTTCAGACCCCACGTTCAGAGCCTGGCAGCCCTAAGATGCCAGCTGGCCATCCATCCTCCATAGGCCATCCAAACAGACAAGTCATAATGAAAAGCTGCGGGAGGAGATTCACCCCATGCGTCCGCACTGAGAAGAGGGACAAATAGAGAGGTCTAGGGACCCCCAGAGCTCACCTTTAGGGTACTGACCTAAACTTTAGATTTAAGAAGACAAGAGGTAAACGATCCTGGTCAAGGCTGGTTCTACCCATCGCTGACTCCGTGTCTGAATGAGGGAATCTCCTCTTGGGAGACAAGCTTTGGCTCTGGGAGGCCCCTGGCTTCTTTTTCTTTCTCCTGGGATAAGACTCTGGGGAAATTCCAAGTTCTTGGTGCTCATTTTCTCTTTAGAATGTCTTCTTTCCTGTAGGGCTGAGTGTACCTGCAGAGGGGTCCCACCCAAGTCAGGTCCTGGGGGAAAGGCTGAGCTGGGCTGCGTTTGGCATCTGTGCCAGCCCAGGCCATACCAGCCCAGGCCATGCCAGCCCAGGCCATACCAGCCCAGGCCATGCCAGTCCAGGCCATGCCAGCCCAGGCCATGCCAATCCAGGCCATGCCAGCTCAGGCCATGCCATCCCAGGCCATGCCAGTCCAGGTCATGCCAATCCAAGCCATGCCAGCCCAGGCCATGCCAGTCCAGGCCATACCAGCCCAGGCCATGCCAGCCCAGGCCATGCCAATCCAAGCCATGCCAGCCTAGGCCATGCCAGCCCAGGCCATGCCAATCCAGGCCATGCCAGCTCAGGCCATGCCAGCCCAAGCCATGCCAGTCCAGGCCATGCCAGCCCAGGCCATGCCAGTCCAGGCCATGCCAGCCCAGGCCATGCCAGCCCAGGCCATGCCAGTCCAGGCCAGGCCATGCCAGCCCAGGCCATGCCAGCCCAGGCTGGCCTCCCACTCAGCCCTTTGTGAAAGTGCTTGTTCTGAGCAGGAAGTCATCACTGCCCGTGTCTCGCTGCTGGTGATTTCTCGCACTGCTCAGATTTCTGAAGTAGTTTCCCACTAGAGAAGAAACAGCCATGTTCTTCAACAGACGAGCCATGTCCCTACGTTTTACTGTTTATTTGCCTTAAACTCACTTGTTATTTAAATAAAAAATGTATGCAGCAGACCTGGAAATCAGGGGAAACTTCACAAAATCATTTTTATCAAAGAAAGAAATTAGTTTTACAAACTCAGTGCTGATTAGTTTCTGTGTGTGTACAAAGAATTCCCCTAACTTCATGTGGACAACAATGTATGAGCACTCATGTGTGTGTGTGTGAGTGTGCACACGTGTGTGTGTGTGTGTGTGTGTGTGTGACTCACTATTGACCTCTGTGTGACTGTGTGAGTGCATGTGTGGGTGTGTCTGTGTGTGTGAGTGACTATATAGATCTGTGTGTGTGTGCACATGTGTGTGTGTGTGTGTGTGACTGATATATAGATCTGTGTGTGTGCGCACATGTGTGTGTGTCTGTGTATGTATGTGAGTGTGACTGACTATAGTCCTGTGTGTATGTGTGAGTACGTGTATGTGATTAACTATAGACCTGTGTGTGAATGTGCATGTGTGTGTGTGTGTGTGTGTGTGTGTGTGTGTGTGTGTGTGTATGACTGACTATAGACCTGGGAACTAAGGGATGAAGAACACCCAGCCTCTGGGGACAGATTTTGCATGCATAAGGCTCCATGAGGCAGGCTTTCAAAGTGAAGCTGGAGCTTTCTGTCGTGGGTGCCTTGGGGTCTTGATGGGGCTGTGGTGTGAAGGACCTCCATCCCTGCCAGGCTGTGTGTGTGTGTGTGTGTGTGTATGTGTGTGTGCCAAGGGTTGGCAAATCCTTTTCTGTCCATTCCAGCAGACCCAGGGAATTGCTTCCCATGAGTTGGCAGCAGGTTCCAGTTAGGTATGCTTGACATGAATTTGGGAGTTTCCCTGAGGTTCGTGATGGTTTCCACCTTGGACTTTGGTTTAGATTTCTGGACTCAGAGCAGTTTGTACTCTTCCTCCTCTTTCCCTCCTAGTCACGGTTAAGGCGACAGGATGCTGGCCTGAAGACTCACTTGGACCAGCTGGACCAGCAGATAAGTGAGCTGCAGCTGGATGTGAGCAGATCATCCTGTGAGGCCCTGGACAGCGACAGCAGGCCCAGCTCAGGTATGGCTGATGCAGGGAGGCAGCCCGCCAGGATCTTGCCGTCTAAGGCAGCAAGGCATGTGCAAGGGGAAGCCACTCCCTGCCGCCCCTCAGGGACCCCATCTGACAACACTGTGAATACTGACAGCTTAGCCTGTGTCCTCAGCTGGTCTGAGAGTTCAGAGGACTTCAGGAAGCCTGGGAAATGTATTGACTGAAGAAATGAAAAAGCTTTTACTAAACATTCTGAAAGGAAACTATAAATATAATAAATATATAGTTTAAATGTAACATCTACACACATATAAAGAGCTTTACGATACAGTTTATAGTCATACGTAAGTACATATCAGTTTATGCGTATATATATATTTCATGCAATATATAAGTTAGAAAAATCTTCTTTTTGATAGGACAAAACACCCATGCGGCTCCTGGTTTTGCTGGGTGGTCATAGACCGTGAGGGTGGCTATTTTACAGAACAGCTACTTCAATTAAATCAGTATAACTTTCCAGCTTATCCCATAGGGATACCTTTCCTTCCCTGCACCCCATCCCAGAGCTCCCAGAAGGACATTGTTGGCAGTCTTTGCTGGTTTGTGTGGCTGTGGCCGCTTTTGCTTTCTTACTATTCTCCAGGTGAGACTTGGAAGCAGAGACCCCTGTCTCTGGGTCCCAGTGCTCACGAGGCAGCTGTGACAGCAAGCCTATGTCTGGAGTCCCATGGGGCTTTTGCAGTCTAACTTTGGATGTGCTAAGCACGTAGGTCCCTAAGGCTGAGGCCTCCCGAGAAGGAACTGCCCCATAGTGTCACATGTCAAAGAAGGAAGAGGGTGCCTGGAGCAAAGGAAGGTCCCCTCCTGAGCCTAGCTGTGGGGTCCGGGTGTGGCAGGCCAGTTGTGCATAGCCATGTACAGGGTCACCAGCAAGAATCTGCAGCGTTCTGAGCCCAATCCCCACAGGCGTCCCTTATCTCCCTCACCTCTCCGTGTGCCAATAAAAGCAAGGAGAAAGTACTCTCAGTCTTGGGGCAGAGCCCACTGGGCAAGGGTGCACTGACCCCTGTGTCGGCTCTGTCCAGGCTTCTACGAGCTGAGCGACGCTGGTTCCTGCTCCCTGTCCACCTCGTGTGCATCTGTCTGCAGTGACCGCCTATCCCCTTCACTGGGAAGCTGGCTGCCTGTGTTCCAGCCCGCTAAGTCTAGGCCTGGCATGGGGGACTGGCGACCCCGCTCTGCTGATGAGACCACCGTCCCCACATGGAGCCCACAGCCAAGTGGAGAAGATAGCAGACTTCTGCCTGGTGCAGAGGACACAGGCCGGCTGAGGGGCATGTTCCGGCCCAGACCAGTGTCTACAGGTGAGAGAGGGGCAGAGGCTGAGAGAGTCAAATGGGTAAGGGGCAGCAGAAATGGACCCACTGGGAGGAGGCTGATCCCACATGGAGCAGGTCTGTGTGTGTGTGTGTGTGTGTGTGTGTGTGTGTGTGTGTGTGTGTGTGTTGTTTTAAATGAACACCCGAAAGCTAGGAAGAAGCATTCAGCTCATTTAATTGCCACATTTGGAGTAAGAATTGAGGTACAAGCACCCTTTATGTCCTTCATGTTTTCCTAAGAGAAACATGAAGGGGTCCAAGTAACCCCTCCATCCCCCCACACCTGGGCTCTGTGCCAGCCTTGGTTTCTCCATGGGGAGAGTCCGCAGTTTTTCTCTCAGGCTGTGGATGTGGAGCAGTTCCCGCTGTGACTGGCCCACATATGGCTGTGGGCATTTGTCTCGGGAAGCCTCCAGCCATGCTTCAGTGAAGGCACGGAGCTGATGCGTCCTGCTCACTCTCGCTGAAGAGCAGGGACCGGCACACGTGGACTCGGCCTGCACACACATGTCTGTGTTGATGTGCTTTTCATGGTCTCATTCCAGGTGACCTTGAGAGAGTCCTCCCAGCTGACCTGGGGCTCCAGAGAGCTGGTGCTGATCCTGCATTCTCATCCCTCCTCTGCCAGGGGACAGAGGTCCCGGCCCATGCACTGGACCCCACATACCAGCGTGATCTGGTGGCCAGGGGTGGCCAGGAGGTGTACTCTTATCCAAGCCCACTGCATGCAGTGGCTCTGCAGAGCCCTCTCTTCGTTCTGCCTAAGGAATCTCCACGTCTTGATAGCTTCTCTCCTCCCCAGGAGGCTCCTCTGGTTCCTGTTGAGCAGAACAGGACTCAAACCAGGCCGATTCATGAGCTGGGCTCAGCTGAAGCCTATATCCACAGGCTGTTGGGCCTGAGGGGCCAAGAGCTCCCCCTGAGAGATGAGGTGAAGGAGCAGGGAGACGCAGCCCCTTTTCCACAGAAGCCCTACGGCCAGAGGCCAGACGGTGAGGGTCAGCTGGAGAAGCTGGCCTGTGGGATAGACAGGGGAGGAATGACACCGTGTAGGGGCCCTGCCAAGGACAGCCTCAGGCAACAGGGGCCCGTGTCCCTTGTGGATGCTGAACCCCTCAGCAGCCCCCCAAAAGAGGAAATCATGCTTTGGAATCCCTGTGTCCAGGGAGACAGTGCTGTAGTTTCCTCTCCCTGCTCCCAGGCCCAGCAGCCCCACAACGACTGTGACCAAAGACAAGTCCTGTCACCATCCAGGGTGCTGGGCCCTGAGAGCCCCCCTCTGGCCCCAGGGCCCTTTGCCTACCCACCCTGCACCACTAGTGAAATCTCCCCAGTGAGGCTGGGGATGGGCTCTCCCCAAAGCAAGTCCATCAAGGTGAGAAGAAGAGTCAGTGACAGAGTGCCCAGGCTGGGGAAGCAGCTCCCACCACAGCCTGAGAGGCAGCGGGGTACTTCTGCCGCACTGCCCCCTACGTGGGACCCCTCATCCAGGGCCCAGCAGGGAGGGCTGAGCAGGAGGCCCACACTAGCCAGAGACCCTCCTGGACGCTCTTGCTCTGAATCCACCCTCTACCCTGTGCCCTTCTTTGTCCCCCTGGTGGTGGCCCAGCAGGGAGGTTACCCAGCATCATCCCAGGCTCTGTTCCCGATAGAAGCAGCCCCCCTCAGCTTGGCAGCCAGGAGGAAGCAGCGCAAGTGGCAGTCTACCGTGGAGATCTCAGCCAAGGGCCAGTCGGTCAGCCGTCCTGGGCCCAGCCTGGGGCCCCTCAGGTCCCCAGCCAGGAGAGCAGGTGGTCCCCAGGCCCAGAGCAGGCCCACACTTGCCCGTCAGGACGCCTGTGTGAGGAATGAGTCGGAACCCTCAGAGCACTCAGCGGGGCGTACCTCGCTGTTCCACTCCACCATCGCTGAAAGCAGCGAGGATGAAGAGGCCAGCGACCACACCGCCAACCGCTTTGGGGACCAGTCCAGCAGCAGCGATTCAGAAGACCGAGTCCGGAGCAGCCGCCATGGCCTGGCAATAGGCAGTACAGAGATGGGGCAGGGGGAGCGGGCCTGGCCTCGGGCCCCACCCCAGCAGTCCCCACGGGCCCCGGGAGTCACCAGGCCACATCTGCCGCCTGTGCCCAAATTGTGCCGCATCAAGGCCTCCAAGGCCCTGAAGAAGAAGATCCGCAGGTTCCAGCCAGCAGCCCTGAAGGTCATGACCATGGTGTGAGGCCAGCGTTTCAGAGCAAGCGTAGGACCCCAGAAGGTGCAAGATGCTTCCACACCGCGTGAGGAGCGGGAGGGCAGTACTACCCCACAGTTCGCTTGTGTTTCGCAATCACCCTCACTGTGCAGGTTCCCAGGGTGACGTTCCCTCTGGCCGCTACCATCGCATGATCCCAGCGACAGCTTTGCTCTGCAGCAAACTCTGGCTGCCGTGTAGAGAGAGGTCTCTGATGAGACAGTCTCCCCAGAGACGCTTAGATACGTCCCGTCCCGTCGGGGGACCGGACTTGAATCCAGCTCTGTAGCACACATATGAATAAACCCCTACCCGATGCAGACACCGTTCCAAATAAAAGTCGCATCCCTCTGTCCTGCAGCGTGTGTCTGTCTTGCTCACGTGGGACGTGCGCTGACTGGAGGGAGGGAAGGCGTTATGAGGGAGAAGTCTAAACGCTAGATTCAACACAGGTGAATCGAGTAGGAAAAGTTTTAGGAAAAGTTTTTTTTTTTTCCTTTGTAAAGAAAATTTCTGTCCACTTTCCAAAGGTAAAAATGATAGGTTTCCAACTCAGATGCTCAGTGCTGCCCACAGTCACAAGGGTTCTGGATCCATCAAATGTTGCCCTAGATGGGAGATAGGGTTATATTTCACAGGGTGCCTTCCCCCTGCACACTTGCCAGAAGTCTTGGAAAGAGGGGGACATGGTGATCGGCACAACCTTCACCCATGAGGCTGTTGAGACACGGCTGAGTCCTGACTGCCTGGGCCCCTGCCCAGACCCGAGCCTGCATCCCTGCTGGCTCTCCTGGAGAGATGGTATAAGCTCCTTACCATGTCCACGCTCTTGCTGGACATCTCTCTTCGGAGCTCTGCAGTGTGTGTGTGTGGGGGGGGGGGTCAGTGTAACCCGTGAGATAGACTCACTTCCCTTAGCCTTCTTGGGGACATGTGCCGTCCCAGCAGCTCAGGCTGTGTCGCTGGCTGAACTGACACGTGCGTGGTCAGCATCGAAGAGACCGTGAAGGGTTGGAGCTACTCAGCATCGCTGATGGCGTCCATCTTCCTCAGCAAGCTGCCTAGGTTTCCAAGCCACTCAGATGCCAACAAAAAGCTCACACTGTAGCCAGGTGTTTGTGGGCCTGTCTACATAGCCATGCAAGCTAACCATGAAACAATCTGTGCTCTCTCTTGCTCTCATTCTCCCTCTCTCTCTCTCTCTCTCTGTGTCCCCATCCATCCCCTTTCTCTCTTCCCTTGCCTTCTGTCTCAGTACAAAAACAAAAACATTTCCAGTAAGGCTTGTTAAAGTACAGCAGGAAGCCTCCATTCAGAGGCCAGAGCAGCGGGAACACAGCCCCTGTGCACTGCTGGCCGGGGAAGCTCACTGCTGAGGAGCAGGTGGGGACCCTGGGTGGAAAATGACCAACAAGGTTCCTGTGGGATAGACCTGAGGATCCTGGGGCTCAGGGCCTGGTGGGTGGTGGAGGCTGCAGCTCTGGGAGGAGAGGTTCTTGATGAGGCCGCTGATCTAGAGAGGACTGTGAGTCACAGCAAAGTGCTCAGGTAGCCAGAGAAGGCCCTGGAGGCTGACCAGAAACTGGCCACACAAGGACCATGCTTCTCTCAATATCCACCTTTGCCTGTCTGCCTTTGGAACTCGGGCATATATGTTGATTTCCAGAGGTCAGAAACTCACTGTGTGCCTTCTGCTTTGATTTGGTCCGAGGCAGGGTTGGGATGAGCAGACATAACATGGGAGAGCCCACTAGGGGCCTCTGGGCCTTTTGATCCATATCCTGTAACCGGGAGGGACGCTTGCCTTGGGCAGCTTCTGCAGCAGGTCTTGCTTCCTTTCATAAAGGAGCCAAGTGGTGTTACAGGACTCAGAATGAGGATAATGTCCGACAGAGCCTGGGCCTCTCTGGATCAACAGAGTGACTCCACAGACTTTCTGGTGCTTCCCCCAGGGCGAGGAGTCCTCCAGGTGCTCGGGACATACGCCAGGGTCAGGATGCCTGAGCATGCAGGTGGAAGCCTGACACCGTGATGAAAAGCCGCTTGGAAGTGGTTACAGACGGTCCCTGGCAGAAGCGAGGACTGACCAGCGCATCCACGCAAGTCGCTTAGCTACCTCGGAATTCACAGCTCTCACCTGGAAGGGGTAAGAGACAGTTTACTCTGTAGCCAAACATGAGTGAATACTACCTGAACACAGATTCAGATTACTCCCCGAATGTAATAAATTATGACATTAATGAATAATGTCTTAATTCAGTAACAGTTTTATGTGATTGTTTTATCATCAGAATAAAGAAAGTCATAAATCAAGACATTTTTAAAATATTTTGGTGGGGACATCAGTGGACGGCTTCAAACAAAGCAAGGACATCTCTGCTCTGACCTCAGACGCCATCTGATGGCTTCACTTCAGAGTTGATGGAGTCTGAGGGGTCTGTTTGAACATTCCAGCAGGATTTACCTAACAGCCATGAAAACATTAGGCCACATACAGAGGCGGGCAGTGATGGCTGTTTGGGGGGGTTAGGATAACTCAGGGTCATTTGTCTCCCAGCTTATAGCGTTCCTTCTCCCCTCGGTCACTGGGTTCTAATCAGGCAATCAGCCTTGTAGAATGTTTAACATAGGTGTGGCTTTTCTCTGAGAGCTTCAGTTCACATATTTTAGAGTAATTTTCTTTCAGACAGACATATCTACTCCTGGAAAGCGGGAGCCCTCTGGGCAGTGTGGCTGAATCCGGAGACTCACAGGCGCCTTGGGTGCACTGGCTGGCAGACCAGCACCCCTCAAAGGGTGCAGGGCAGTCAGCTGAGGCTTCTACCGTGGGCTCTTGGGAAACTTTTATAAGTTCTAGAGTGTTTGAATCTTAAAATATCTTAGAAAAAAAGCCAAACTCATGTAGAAATTAAATGTATGTTATAGTAATTAGTAAAGAATTTAATTACAATGTTAGTGACATACCCACCTCTCTTTAATATATTGGATTGTATCATTTAAGAAACTAGGCTTCGGCCAGGCATGGTGGTATAATCCCAGCCCTTGGAGGCAGAGACAGGAAGATATCTCCGTGAGTTCAGGCCAGCCTGACCTACAGAGGGAGTTCCAGGACAGCCAGGGCTCTGTAGAGAGACCCTGTCTCAAAAATAAACAAACAACACAAGAAGAGGAGGAGGATGGCTGTGTCACACGTGTTGAGCAGATGTGCAGGGTCCTCTGAGGGGCTTGCGTGCAGCCCTCGGTCCCAGCAGAGCGTATGCACCTTTGGACACAGTGCGGTGTGGCTGCCAGGAAGCTCCAGAGCCTTTGCATTAAGCAGATGGGGCTGAAAGGAAAACATGGACCTCAGCAGATCAGCTCTGTCCTGTCTTAGAGGCCAAGCCTTCACCATCTGTTAATGGTGAAAGGGTTTGATTCCAACGTAACAGGCTTTACGCGGCTCTGGTGTGGTGCTCGTGTATACAGCGCTCGGACATACCCATGAAGGTAGATGGATCTCAACACTGTTCTGTCAGGAAATGGGGCACATCCCACAATACCAGCCAGGTAGATGTCCTGTGGGTACCGATGGCCACGCTGGCTTTTGAGGGAAGGGCACACTGCTTAGTGATCCTGCAGTTCTGGGGTGGGCTGGAGAGAACCTTGAGTTCAAAGGAGAGCATAGCCTGCAAACTGAACCTCCCTCTGCTGCCTCCTAAGAGCAGAGCCGGGAGACAAGAGACACCTGGGACAGCAGCCAACAGCCAGGCGATGCTGCCTGTTTGACACCTGGCCACTTAGGGCGGAGAATGAAAGCAGGTGATCCAGGCCAAGGATGATCCGGAGTGAAGCAACAGCCACTGGAAGAAATCAGCGTAAAAGAGCCAGTGTGTTACAGTTAGAACGCCTGTGGTGTGTAACAGTATGGTGTGTTACAGTTAGAACGCCTGTGGTGTGTAACAGTATGGTGTGTTACAGTTAGAACGCCTGTGGTGTGTAACAGTATGGTGTGTTAGGTATGTTACAGTTAGAACGCCTGTGGTGTGTAACAGTATGGTGTGTTACAGTTAGAACGCCTGTGGTGTGTAACAGTATGGAGTGTTACAGTTAGAACGCCTGTGGTTTGTAACAGTATGGTGTGTTACAGTTAGAACGCCTGTGGTGTGTAACAGTATGGAGTGTTACAGTTAGAACGCCTGTGGTGTGTAACAGTCCTGGTGTGTTAGGTATGTTACAGTTAGAACGCCTGTGGTGTGTAACAGTATGGTGTGTTACAGTTAGAACGCCTGTGGTGTGTAACAGTATGGAGTGTTACAGTTAGAACGCCTGTGGTGTGTAACAGTATGGAGTGTTACAGTTAGAACGCCTGTGGTGTGTAACAGTCCTGGTGTGTTAGGTATGTTACAGTTAGAACACCTGTGGTGTGTAACAGTATGGTGTGTTACAGTTAGAACGCCTGTGGTGTGTAACAGTATGGTGTGTTACAGTTAGAACGCCTGTGGTTTGTAACAGTATGGTGTGTGACAGTTAGAACGCCTGTGGTTTGTAACAGTATGGTGTGTGACAGTTAGAACGCCTGTGGTGTGTAACAGCACCAGTGTGTGACTAGGGCCCGGAGTGTAGGCAACTCTTTAAAGCACTTTCAATCCGAGGCATTCTGAATGGCTGTCAACATGCACAGACGATGAGAAAAGGAACCGCACTGGGCATCCTCAGGTCTCTCCACCCCCTTCCCACCTTCCCAGAAGCCTGATTGTATCCTATATGGGAATCAGGCATCATCCTGGGAATGGCCGTCTCTCCAGGCCAGTGCCTTCTTACCTTGTCCCCAGGAAGCACCGGGAAGAAGCTAAATCAGAAGCTGGACTTGGACTTAGGAAAATTAGTATCTCTGGGAACGATTAATTGATCTTGTAATAGGGACAGCAGGGACTGAGGAGAGACCTGATCCATTCCTGATCCAGCCCATCCTGTTCACTAAGCACCTGCTGTACACTGAGCCCTACTAGATGTTGTATGGGAAGAGGCAAAGTCAAGGGACCACTCTGCACAAACTGTTTGGTAAGAAGGACTGCAGTGAGCAGAGGCCACATGGTAGACTTCCAGGACCTGCACCCAGAACCTGCTGCATGCACAGGAGTGTGTAGTGTTTGGACCCAGCAAGCACAGTACAGCCAGAGTGTGCAGTCGGGTGAGGAAAGGAAGGAGAAGGTCCATGGAGAAGAAGGTAAGGTGGAGAGTGGGTTTTGAGCCGCAGCTGAGGCTAGATAAGCAGCAAGTATGAGTCTGTGTGGTACCCAGGGCCCATGTTCTCCCTAGAGCACAGAGAGACACCTTCAAGGACCTTGGCCTATCCACAAAGAATGAGCAATAATTATATATCCAGGACCTGTGCAAAGGACCCATGGCCACTGGGTTGGGCAGAGACCACACACAAAGAGATGGAAAAGCCAACAGGCAGGAAAATGAGGCCCACTGCCTTCTGGGGTAGCTGCAGGAAAGAACTCTCAGTAGCCCTATTGGGACGGGCAGGGAACATGTCACCTCCTCTGGTTGGCGTTCTGTTCTTTATGCCCTGCATGTCACCGGAGCTTCTGAAGGCCATGGCAGGCAGTTCTGGGGCGTGTGTTGAACAGGCTGGTTCCTGGGGAGGCTACAGGTATGGGACAGCATTCCCTTCTCTCCTGAAGCTTGGACACTGTTCCTCTTTATACCCAACCTCTCAGATGCAGGACGACATAATTAAATTTGTGTTTAGAAAGCCTTCTTGCTCCAGTAGAGACTGACTGCAGGAGAGGCTGTCACAGTGAGGACCAGGTCCAGGGAAGGGCTCGCAGGAGCCACCTGCAGGGGCTGAGCTCAGCTCCAGCCCCACTGTGATCTTCCTTGGGTCTCTAGTTGCCTGGGGGACTCAGAGCAATGACACCACAGATGCAGCTATTGGTGTGTTTGGGCTGTCCATTCCCGGTGACAAATGAGAATTCTTACAGAAACAAGGACAGCCCCAGGGGGAGAATGCTCTATTCAATATTCTTGTTTCTTTCTCTTTTTTTAAAAATTATTTTAAATTACATTTTCATTCTATTTTTATTTTTCTTTTACCCAGAGGTTCCTAATGAGGAAATGAACAGAACCGGGATGAAAGGAATTTAGCAGACTCAAACCTCATTTTTCTTAGGGCTATTTTTCTACATTTGCATGCCTCACGAAACCCTTCAGATTTGGAACTCCAGTTTTTGTGGTGCACGGATTGGTGTCTGACATGCAAATAGGCTATGTAAATCAGCAGAGCGCAGCCTCAGAGCAGCAGACCCACGGTGGGCAGAATGTGTGGGCGACCCTCGGTGTTCACAATCCCGGGCTCTGAACACCATGGCTTGTGTTGCCCAACAACAGGACCCCTGTGCACCCTGCTCAGAACAAGCGGCAGAACCCCACAGAGCTGCATGAGCACAGCCTTGTGTCCTGGGCCCACTTGTCATCGTCGACTCCCTTTGCTTGAGGCTTGAGGTTCAGCTCTGGGGAACCATGGAGTGTGCTTGAACTTACACCTGCTAAGGAGGAACTCCAGAGTGCTCATCTCAAGGAAACCACGGGTGGCCCAGCAAAACAACACAAAGCATGTGAAAAAGTCCCAGCTTCCTTTTGATGGTCCCTCTGAAGCAGATGATGCAGGGTCTGTGGAGTCCCAGCAGCTGCCTGGCATCCGAGCATCAGGAGGCCATGGGAGCTCCCACTTAGACAGGATCTCACTGTGTGGCTCTGGTTGGCCTGGAATTAGCTCTGAAGACCAAGCTGGCCTCAAACTCACATAGACCCATTTGCTTCTGCCTCCCAAGTGCTGAGATTAAAGGAATGAACCACCACACCCCTCAACAGGCAGATTTTAACATATAATTTCTGACATGCAACTTAGGAGAAAGGTCACATTTTCAAAGAATTCCCAAAGGCCTGCAGCTGAGGGGGTGCTGTCTTTTGGGATCAGAAGAGTGTTCATTAGCTCCAAATTTATAGCACAGTTGCCAATGGCTGACATTTATTATCTGCCATTTACTTTAACGAGCACATATGATTGAGAATTAATATTGTTAGCACCTTACAAAGCACTTCCACAGGTCTTCGTGCTTGCGTGAGTCCTGGAGTGGGTGAGGGGGATGTTGTACCCACACCATATTAAAGACGGAGGACGGAGCAGGAATGAAGAGTGTGCTGCGCAGGTGGCCACTTAGCTGGAGCAAGGATGTGGCTGAGGTCAACCAAGGCCTCTGGTTTCCACGTCACCTCCCATGTCTGTGGTCACCACACACAGCTGGACCACAGGCCCATTTACAGCTTGTGGGTGTTCTGGAAACTGAATCAGGGCTAGACTTAGGAGTTGCCTTTAGTTGAAGCTTCAGGGGTGACAGGCTCACCCCTTTCAGGAAGAAGCTGGCTTTTAGGAATGACATCTAGGGATACAGAAGCCACACCAATCTGCCCTGCCCCTGCCCCTGCCCCTGCCCCTGCCCCTGCCCCCCCATCCCTGCCCCTGCCCCTGTCCCTGCCCCTGCCCCTGTCCCTGCCCCTGCCCCTGCCCCTGTCCCTGCCCCTGCCCCTGTCCCTGTCCCTGCCCCTGTCCCTGCCCCTGCCCCTGCCCCTGTCCCTGTCCCTGTCCCTGCCCCTGCCCCTGCCCCTGTCCCTGTCCCTGCCCCTGCCCCTGCCCCTGCCCCTGCCCCTGCCCCTGCCCCTGCCCCTGCCCCTGTCCCTGTCCCTGCCCCTGTCCCTGCCCCTGCCCCTGCCCCTGCCCCTGCCCCTGCCCCTGCCCCTGCCCCTGCCCCTGCCCCTGTCCCTGTCCCTGCCTCTGTCCCTGCCCCTGCCCCTGCCCCTGCTCCTGCCCCTACCCCACCCTACCCTCACCCCCACCCTTGCCTCTGCCCTCCAAGTGAGCCCGGGCTCAGGCACACCTCCTTGCACAAGGACAGCAGAGGACACAGTCACCTGACCTCCGGAAGAAGGAACCCACAGCACACATCTCTGCCTCATTTTTTCCGCTGGTTCTCTATTATTTTACTTAAAATGGCTTAAACCTCAGTTTTTTCCATTTACTTAAAAAAGTTCCCTCACTTTGGCAGACCCATCATAACCTTCGTGCCCTGGGATGGTTGAGTCTCTGATGTCTACACCCAGGGGCTCAAGTTCATGAACAGAAACCACCGTCAGTCCCAGAGTACCATTCGCTAGAGTAGCTGCAGATTAACAGGTTGCTCCATCTCCCCTGTCCGCCCCAGCCGCGTGCCGCTGTGGGAATCCCGCGACCGCTGCCTGTGCTGGAGTCTGTGACTCGGCTCATCTTTGTTCCATATTTTAATTTCGTGTGTCATCGTTTCTGCAATCCATGTGCTCACTCAGCATTGGGTGCAACGAATGATGTCACCGTGGAGAGGACTTACCGGGCCGACCTGGGAAAGCTCCTTGATGGCTCATGCTTCTCCTGTATGCCTAGAGGGATAGACCCCGCAGCTGGCCTGACCTGGCTGCCAGTGAAACCACTTGCACACTGACCAGGCAGCCCCTGGGATCTGACAGTGCTCACGCAGGGAACTGTGGAAACGCACCCCTTAAGCCCTGTCCCTGTGCTCCTGTCCCCAAAGCTGGGAAGGCAGGCATTCCAACCACAGATGTGACCAATCACAAAACAGAGTGAGGGGTCTTCTTCCTGTTCAGTGATACACTTGACGGCATTGAAGAGGAGCTGGGGGCTTCCTGAGGGGCAGTGGGATCTCTCAGCTCATCAGACCCACGTGGTTCTACCCCTGTGACCCCAACCGTCATGATAACTCCCACTTTATTTTTAATTTCTCTAAAATGTAAGTATATCATAAAATCAAAAAATATCTTCCAATCGGTGCAAAACAGTAGAATTCCTATGCACGGGAGTCTTCAGGCCAGTGAGACAGGGCCCCAGTGACATGCTTCTCTCTCTCTCTCTCTCTCTCTCTCTCTCCATCCCTCTCTCCCTCTCTCCCTCTCTCCCTCTCTTTCTCCCTCTCCGTTTATCCTTTATCTCCTATCTTTAACTTTATGTCTCTTGAGACCTTCCGATGTGGCAGGGTCAGAGCCAGGACACTGCCAGGCAAGGGGCACTCCTGTTATGTCCAGGGTATCTGTGTTTCATGCAAACATCGATGATAATTTGAAGTCCCAGACGGCACATTCCTCTCTTCCCTGCTAAAGAGACAAGTCAGCTCTTCTCCAACTGTGTCCTGTGGGGGTGACCTGAGTTCTGGGTTTGGAGTGAATCCAGATACTCCCTAAACCAACCTTACCCCTAGAATAATGGAAAGCAAAGACCAGGCTCCTGGTGTAGAGTCCTGGCCACTGTCTCTGCAGGGTGACCCCTGACCTCCCCAAACCAGGGTGATGCTGGATGATGTACACGTGAGGTGGTGTTCTGGTTGGATCCAAGGCCTCCTAGAGACCGTGTGACAAGACTGTGGGTGGAGAGGCCTCTGTAGACTCAGCTCAATGAAGTCACACCCGTGGTGGCAGCCTGGCAGCTTTTCCTCCATCTGGGGGACCGATGTCTATGGAAGTTGCCTTTGCTCAGGCCTGTGGTTGGCTTTCCTGGGTCTTGACCTCTGCCCCCACCCATTCAGCTGAAGTCAGAATGTGATCCCAGGTCCCAAGGTGACCCTCCAGAGCTGCTTTACCTTCTCATCCGATCCTCTCCTGCAGAACCCTGACTGTCTCTGACTTCAGTGAGCGACCACAAGCATGCACACACCTTCTTGTCCCCGTGCCAGGTTACACAAAGCCATGGTTCTATGCCACAGGCAGGACTGGACAGGGTAGCTGGCACTGGGGATATGCCTCCACCCTTGCTCAGGGCTCCGGGGCTGGGCCTTTAGACACCTCCCTTTGTTTAATGATGCTGTAAACCACTGACATCTGGACATGTTCCGCTTATCCCCTCCAGCCAAGGTTTGCCTCAGCAGGAGAAATGGCCAACTTAGGCTGCCCTGGTGCTTGGCTGTTTGCCTAGAGGGAGCCCTTCTTGGAAGTAGCCAGAGTTCATGGATGTTGCCAGGTCTTCCAATCTGCAAACAGGCCCAGGAAAGAGCTTCATAAAAAAACAGCTCACCAGCCTTATATTTCCAGAAGGAAGGACAGAGTGCCCTAGAAGGGATACAGAGGCTGATGGCTGCCACCTCAAAAACAAGAGCTCTGACACAGGTGCATAACTCTGAGGACCATAGCTGCACAGAAAGCTGGCTGAGGACAGGGATCAGGGAACAGAAGAGATTCCTGACAGGGAGTGGGCTAGTGTCTCCTCCCTGTCCTCAGAGGGCCTTCCCCACACTGCAGTACCCTCCCTGTTTGCTGTCTAGCCTAACTCACAAACCTGCCCTTGAGCCTCTTCCAGACCTGTAGCAACTGTGTCCCAGTCTCTATCACAAGTAGCCAGGTCCAGCCCCCAGCAGGCTCAGGGTGCTCAGAACACAGTAGGTCGGGGGCAGAGGCAGCTCAGTCACTCTCACGGGGTGGGTCCACCTGGCTTTGTCCCAGAGGGAGCATCCTCCTGTCCTCACGCCCTGGACTGTAACACACAGCAAAGACAGATCCCTAGCACCCAGCCACTCACTCAGTCAGACCAAGCTCTCTGGTGAGTGCAGCAGCTGGAAGCTGAGCCTATGCACCCCCCCCCCAACTCTCTCCTCATTACTGGGTTCTTGGCTTCTGTCTCGCAAGACCTCAGGGCCACATACACACGCAGTAGCTGGTGCTGATGCTGAAAAATGGACACACACGGAAAAGTGTGCCCAAGCTGTGAGCTATCTGCAGCTACGGAGATCATGTAGACTTTAACATTCAAATGTTAATTTTAGAAATAGGGAAGTGGTGTAATGGTAGAGCCAGCGCCACTGTGTCTGCGTTTGATCCCCAGCACTACAATAAGTAGACATTAATAGATGGTAACAGATAGGTAGGTAGGTAGACAGATACATAGATGATGATGATGAAGATGAAACATACGTGATAGAAAGGTAAGATGCTAGCGAGACAGAGGATGGGTAGATGAAGGTGTGCGTGTGTGTGTGTGTCTGTGTGTGTGTGTGCGTGTGTGAGCATGCAGTATACTGAACATCACCCAGTTCCCACTGTGCACAGAATGGAGTGTGCCCCTTTGTGGATACATGTTTGACATCCGCAGCGTCCCCAGCGGGCTGGAGGTCCAAATGGCAGGTACCAGCACGTACCTCTTCATCATCCCTTGAGTGCCTGAGCATTTGTGTGCCTCCAAAACTAATCTGTTGAAATCTTTGCTCCAAAGGAGCTGGTGTAGGGGCTTTGGGGAAGTGATTGGTTGGGTCGGGGGCACAGCCCTGGTGAATGAGTTTGGCATTTTTATAAAAGGCTCCAGGGAGCTCCCTAGCCCTTTCCACCGTGTAAAGGTATCTCCTGGCAAACGTCGCCGCGCTCCCCCACCACATGCAAGAGCGTTTGCTTTCCCTAACTACGTCAGTGAGAAGGTAGCAGCAGTGCAAACCAAGGGAATGTATTACATTTTAAAAACGGAAAACACATTTCACCAAGGCAAGCGCACGATGTTGAAGGCGCACGCCGGCGTGGCTTCCATGGCTCCGAGTTCCTGAGGGTTCCCTGCATCTGTGCATCTCTGTGTGGTGAGGTCGTTCTCAGATACAAGAATACAGGTTCCCTTTCCAGCTTCGTCAGTGCCAGCCCCAGCCCTTAGCCTGGGGCATCCCTGCTGACTTGCACAAAAGGATTTAAAAACGTGTGAGACAACTGAATTCAAAGTTGGACTTGGTTAAGAAAAAAGTGACTTCTACCCTCAGAGGCTGAGCCAGAGCCCATGAAGGCCCCACCCTGGCCCGGTGGGGCTCCGGCTGCTGAGAGATGCTGAAACCCTTGGTGACCATGTCACACAGTGGAAGAGCAGAGCTTGCCGTGAGTTAGCCTCCTCCCAGTCCAGAGAACAGAAAACCTGGGACCGAAATGCTCTCAGAGTCAGCAAGGAAGGGCAGCTTTGACAAAGATGGGGGGTGGGGGAGCAGGGGGAGGGGCTGTTTCCTGGAGCTGAGTGACTTAGGGATCTTGCCCCGCCCAGATGATGTGATTTTCCTGGTTTAGCAAACAAAGATGAAGGTAGACCTCATATAACTTTAAAACAGAAATTGAAAGATAGTAGCGTGCCCATTTCTCAAAGAACGTCAGGTGCCATCTTGATTTTGGTCATCTATAACCATAAATTTCCAGGTCTCAAAACAGACACATTCCACCTTGAGTTTCTTGTTGTAGAACACTGAAATACTACAATTATTGCTATTTGATTTACACACACACACACACACACACACACACACGCCCAGAGACGACGTGTACTTTCCAGCCTCTGAGGAAAAGATGTTGGGAGGTCTTATTTGCCGGCTGCACCAAGCGGATCACTTCTGGGTTTCACACTGAGCAGGGTGGCGGTTGTCTGTAGGCCTTGGGCCTGCGCCAGCAGCCAGGATAGGCATGTGGGCACAGCCTCTGTCTACTTTCACAATTGCCTCTTGGAGGCTTTGAAGCCCCAGAAAATGTCCCTAAGGGCTTATCTGAAAAGCCTGGCTTTGTTCAGCCCATCTATTTTCAAAGCTGGCTGGGAAAAAGATACGTGTAAGAAAGGCACCCTGCGATTAGTGTGTACACCTGGCCCTGCTCGCTAGCGCATTCCCAGGGATTGCAGGGAGCGGCTGCTCCCTAAGTGAAGTGCTAACCAGGAAGGGCCCCAGGTTTTTAACCAGCCCCTTCCAGGACCCAGCATATCCTTCAGTCTCCTACCTTCCTGAAGCCTGCCCCGAGCCCCTGGTCCCCAGTCCTCAACAGCCACCCTGAGGGGACATGACAGGAAAAAGCAAGCTGAGCTGTGCTACTGGTCAGGGACTCCGAGAGGGACCTGGCACTGGAAAGAAAGTGGCTTCTAAATGCCACAGGCTATACTACTGGTCAGGGACTCGGAAGTAGCCCAGGCTGTCCTAGAGCTGGGCTGTAACTCCCACATTTCAGTGATTTCCTAATTCCCCAACAAAACTCTGCTCCGGAAGAACAGAGGAGGTGCCCCTCTCCCAGACCCTAGGCTTCCCTTCTTCACTGTTCTTTGTGAAGAGCGGAGCATCCTGCTCACCTGGAGTGTAAACAGAAATAGGAAAGCCAGCCTGAAGCCCATGAGGCACAGAGGATTGCTGAATTAAGAAGGCCCAGCATCTGTGAGTGCCTGGAAGCCCCTCAGCTGGATTAAAGACAGGAGAACAAGGTTCTTCACCACAGCAGTCAACCTGCAAACCCTGCTTAGCCTCACCTGCCTGATGTCCATGGGGTGTCTGCACCATGCACTAGCATAAGAACGTAGGGGAGCTCAGGCCAGCCCAAGGGCCTT
>JAMJFZ010000189.1:2272500-2315000 GCA_026225945.1 Cricetomys ansorgei
CCTCCTCCCTCTGGCTGGACACCTGGGTGGGCCAGAGACAGCATCGATTTCTGACCTGGCTGTCCTAAAAAGGAATCCCACCCACCTTGCCAGTCTGGTAGAACAAGAGTCTACTCATCATAATCAGAAGGCATGGGGTGTGAGTGGAGTGAATTATACACTTTGCCAATGGGCATAAAACAAGAGAGACAGTGCTCCGTCCTTCCCAAAAGCCTGTTATGAGGATCCAGAGACAGGCCTCCAAGTTAGCCTGCCCTGGATTGTTGGTATGCTGCGCAGGTTGGCAGAGGACAGTGGCCACGGTGGCCACTCACTGTGGCTGAATGTCAGTCTCTCACTTGGGCGTGACACCCACAGTCCACCCCAATGAGACCCTGGAGGTCTCCTGTCTGGCCAGTGACGAAAAGGTCCTTTCTGTTTTGCTGTCTGTTGCTATGATAGAACACCACGACCAAAAGCAACTTGGGGAAGAAAGGATTTATTTCAGTTTCTGCTTCCAGGTGCCAGCCTACCACTGAGGAAAGCAAGGGCGGGACCTGGAGGCAGGAGCTGCAGCAGAGACCACGAAGAGACCTTCTGACTCCCTCCTACCCAGTGTTCGTGTATAGCCCAGGACCATCTACCCGAGGAGTGGTTCATCTCACAGTGAGCTGGGCCCTCCTGCATCGATCAGTAATCAAGACATACCCACAGGTGACTTGGAGCTGTGACCAACAGGCAACAATAAAATCAGGACGGCACCTGTCTCTGGCTTAACGTCCACTGGTGCTGCCTGTTTGATGGCTAAAGGAACGAGGTTCCCTGATAATAATAATAATAATAATAATAATAATAATAATAATAATAATAATAATGAAGCCTAACTGTGCAAACTCTGTCCCACCATCCCATTCCAAAGGACAGGGTGACCTCAGGAGGACATCTTGTTATGACCCCATGGCAGCAAGGCTGTGTGCCTGAGTATGTTAGCAGTCTGTGTGTTGCGCATACATGGGGGTTAGGTGCGGTTGTCGGTGTGTATAGTGTGTGGTTTGTTGTGTCAGGCCTGGTTGTGGTTTCTGTGTGGTGTATATATATGTGGTGCATGTGTTTCGCATATACACATGAGTAGGTACTTGAGAGCCTATGTCTGAGCAGGACACCCCAGAACACTCCGGAACACCCCAGCTATGTAGCTGTTTCCCTGGTCTTGAGCAAACTCCTATGCTCTCCCCAATCACACCTTTCTTTCAGAAATGGAAACCTGTAGGCTGAGACTCAGACCTTCAGCAGGACACCCCAGGGGTGTGATTCTGGTGTTGCTGGAAGTACGGGTGGACTCAGTGCACATGGATCTGCCTTTGCAGCTCTCTCAGCCTCATGTGACACCCCACAATGAGCTCAACGGGAGAGAGGCATCCTTGGAATTCACCCCAAACACCTTCTAGCGGTGCCCAGAAACTGCCACCAAACCCTTGGTATCCATCATCACCACCTGAGGCTCCCACCCTCGCTCTGGCAGCCCGGGCTGGGATGGGGCCTTACGTGTTGTGTGAAATCTTTGTCCCTGCTAGGAGGATCCGCACAGACATGCCTACTCCTGCTAGAGACACACAGGCTCGGGAGCCCTGTTTCTCCTCTGAGCTTTTCACTACCTTCAACAACACCCCACTCTGGCCATGCACTGGGGTTCACTGGCCTTTACCAACGCATGCAGCCCCATTCCCTGTTGACTGAACGTGAACGGAATGTGAAACACAGCCTTGTGATGACGACCTGGGCTCAAGAACTGGGAGACAGGTGGGCTCCTGCAGTCCGATTCCAGGGTGCACACCTCCTCTGGACCCCTGGCCTTGCCTTTTGTCAAGACTGGCTTTCTGTGTCTTCCCATTTCTCCTTTAGTTGGTGAACTTGAGGGAAAAATGCTCAGAAACGTGAGCTGATCCAAAATATCTGCCTACTGTTGCTATTTCAGGAAACCCAGGAGGTGTGTGGAGCTCACCGGGGGAGAGAGCACCCCATGCCCCACACTCTGGTGTGTGGCGGAATGCATCCTTGTGTCAGGCTGAGTGATGGCTCCCCTGGAGCCTGTTTAACCTCACTCTCAGACACACTCAGCATCAACAGATGCCACACAAGCTCTTTGATCCTGGCTCAGTCTCCTGTGACCTCACTGAGGGAAGCAGGCCCCAGCACCCTTGCTGCACAGTGCCCTGTCCTCAGCTGCCACCGGGCAGTAGGACAACTCACTGTTCATCCACAGCCCACCACCTTTTCTGATGCTCTCCTACTGAGGATGCTGGCCATTTGCAGGGATCCTCCTCTGCTGCGTCCTTAGGAGACCCACACTTGGGTGGGGGTTGGGCCAGCACTGCTGTTATCTTGCTGTGAGCCTGTTGAGACACTCTGAAAACATAAAACAGGTGCCCTGGCCGTGTCCTCTGCCTCTTGAATAAACAAGAATGAGCCCTTGTCAGGGATGGGTTTTCATGGGTTCATTTTCATAGAGAAGAAAACAGGAGTTGAGAAGAGCAAAAGCCAATCATCTCTGACCTTTAGGTTCACCTAGAAGCCCACACTGGATCCTCAGCAAAGATGTCTGCCACTCACAACAGCCTGGGGGCTCCTAAGGAGCACCTCCTATAGCCTCCTGGGTAGAGTACAATTGGGCCAGACCACAGACACCTGATTCCAGGTGCTTTCGCTGAGCCTCAGCTTCTGGCTGGGGCCCTTGGTCTCTTTCTTTCTCTACTTGCCCTGTGATCTCTCTGGGATCCTTCCTTCTGGTCTCAGGCTGGCCAGACCCTTGCCAAGGACACCCTTACATAGCTCTTAGCCCCATTTGTAATCCCCAACAAGCTGTGACTCCCAGGCCCCAGAGAAAATGAGAAACGCCCAGCTCTGAGGTGGACACAGTGATGTGCGCCTTTCCTCACTTCCTGACGTGAGGGAAAGCTGTGTGGAGGTGGGGCTGTCATTTCCCACTGGGCTCACCCCAGGCACCTTTGGCTTTGCTGGATCTCTGAGGGAGGAGTGTCTTGGGCTCTCTGGGCTGCAGTGCACCTAAAGGTGGATCCGATCCGCTAAGTTACAACAGAAAGTCTTTAGTAAGGCACTGGAGGCTGGAGAGGAAGTGGAGGCTGCTGGTCCTGGGGTGAAGGACCTTAAGTGTGCTGAGCATTAGCTCCTCTGTTGAGAGGCTCTGACTCGCTGTGTTCCCTCATTAGTTGTTCTAGGAAGCTCTCCACCTCTGGAGAGTTTGGAGTCAGAGGTCGGCATCGCCTGTCAGCCCAGTTGTTCAGCAGGAGGCAGGAGGATCTCCAAGATTGCAAGTTCTGTACCATCTTGGGCAACTTAGTGAAGCCCTGCCTTAAAATAAATGGAAAACTAGGGGTGAAGATCACGCCAACTTCAGACGCGTGGCTGGCGTGGGAGACCCAGAGTCCAATCCCCAGTGTCCTCTGCCAAGAAGCGTAAGGAAAGAGCAAGAGACCTGCAGATGGTAGCTGAAGTGGGGGTGCACGAAGTATGTTGAAAATGCAGTTTTAACATACACTAGGAGACCGGGGTCTTTTGACGCTAATGCCCTTGCTTCCCAGTGACAGCAGACCCTCGCTACCCCGCCTCATCAGAGCATACAAAGCCTCAGACAGGCTTGAGTAAGCTCCATAGGTAGGTCTCAAGGGCCCACTCTCAAGTCTTCTGGTTAAGATGGGTCTGTGTTCTCTGGCATCTGTCACCTGTTGTATCTCCAGGCTAGCACAAGTCACCATATCAGCGCTCCCTGTTGGCATAGGTGCCCCGTGGATCCTCCAGACTGGTACAGATCAACTCTCAGCTCTCTAGGCAGGAGCTGGGGGCTTGGTTGTACATTCTTTCTAACCTGGTGAAGCCTGCAGCTGTCCTGGGAAGCTGCCCCACACCAGACTCACTGCCCATGGCCTTGCCTTCTTGGTGACATCATTCAACTGGAAGCTCACAGAGACTGGTGTAAGAGGAGGCACTGAGCACTGAGACAGAACCACAGGCTGGCTGAGGGCACAGTCCGCAGCTTTAAACCACACCCAGGCAGTCTCTGCAGAGAGACATTAGCCCAGGTCGGCGCTTCCTCCAGGAACACTTCAGAGGTCACAGAGGAGCATGCTGTGGTATCATGAGTACCCAGGTACACGTGTGAGGGATTTCCACTCTTACCTCAATGTGTCATGAGACACACAGCGACCATGTAAAGCTAAGCCCAGGACACACGTGACACCCTACATGAGGCTGAGGCAGCTCACAGTGCTCTGCCCTCTGCTATCCGGGAAGTCTCCTGGTAGAATAAACTCATGCTTGCCAGTATAGGGGGAAGGGTCAGGTCGTCCCATGCTGTTAAATTCTAGGGGTGGAGGACCGCAGGCTCTAGGGTCAGGAGTCAGGCTGAGCCCTTCCTTGGGAGGCTCAGCAATGGTTTCTACGCCCCAAGAGCCCAGCGGGGCATTCGCAGCTGCTCAGAGCCCCAGTTAATTTTTAAAACTTCTGTGAACCCTCAGAGCCTCTCAAAGAATAAACAGCCTAAATTACCCCCCAGCTCCTTGCCTTGGGAGGAGGTCACAGAGGTCAAGAGAAGCCAGGAAGAGGGCCTTTTCCATGGAGCACTGCAAGGGCTTGCTTTAAATAAATACTTTAAAAACCAAGATCCCAACGCAGGCCTGCCCTCCTACGTGGGGCCAATTAGTCTTTCTCATCTGATTCACTAAGGCACTGGCATTTTGGATTTCTAAGTCAGTGAGCAGACTCAGAAATGCCCTTTAAATCTTTCTAACTGCGGCGCCTCCGGCTTCCAGAGGAATATAGAGAAGGTTTGCAAGGACAACCTTGTTTCCTCTTGCCTGAGATGAGTTTGAGTGCAGAGGAGACCCATCACTGTAGGAAACCTCATTTAAATTTTGCCTTACTTTTTTATATTAAAACTAGCGAAATCTTTGTTTGAATTAGACATTTATAGAGCCGATTGGTAGCTTTCCAAAGAGATGTCAAAGCTGACCCGTTCTTGGTACCATTCAGTCTCCTGGGGCTCTGTCTCCAGCACTATTCACCGGTCATTCTTGAGGTTCATCAGCCGCTTGCGGTGTGTGCCCCTGGGTAAACAAGAGCCTGGCAGTCAACACTGTTGATAGGGAACCCAGCAACCCAAACCCGCACTGAGCCCCTCTCGTGACAGCAGGACTGTGGTCATACCCTGGGATTCTCCCTACCAACACCAATGTGGCCAGGAGGAGTGGGTGCCAAAGACGGTCTACCCAGGAAGCAGGTTCCCTATGGGCCCCAAGAAGGAGATCGAGGCAGGTCTGTTTTGTGTAGTTCTCTAACTAAGTTGTAAAGGCCCAATCAACGTCTACCTAGAGGTGGTTCCGGAAGACTTTCAAGACAGGGCAGGCCTCCATAGAAACTCAGAGAGAGGAGTGCTGACAGCCCCACCCTTCCTGCCACAATACTGCTGTACCCCACCACCATCCAGCAGCTCCCTGTGCTCTTGAGAGCGGAAATCACCAGAGAGCAGTGGTCTGCCAAGCACTTGGCCCCCCAATGAGTGGCCACTGGGTCAAATGCCTCACTCAGTCTATTCCATGTTGGTCAGGGAGCACTGGGCCACTTAGAGTGCACGCCTGTCTGCACTGCATGGTAGTGTTCTCACATAGACGGCTTTGAAGTGGCTTTTGAATGCAGTCAGGTATCAGGAAGTTGGGTGTACTTATCCCACTCCGTCCCAAGAGGAAGCTAGAAATGCTTGAATAAACTTAACTACAATATCTCCAGCCGCTACAATAGAGCACTCCAGAGGGGTACTTCAGAAGACTTTGAAGAAACAAGAAGAATGGTATTGGCTTGCCTTCTGGGAGAACCAGGATCTGGGTCTGACACCTGGTGGAGGCCTGGTGCTGCGGTCTCCTTTGGTGGGTGGCACGACACAGCAGAAGGGCAAGAGCGGGCTGTAAAGTTAGCCAGCAGCGCTGGGAGCTGAACTCCTTCAGAGAGGAGCCCACTGGGGGAAAGGCCTCACCTCCCCGCACAGCAACTGTTGCTCAGGACCAGGGGAGAGTCCTGGGATTGAATTCCCAGAACACTGTGAATGAGGAGAGAACTGGGTTTGTTTGCTCTTTCCTTCTGCCATACCAGGGTGCAGAAAGGGCGTAGCCTGCAGGGAAGAGACACTGACCCTGTCACAGCTCGGGTGTCTGGAGGGGGCTGTGCCTTCCGAGTGGCAGACCCTAGGTGTCCTCCTATGGAAGAAGGGGCTAGAAGCCCACTTGCCCCGGTCCTCTCAGGCCTCAGTCGTCCACTGGGGTGCAGGCTCACACTAAGGCCCCATCTCTCCATGCCCTGTGAAGACTGCATTTCCACTCAAAGCAAGTACTCAGACTTCATGTGTGCTTCCTGTTTTGAGATCAGGCAACATACAGTTCAGATGCTCCAGACGACCCTTTAAAACTGAACAGGCCAAATAAAGAATCAAGGACAAGTCTCAGCTTGGTTTTACTAAAAATATGACATCACATTCAGTGAAGGAATCGCAGGCCAATAGTTGCCACTCGATATTTACTTCTATTAGTGTAACCCAGTATCTGGGCCACGATAAGGGCCTCCTGCGGCCTCGTTACTGGTGGCTATCCCTCATCCTGCTTCAGGTCCAGCTGGGTCTGCACATCCACTCAGCTTTCCAAGGAGCTCCCTGCCCATTCAGGCCACAGAGAGAGCAGCAAGGGTAGGGTGACCCGGGAGATTGGCAGGCTTCCAGGGACAAACACTTGGCCGAAAGAACACACCTTAGAGGCGCACTGCTCACTCATTCCGCTTAACTTGCTCTCTCGAGTTTGTCAATGAAAAAAATCAAACGACAAGTCAAAGACTTCAGACAGCCGGCCTTGCTCTGTGGGTTTGGAATGCTGAACCGCCCCTCGGTCATGGGCACGAGACAGAAGTCAAGCCAGGGAAAGGACCTCAGGAAGGACAGCGAGGAAGTTCAGGATCTTTTGAAAGCCCCGCTCTCTCATCTAAAGGCTGTCTGCTTTCGCTCACCTTTCCTTCAGCTCAGAGTCAGCATCCCTTCTGCTTTCCTACCCTTCAGATTAATATATAATCACTGCAGAAAATTCAGAGAAAATACGTAAGCAAGGAGGAGGCAGGGGAGAGGAGAGGCGGGAGGGAGGGAGGGGAGAGGAGAGGCGAGAGGGAGGGAGGGGAGAGGAGAGGCGGGAGGGAGGGAGGGAGGGGAGAGGAGAGGCGGGAGGGAGGGAGGGGTCTCACCCTTGTGTAGCAGTAGCTGAAGACAGGGTAGCTATGAAACAAAGATGGAAACATGCAGGTTTGTGCAGGGGCTGGGGGCTGGGAATGAAGCTGGAATAAATCAAATGCTTTCCCCACAGAGCAGGAGCCTGATACAAGGATAGCCTGACAGCTAGATCAGGCCAGAAAAGCTACTGTCCTCCATACTTCACCAGATACATGGCCACTCTGAGAACTCACACTGGAAAGTATTTACTGACAGCAATTAAGTCCTATACAATGATTTAGATCAATGGGGTGTCCTATCTCAGGACATCCAAAATAAACAGCCCAGCCCAGTCCCTTCCCTCTGGGGTGATATGGGAGCTAGGCTGCACAGAGCAGAAGCTAAAGTCCGCCAACGCTCGCTCTCGAGAGCAGCCAGCTCTGCCACACTGCAGGCTCTTCCCTATAGCTTCCAGGAGGCCAGCCCAGGGTCCCCCGGAGCATGCTGACTCCTCCTCAGGTTTGGGACAGTCCTGTACTGGGAGATACACTTCACAGTCTCCTCTGGGGAACAGTGCACCGTGTAAGAAAACAAACCCAGGAAGTTCCTGCAACCAGGCCAGACCAGCAGTACAGCAGGGCTCAGGGCTTGAGGAATGGTGAAGAGAGGAGGATGGGCAGCTCTCCTCTGCTGATGTTGCAGGCGTGGTGCCAATGGGCTTGACCCTCCCAGAGGAGCCTGTGCTGTGTACAGCGCACTCCTGCACCTGTGCTCGGATGTCACAGGAGCCAGTTTTGTCCCTTGGACTCATTCCCTCAGTGTTCCTTCCGTAAGCACGTGGCGTCTGCACCCCACGAGGCCTCTGTTAGCTCATAACTCCTTCATTCCATCCTGTAATCGCTTGCTGGTCACTCTGCATTCGTTCACGCATCCCTTCGGTCACTCCGTTCATGCATTTGTTCTGTCTGTCTCTCTGTCTGACTTTCTCTCACTAACTCTCATCACTTCTGCAGCCTAGGATTCAAATTGTGAGCAGACCAGGGTCAGGTGGAAAGAATGGCTTGAGAGCATATTATTAGAGAGAAAGAGAGAATGTGCGGGGAGCACTGTCCTGGGACACGGAGCCCTTTACCTGTCCGCTGAGAAGACCAGCTGACAAACTGCTGCAGTAAGTCACAGAACCCATCGTAGGTCTATCTACCGACTGGCAGTGAACCGGCTTCATTTTCCAAGTCAATTACCATGTGTTTGTCTTCTGAATGTTTTCATCTAAGGAGAAGAACAACTCTGAAGGCCTCCTCCAGCTAGCCAATGGCTATCTTTGTACAATGCCACCGCAGGGCTACAAAACTGCCTGTCACCAATGGAACCACTCCTAAATCAATGACCTTCGAAGTGGGGGGGGGGTTCCAGCCTCTGACTGTCAGAACAGCCCCCCTCAGGCCGGTGCCCAGGTAGCCAGGGCCATGGACATCCCAGCCCTTCCAGAAGCACCAGCACCTACACCATCTCAGAGCCAGCCATCTTAGCTCCAGGCCAGCTGGATGTTCTGATGTTTGCTGCGTGTTTCTCTAAAATGTTGTCATCACTCCTCTCCTAAAACTCACAACTATGCAGCTTTTGCTTATTCACACTTTGCAGCTTGAGGTTATTTCTATTTTTACTTGATTGATCAATTTCCCAAGTAACATTTTCTATACTTTGCATTTTTAGCACAAAAGGCACCCAGGAACTTCAGGTTCTACCAATTTGCATGACTGAAATGACAGCTCAGTGCTATGCCAGCATCAAAGGTGGGGGGGGGGGGGATCCGGACAGCATCAGAGGGAACAGAGGGGACTAGGCGGGGCCAACATCAGTGGGGGTAGGGGCGGGGCCAGCATCAGAGGAGATGGGGGCGGGGCTAGCATCAGAGGAGATGGGGGCGGGGCCAGCATCAGATGGGGTAGGGGGTGGCTCAGCCCACTCTCTGCTCCCAACAGCACCAGGTGGGCTTGAGATACCTTGTCCTCCACTGAGCTCCCATTTAACCTTCTTCCCTGTAACTGGGCCAGCTATCCCTCTTGGCACCATCGCATCCATTGTGGCTTCCCTTTGAAATGTAACACCAGCTGGCAGGCAGTCGCTGAAGGTGGATGCGGATCACTGGATAAAGCCAGCCCGGCATTAGTTTCCTGAGCTTGGCAAGAAAATCACCGCATCAGAGGCACTTAGCCCCACCCCGCCCCCAGCCCCTGTGCCAGGAAGCCAGGACGCTGTCATCCCAGAGAGCCATCAAGGGATCAGCATAATCGCAGAGCCCCTCGTAATGCAGAGCGTTACATAAGCAGTGCAGGAGATCCCCGTTGCTGGGTGCTGGGTTCCCAGCAACACTGTCTTATGAGCGGTGATGGGAAAGGAAGGCCCAGCTCTCCGAATTTGTCTGAACTTCTAAACACTGCCACAAGACAGAAAGTTCTGATGAAATTTGTTGTTCACGGATTTTCACTTTAATAGAGAGCCTTGGTGTGGTTAGAGATACGGAGCTGGCGTTTGATTTTCAGACCTGAATCCCCCTTGCTCTATAGATTAGTTCTCCTTAGGGGACAGTTCCCCTTCACATTCCTGGGATGTTTCTTCCATGTCAAAGGGTTATGAAAGCATATATTAACAGGTCTTTTGCATGGAACACTTTACTCCAAACACCTTCAGTCGCAACCATTTTTCACGGGGTGATTGTACTGCGGCCTGGCTCGGAGCAGGTGCGCCGGCTCTCAAGCAATCCAGGGATGAGGGGGAAGGAAGCCGAGTTTGGGCTCCCAGCTCCATGCATCGGAGGGCAGTTATGGAACAGCCTCCAAGCTGAATTAAAACAAAAATCTCACTTTGCCCTGGTTTTAAGAAAAACCCTACACTACCCTGATGGCGAGAAAACTCTCGGTGGTCCTCAAGGCAGCAAACGGCACACTGCACCAGTCTGCCCCAGAGTGTCTTTTGTTCTTTTACATGTACATGGGTACCACGTGTGTATGTATGTTTATATGTGTGAGTATAGGCGTGTATAGGTGTTCACAAGTATGTTCTCAGAGGCCCAGGGTTGACATTGGGTGTGTTCCTGGATCACCCTTCACTGTATTTGCTGAGGCAGGGTCTCTTGCGAACCCAGGCTCACTGATTCCAGCTAGTCTAACTCCCCCTAGGAATACCCTCCCCGTGTGTCTGAGGGCTGGTGCTCAGTCTTTTTGTTTTTTAATGTGGATTCTAGGGATCTGAACTCTGATCCTCACGCTTGTGCAGTTAGAACTTTACCAACTCAGCTCTCTCCCCAGACCCCAGATACACATCTTTAAATGTAATTCAGTTCACACTAAGCTTGGTGTCAGCTTAATCTGCAATTTAAATAGCTTTTCCTGCGCCTCAAATGCACAGTGTGCTTGAAATAGAACAGTCTGTGCCAGAATACATTCAGTCCACAGAGGAACACTAAGGGCTCAGTTCATCCCCTGTCACGCAGTTGTTCAAATGAAAGCTTTCGGGAATCTTGCTGCTCTGTCAAATGGTATCTGATGAGCGAAATCCCCTGAGAGTTGATCTGGATGTCCCAAAGAAAGCTGCCCTGGACGTGTCATGCAACTCAGCCTGACAGTCTCTGCCTCCTTCTAGGTGTTAATGGGACTCACGTGTCTTTTCTCAGTCATGTGCTCTCTCTCTCTCCCTCTCTCTCTCTCCCTCTCTCTCTCTCCCTCTCTCTCTCTCTCTCTCACACACACACACACACACACACCACTCTAAGGGCCCAGTGCTTGCTTCCCACACTGGAGTCAGCACTGTCTGGGCTGAGCAGCCTTTTGCTTCTAAGTCTGGCTGGATTTTCCATTCGGTGCAGACCAGCCATGGGCTCCTACTCTCAACTCAGTGAAAATGCTCACAAAAGCCAAGCAGAGCACCTGGGTCCCAGAGCCTTACACATGAGAAGTCGCTACACTGCGACTGATCTTGGACACATGGCGGCAGAGCAAGGGCTTTGGATCTATCTACAAGGGATGAGAAGGAGGGGTGTGTATGCTGTCCCACTGGGGTTTGGCAGATAAGGTGGATAGGTGCAGACTGCTCATAACCAGGCCTGCCCAGGTAAGGTGTGAACCACCACCACCACAGTCTTCTGAGGCCACCAGAGCATCTCCAGGGTAGTGGCCTCTGGAGAACCAGTGAAAGCAGATAAACAGAATGCGTGTGCAGCGGTGCAGCATTGCCCCACCCTCCACGGGGGAGCGTTTACCCAGATGGACATCCCAGGCTGATGGCCACGGCTTTCTCAGCCTCAGGCGGACTTGAGACCATGGAGAGATGGGAGACGGCCATCACTTGGCTTTCAACACAGCCCGGGAGACTCTGCCATGAACCGTGGGGATGAGAGGAGCACGCTCCAGAGCTGCTAGTCTAGGAAACACAGAATCGGAGAGACAGATGCTTCCTGAACCTGGCAGAGTTTGTTTCTATCTCTGTGAAGCCGTGAGGAACTCCAGGAATTGCCTCACACACAAAGGTCCACTGCTGGAGGGAGGAGACTGGAACACAGACCCCACTTATATCATGTATACACAGAAAGCTCTCCAGTGAAGGGGCAGATGGAAGCTGAGAACCAGCACTCTGTGCTCATCTAACAGCCCAAAACCCCTGTGGCTTGGTAATAGGCAGGCACTGGGTAAACCCCTGTATCCATCATGGTTTTATGACTCCATGGAAGACCCTCTCGGGCTATTCTCTAGAGTCACAGCTGCTTCTTCCGGCTGATACCCTCCCTGCTGGGCCCCAAATCGACCTCTTAGACCCATGTTAGCCTTCCAGATCAAGTCGCAACACCCAGACCTAGGAACTACAGCTCAAATGGCCTGAGCTGCTAATATCAGCACCAGTCTCTCCTGGCTGGAGAGCTCACATTTATCCACACTGCTGATCTGCACTCCTAGATCCTAACAGGTGGCTTAGGGCTGTGCGTTTGCATAATGGCACTTGGAAATGAGAGCTGAGGTATTAACACTGTGTTCAACGCAGATACACACACACACACACACACACACACTACACACCACACATACTACACACCACACACACTACAATGTACAACGCCAGGGTTGTAGGGAGAGACAAGCAACAGTGGACCATGTGTAAAAACAGAACCCCAACCACAGCCTATAGCAGGGATGCCAGCAAGCCAGTGACAAACCCAATGTCAGTAGGTCCCAATGGCCTGACAGAGCAGAACTTGGTCATTAGCAGACAGTGTCTCTAGTTCTGATCCTCATTTCCAACTTCACACTCACCAGAGAAAGACAGTACACCCCCTTATCCACCTCCTTCTAGCCATACATACACAAAAATCAAGACAATCTTTTCAAAGATAGATTGAAAAAAATCATTGATAAAGGGGACATCTGGTCACATTATAATATCCAAATGTTTTCAACAACAGTGAAAATAAAAATATATGTACAAAGAAATAGGAAAACTTGTCCTAGTCCAAAACAAAAACAAAAATAGAAAATGTTCTTGAAATATGCTCTCAACATACAAGGCAAAATTTGTAACCAACAGCTTCACATACACTCAGAGCTCTAAAAAGAAAGGAAGAAAGGAAGAAAGAAAGAAAATGAAACAACAACTATCTACAAAGACAAATGGAGACCTGTTATGTAACAGGTAAGTAAACAGGACTATCAATAAAGAGAATTTAAAGGGGCAAATGTGAACTATGAAGCTGAGAAACACAAGAACTGAAATGAAAGATTCATCTCATGGGGTCAAAGTCAAACTTCTCCAAGGACCCAGGCTGGGGAGACAGCAGTGTTGAGGGAAGAGCACAGCTTACCACTGTGTAAGGCACAGTTAGCGACGATTGGTTTATTCCTGAATTGTACGGAGAATACATTGTAACTAATCTTGTCACAAAATTAGAGGAGGATTACAGATGCACTTGTCAGCTTGACTGTGGAAATCATTTTACCACATACATAGCTGAAAACAGTAAGTTGTATACTTTGAATATGTACAGTTCGTAGTTTCTTTAGTTAAACATCCATCGAGGTGAAGGCAGGGTATAAAAAGGCAACCAGCTTCCATATGAAACACAGAGAATGAAGAGAACTCAGCAGGACCCAGGTACCGACTGGACAGCACAAGGCAGACCAATATGCATTTTGGAAGTTCCCAGAAGGAGAAGAGCAAGAGAAAAGAAGACTGGATATATTTGAAGACATAATAGCTCAAACTTTCCAAAATTTGAATGATAAGGATTAACAAAGAATCTCACAAATAACAGTATGATAAAATGAAAGAAATCCTCATGGGACCACATTTTAACAAACTAGAGAGATACAAAGAATTTGTGTGGTGCTGCAGACTGAATCCAGGGTCCCTACACAGCTACCCCACCACTGAGTTGTGTCCACAGCCCCAAAGACTCTTGAAAGGCCAAGGAGAGCAGCCTCCTGTTGAATAGAAGGGAATCAACCATTAACAACCAGTTTCTCATCAGAAACCATCAATGTCAGAAGACACTGGGAGAACATATTTAAAGAACTGAAAAGAAAAAACATCTTCTAGAGATTCTACAGCCAACGGTTGCATGAATCACACTGGGGAGATGTAAAGAAGCAGCTATTCATCCCACATACAGCCTTAGGACAGATCAAAGGTGCAGGTCCACCGAGTCTAGCCTAGTGAAGGGGTGAGTTTGCCGAGCTTGACTGTAGGCACTTGGGTGACCTGAGCAGCTCTTCACAGTTCCCTGGGGAGCTGCAGACAGTCTAGAGGTCTCCCCTCTCCCCATAACAGTTGCTTATGTAGCCCCAGGGAGGGACCACTTGAGTCTGGTAAGTTTTATTATTCTCCAGCTTCCCTCCGCAATGGAACATCACCAGAAAAACCAATCCTGAAAATTTAAGGAAATTAAGACATTTAGAAATGAAGCGTGAAGGAATTTTCTGCCAGCAGACCTATCCTGCTGTAAATGCTAAATGATACGTTGTGTCAGTTTGAAGGAAAGGACACAGCTCAAAGCTGTAGAGAAAAATAAAGTCTTGGTAAAGGTGAGCATGTTAATAAGCATAAAACCTCTCTGGTTCACAGCACAGTCTTTCATTTACCTCTTGATTGCAAGGACAGACTCACACAAAGCAATTGCAAGCCGGAGCTGATGACCCAGTGGGTAAGGAAGCAAGCCAGGCAACACGGAGACAGGCTGCTGGGCACAGCCCTGTGGAAAAGGAGCTCCCTGCACAGGTAGAGGCGCCCCATGCTGTCAACAGAAGCTTTTGTGTCCAATGGAACCTTCTGTGATTTTCTTTAATGTGTGCTACAAAGGGGATTTACTCCTGCTTTAAACTTGATCCTTGTCAGAAGTGAAACTCCGGCTTCCAAAGCAGAAGCAAGCGCCGGCTGGAGACTCCTGCCGCCACACGTGCTTCCCCGTGTTGCAGTATTGCGCGCGCACACTGTACCTGCTGGTTTTACATAATGGGCCGTTTTCTATGTGCCAGCACCCCATGCGATCTGGAAACCGCCTCCTTTGTGAGATGCTGTGATGACTGAAGACCCCGAGTCTGCTTAACTGGGTCGTCGTGTGAGGTTGTTAGTGAAGCAACAGCTGTGCGTTTCACGAGATGCTCTTGCCGTTGAAGGAGTGTTCCTTGATTCCTCGCTGAAGTTTTTAACCTCCAGGACTTACGTCAGTCTGTTGCTTTAATGGCATCCACCTCCTTGTTGAATCTCTGTTCAGATCTTGAACGGTTTTCCTGAGTTCAGAGAATGCCTCTGCATTCATCCAGACTTGCTGAGTTTCCTTCGGATCACTATTTTGAATTTGTTTTAGTTATTATAAACTTTTCTTTCATCCTGGATTTTTTCTTCTTTTTTTTTCTGAGGTTCCGTAGTTCTTATGCCTGGCACTGATGTCTGCATTTGGCGAAGCAGGTGCCTCTCCCAGTTTTATACAGTGGTTATTGTGGGGAGACTTGTATCTACAGATGAACACTAGGATGCCACCTGCAAAGGTTGCGTTGGTTTGGGTTCTGAGTAGCTGAGTCCATACAGCCGCTGCGCATGCTCTTTAGCTGCATCAAGATGAGAAGCATCTGAAAATGTCCAGCCATCTAGGATGCAGAAGCCCATGGCCATTCATAACACCAGACAGTCTCTCCACAGGGTGGAATCTCCTCGGGTTCCCAGGCATGTGGAGAGAAGCTAGTCTTGGCGGATGGAGTGCAGCCTCCTGTTTAAGACTGAGTTTCCAGGGGTGTCCTTCAGCACACAGACCTAGCTAATCTTCCGTCAGGTGGAATGCAGTACCCATGCAGAGGCTATGGAAGCTGACTGGTCTCCTTTGGTTGCTAACAGCCAAAGCCAGGGCACCATGTGGGTTCTGCCGCAGTTGCCAAGGGAGCCTTTGGACCCGGTTTCCCACAGCCAGTATCTATGAGTATAGTTCTGTGGTAGGAGATGCCAGGGGCAGCTGTCCCCACAGCATGATGTGTTTGATGGTACCTGTGGTCCCCGGATAGCTGCAGTCTCTGCAGATAAGGCATAGCGCGAGTTCTTTTAAGGAAGTGTGGGCTGAGACCATACGGGCCTGGGTTCTGCAACTCAGAGGCTGTAGGAATGCTTTAGTGTAGATTGCTGGGTATCACTGTTTACCTTTGGGAGAAAGACTTTGGGTTCGTGCTGTTCAGATGTCAGAGCTACAGGGCAGCCATCTACAGTGCGCGTGCTCCAAAGCCCGCGGTCACTGGCTTGCTGCCCACCAACGCCTCCTCCCGCATCTCAGCCGAACTGCCTCTTCCTTCTGATGTTTCTTTCTGTTGAGGGGGAGGGTGTAAGGCTCAAGTCCTGCTCTTTTTCTCAGTAGCCTTTAATTCAAAACCTCTTTAGAATTTTACAGCACAAATCCTTCTGGCTGTTCCCACGGAGAACCTTGACACCTTGTCTTTAGCTGCACTGATTCCGACCTTTGAGTTTTTATTTGACAAAGACGTGCAAAGATGTTGACTTTTAAATTCTGGGATGCTGAGCCCGCCCACCCCTGGGTCATGCCCTGCTGGACAACTGATTTGAACACAGATCTCTCCTGCTGTTAGTGGCAGACAAGGGAGTGTCTTCAGCACTCACCTGTCTCAACATAAGCTTTGGCTGCCTCATTTACAAATACCCCGGGCAGGGAGAACAGAGGACATTGGGGTGATCTGAGAATGTTTAAGACATTTGGAAAGAAGGGACAGACATGCATCATGTCCTGCCCACAGTTCTCGATGCCACGTGCCACCGTGCGGACAGCTGGTGGGCACCTGAATGCATGCATACCTCAGGCTGGTGGGCTTGCTCTGGACATTGTGCAGCCTGGCCCTGCTGCTCCATCCTTACCTGCCTATGTCTCGGATTATGAAAAGAAAACACCACGTCACACTTACATAAACGTGTCAGAGACACTTTTAAAGGCTTTGAATTTTTTTTTTCTTACTGTGACCAAACTCCAAAGCTACAAACCTTTGTGGGTAACACTATAGTCTTTGATTTGCTTTTCACTATGACCAAGGATGGACAGACAGCTCCTTCTGTGTGAAAAGTAGCTCACCTGCTGGAGGCAACTGGAAGAATCACAGGAAGTGATTTCTTCCAAGAAGGCATCCAGACAGGACCAGCAGAGCAGGGCCAGAGCTGCCTCTGTCCCTTGGGCTCTCACTGTAGAACAGTCCAGGGCGCATGCATGCTTCACTTCTACAGTGAGGAAGTGCAGCCAAGCTGTGCTCCTTCTATGCATTCTGGGAAATCACCAAAATAACATTACAACTAAATCTGTTTAGGAAATGGAGTTCTAAGCCTGGAGCCCAGAACGAGGCAAGCCTGTGGACAGAGTTCTGCCCCTAAAGGTGCTCAGCAGTTCAGAGGTTCTGAGGAGGTGGCCAGTTCTTGGGCAGGGAGACAAGAGTGCAGAGAGTCTGAGTCTGACAGGTGAGAGGCGGACAGGTGCCAGGTGCTCAAAGCCTGGAGCTCTGACCTGGCCCTGGGGTTCCAGACCCTGCTGGACTCTCCATGCCTGTCTGCCTTCCCATGCAGCTCAAAGTCAAGACCAACTCACAGCAATTAGTAAAGCTGAGGGAATTTTTCAGGGCCCACAATGTCCTGAGAGTGCCACAGTTTGGAAATCCGGTTTGAGTGTCGTGAGTCAGAGGCGGCTGGGGAAAGCAGTAACCCACATACCCCCAGGAACAGAGAGGCTTTGCTCGCTGTGGGGCCAGCCTCTGTCCCTCCTGCCCTGCGCAGAGAATGGCCACTGCCGGCGCCTTCAACTTGGCCTTCAGAGGTCCTGTTGCTACCATCTATTACCGAATGCTGTCCCTTAACTCCATGAACTTCAGGCTGAATGCCTGAAATAAATGTTTTACAACCCCGTCTCTGTGAAATCCACATTTTCAATGGCTCTTTGTGAAACAGTCTGCTCTAAACTAACAACTGCTTTCCAAGATGCGGCTTTGAGCAGAAAGCCAGTGATTCGCACAGCCCCTAGGCACCCCAGTGCCCTCAGGCATCCACAAAACACCCACATCTGCTATCTGGAGAACCGATTCTCTCTTCCTCCAGTGCGCCAGACCAGGGGCCAGGCTCAGGGGTCACAGCATGGGGCCTACATGAAGATGGCTCTCAGGGAGAGCAACTGGATTACCTGACACATGCCCACCATTGTCTTTCAGTGTGAGAGCTAAGGGAGAAAATGGAAGACTCTAGAAATCGAGTACTTTATAAATAATATCTAAGGAACGATGTAACCTTTCCAACCAATTCTTGCTTTCTTTTTCCTCAAACGTAGATTACTCTCAAGTTTCAGAACAGTCGAGAACATATGTGTGTTTATGCCAGCTGAGATCCGTGCAGGAGCAGTTAGATGTCAGTTTATGTCTTCACTTCCTTGTCTTCTGAGAAGAGGAGGTCGGGTTGTTTTGCTTTCTATTTTATAGGCATGTTAATTGGACTACAATCCATCAAAGAGAACCTTTGAAGTCCTGGCTGTGCACACTAGAACAAAACAAACCAAGTCCCACGTAAATGGAATGAATTGGCTCCCTCTCCAGGATCCCGCCACTGTCCTTCTGTATAGGTGGCCCTCAGAGTGTCCACAGCTGAAGATCTGAAGATCTCTGTAAACCAGCTTCTCCCTGGTGGCTAGTGCCTTAGGTTTCAAATTAGGTGTGGGTGATAGAACCATTCACTGAGCGAGAAAAGAGCGGGAAATGGACAAATGAGAGAGAACACAGTGGTGTACTTTAATCTTCAAACTCGTTGTCAGAGAAGAAGGTTTTCAAAACAGTCCTCCCTTTTAGCATGTGTGCACATGTGGTCATCTCCCTTCAAGTGTGCTCACCCTCCCCTCCCCCCACACCATTCCTAACCCAGTCACCTCACAGACTGACAGCAGCAATAGACCCAGAATCCTGCTGCTCTTTCCTAAGCTGGATGATGGTAAGAAAGCTAACAGGATTCCTCTCACTAATTTCTTTTCTTTTAAAAAATAATTTTGATTAGATTATTTAGTTTAGCACATAGTAGGCTTTTTGTGGCTATATTAAATGAATCAAAATAAATATTGAAAACTGTTTCAGTATCTAAGATGTAAACAGGACAGGCAGAATTCACATAAACTACCGATCTCTGGGGTCCTTGGCTGTTCCCACCACTTCATGGGGCATGGAGACCCAGTGTGTGACCTCAGGGAGACATCAAAGTCAGGGTTCCAATCCTGGCACTGTGCCTCATCCCTGCACCTCTGTAACTCAAGTGCCGTGTCCCCTCACCATGCCTCTGGTGGACAGTGGGATCGAACCTTCCATCATCACCGGCTCTTGTTAGGCATGAGTTCCGGGGCGGCACGCTGATGGAGGTTTAAGGAAGGGCTGCCATTGGATAACAACAGCATAGCTCAGGCAGGGGGCGCGCGGGCCCATGGTCCTCCCCAGAGAGGAGAACAGTGACAAGGGCAACCATCCCTAACCGTCCCACGCTTACTCCTTACTGGTTCCGTAATAATTCTTTATGCGCAAAGAAGGAGAGGCAGAGTTTAGACACGTGCACGCTGGCGAGTGTTAGTAAAGGTTTATTAGTTACGGGGGAGGGAAGCTGAGTCGGGTAAGAGGCAAAAGAAAGAGAGAGACAAAAGAGAGAGAGTCAGAAGCCCATCGGGTTATATGATGACTCAGGACAGGTACAGGGCTCTGGGGGTGGGGTGGGGGTCCCTGGGGACAGAGGGTGGAAGTGTCGGGAGCCTGGGGGCTGGACGAGCTCCAGGGAGGGAACTCTGGCCAATTCACAACAGGTTTGTTTGTTTGTTTGTTTGTTTCCAAGACAGGGTTTCTCTGTTGTAGTCTGGCTGTCCTGGAAGTAGGTCTGTCACTCTGATGACCAGACTGGCCTTGAACTCACAGAGATCTGCCTGCCCCTGCCTCCTGAGTGCTAGGATTAAAGGAATGTGCCACCACCACCCAGGCTCATTATTGCTTTTAACGCACATCGTCTTCTGACTTCGTTCTGACAGACACTTTTCTTAAGATCAAAAACTCAATCCTGACCTCTTCAACACCACCATTCTAGATCGCATCTGGAAGTAGACACAGCTCCAAGATCTGGACCTAGCTCTGCACTCCAGCAGGGATGCACTCTGGCAGCGGTAACGGCGAGCTCCTGGAGAGACCCACAGACCTGGAGTGCCACAGAGCTAGGTTCAGAACCTGCCTTGCTGCCTCCCACAGCGGTCCATGCCCAGTCACTTCCCATCTCCTGGTCTCCAGCTCCTCCTTTGTAAAGGGCAGCCAGCCAGGGAGCATGCCGGAACTCCGCAGCTGACACGGATGGTCTGAGATGAAGGGAATTTGCGCATCTGGCTAGACGGTGACGGTGTCCACCACCATGTGTGGTTGGAGAGTGTCCTGGGCTCCAGTTCTTAGTCTCTTTGAACCACTTAGGTTGAGTTAGAACTGCCAGTTGAGCCAACTCCTGCACACGGCATTCGCTGATGAGGACAGCCCAGAGAACTACTCATCCGGGCCCAGGAGGCAGGACTCCACACCGCCCAGAGCCAAGCTGTTTGGAGACAGGCCGGTGGGTTTGTGACAGCGTGACCGGAAAGCTCCTGGATACACGCCGCAGGATTCCCTATGTGTCAGGAAACCAGTTCTCCGGTTCTCCAGCCCAGGAAAGTAGCATCCAGACTCCTAAAATCCCTCATGGCCTGCTTCGCTGACAAACTCCATGCCTCCCTGGATTCTCCTCTTCCTTCCCAGAGCACAGCCACATTGAACTCCCTCTGGACAGTGTCACACTGGGACTGGGAGCAGGGAGGAGGAAGGGCCCCCCACCTGCTCCCAGGCTGACCCCTCCCCCCAGCGCCTGCCCATCACCGGCAGTGCTGCAGGCTTCCTGTAGCCCACTCACCCGGAATCCTATGCTACCTGGCCACTGCCAGGGAGGGGAAGGGGGCTGTGACTGGAATGTGGAGGGAGGAAGTGATTGTCCTCCAAGATCCCAGTCTGGAGAGTTCCTGTGAGTTCCTGTCTCACCAGAGCATTTGGTGAGTTCCGGTTCTCTTGCCCAGGTGGAGCGCCTTCAGGGGATCTGAAAGCTCATACACGTGTGGGCAGGCAAGATGCCGGTATGACGACCTGAAATCAGCAGATTATATATATATATATATATATATATATATATATATATACACATATATACACACACACACACACACACACATATATATATATATATATGGAATTGGAAGCTTCAGAATTTATGACTCGATATATGCAGAAACCTGGTGGAGAGAATATTTGGAGGGCAGTGACCTGGTGCTACACAGAGGCCTGTTCCGGTGCCCTCACCCCTGCCATAGCCTGGGGCTAACAGAAGCAGGCCCTCGGGCTGGGTGGAGTTGTTTGCTGGACACTGTAGGTTGCTATAGCAATTAGGAGCTCACCATTAAGGGGAAAGTACAGCACAGCCTCCCCTAGTGTACCATGGGAGTGCGGTCCTTAGGCAACGCTCACACCCTCTGCTGGTCAGAGTCATGCTTGTGAGCTCATCGAGAAAACACACCTCCACTCTGGGGAAAACAGGGCATAAACCTTGAGTTGGCCAGAGCTGCCAGTGTTCCCTGGAGCTCGCCCAGCCCCCACACTCTGCATGTCCACCCTCCGTCGCCAGGTACCGCCTCCTGAGCCCTGTACCTGAGCTATACTTGTCCTGGGTCATCAGCAGGGGACTAGTGCCAGTTCCCACATAAGCCTGGTGGGCTTCCGGCTCGCTCTCCTTTTGCCCCCACTCCCTTTCTGTCTACTGGGTCCTGTTGTACCTGACTCAGTGTCCCTCCCCCTCCCCTCGCCAACATTCCCACGTGTAAACTCTGTCCATCGCCTCCACGGGTATAAAGAATTATTGCAGTAAGCAAGAGCTCTTGAGTGACTGAATCATGAACGATGAATAAGACTGGGATAAGGAAGTTAGATAAGATCAAATCTTGTATGTGTCTCTTTCTTTTGAGATACCAACTTTATATAATAGTTACCTATGCTGCAATTGTCCCTGAGCTGAGCACACACATGAAGCTGTGAATGAACACATACTTCCAGGTGTACATGCCTGCAGACACCCATGTTCACCCAGGCCCACAAAGGTGCACTTGTGAATATGCATGCAGACACACATGTACACGCTGACACCCATGGCCACACATGCAGACGCATGTAGGCACCCATAGCCACAGCTGTACATGCATGCTCTATGTAGCTATCACACATGCATAAATACATTCAGGCACACATTCTCAAATATACATGCATGCAGACATTCATGTTCACATGTACACATATATATGCAGGCCCATGTTCAAATCTGCACATGCCAGCAGACACCCATGTTCACAGGCACACACATGCACACACATACACACCATGCTCCATGCTGGGCTGGGAGGAAGGCAGGGTCAGCCATAGGAGCCTTCTCCCAGCTGCTGCTCAGAACACCCAGGGAAGTGCTGGCTGCATTTAGCAGAGACCTCAGCTGGATCATCACATTTACAACTCAGCCTTGGCCAGATCTGGCCACAAACCCCACCTTTTCCTCAAGTTGTCTTCTCACAGACATGCCTAGAAAGATGGAGCCAACGAAGAGCTGTCTTATGAAGCAGCTGTAAGGGTCAGATGCGTTTTAAATGGAGCGTAACTCTGGAGCCATAGATTCAAATGCTGACCTGAGGCCCGAGGCCCCCAGCTGATCTCCAGGTGCATGGTGAGAACTGGTTAGGAAGGAAGTTACAGTCTAGAGCAGGCAGGATGCCCGGAGAATAAGGTTCCCATTGTCCTGGGTGACCTAGGTCACCCTGCACATTACGTCCAAATACTGGGACAACTACTGTGCCACATTTGGAGCAGCAGCCCTCCCCAGGCCTCTAGAAATCCTCTGGGCGCTGAGGACCCCACGTAGCCCAGAGATGTCTTTGTTTCACCCCACATTCTTGCTCTGCCTGGATTCTCACCTCCACAAAGGACTCTCACTCTCTGGCTTACATCCCCCAAGCTGCCACCTGTCATCCTGATTCAGAGACTTTACAATGGGGCCGCTCCGCTCAATGCCGCCCTGGATGCTACCACTTAGTACCCAGGCATATCACTGCACTGGCATTCAGAATTCCCCTAGTGTACATCCAATCTGTGTGGACACAAACAGGAGAAGACATTGAGCTCCTGTGTGCATACTCACATATGTTATGGGACACAGGAGCTATGTGCCAGACGTAGACAGAGGTTCCAGCAAACTAAGAGACAAAGCCAGACTGCCATCAGCTAAGAACTCGGATTCTGCCACACCTGCCTGATGTCCACTCTCAGAATTCCATGATGTAGTAAATGCATTTTTTGCTTGAGCCAACCAAATGTTTCTATCATGGTATAGGGAGGTGTCTGGCCTTTTACCAATGTTCTCAGATGCCTCTTGCAAAAGGTACCATTCAAAAAAGAGTTTTGCTCAAGGTTAAAGACTTAATAATACTACACTGACACAGAGCAAGACTCTACTGGGAAGGACATCCTGCCAAGCCGTTGTCTCTCTCTGCTCCTGGAGCACCACCTACCCACTCCAGTTCATCCCGTACAATATCCATCTCCAATGTACACCTAACTCAGTCACACTTGCGCAATGCCATTCTTAGTGAGACATTTTCTTTTCCAGAGAATAAAAATTGTAAACTATTTCCCCTCTCTCTATAGCTAAGGATGACCAGTGTTCCTTTCAAGCACACAATCTGGCCATGTCTGTCATCTTCGAGGCACAAACACGAGGCTTGTGAGACAGGCAAAGGCTCAGAGCTGCAAGAATGCTGAAGCTCAAAACGTAGACACAGTGAACCTGCTCCTTGGTGCCAGCAGAAGCTGGGGCTAGCACTTGCTCGAACGCCATCAGAAGCCCATCACAGGCTCAGCACCTGTAGCATCCCTGAGATGACCCAGGTCCGAGTGTGGCGTTGGGACCTGGGGTGAGGCTTGTTTCTGCTCTTCTAATGCACCCAAAGCTCTTGTGCTTGTCAGACATTCCTTCCTCCTAATAAGCCACACTCCGTTTTGACTCGTAGCCTCTGAGTCTTGACCACCAGGCTGCATGTTCCCTCAGCTCCTGTGCCTAAGTCCTGCTGCCATTTTATAATCTCACCAATCCTCCACAGGCTCCTCTCTTTGATTCTGTTTATTTCTGTATCATCCCACAAGACCCTGTCAAAGCTGAAACAGGTCTTAGGCAGGAGTCCCAAGATGGTGTGGCGCACACAACGGCCGGCACGCCGTGCCCTTGTGGCATGCATCACAGGGCAGAGAGTTCAACACTCCTCTGTGCTGCATACATCTTGGCGTGAAGGCCCGTGTCTTCACCTGCAGCACGTTGATCATGGCTTAGGGTAGGTAGCACCTGCTAACACAAAGCCCAGGAGCACAGTGAGGCCGCGTGCTCTTACAAGTCCGTACAGACAGAAGCATCTCGAGGGACAGGAGCGGTGAGCTACGTGCAGATCCAGCTAGTGAGAAAGGGTTAATCATCTCAGTACGCTGGACGAGGTCAAACTTTTGCTGACTTGGCAAATAAAAGACTGCCATCAAATTCGACTTATCACAAAACAAGGACCAGAGCCAATGGTGCACAGCCATGGTGGACCGAGCCCGGGGAAGGCGCTGATGTCACTTAGCTACGTAGGAAAGGACGCGATTCAGACTCCCTACTTAGAAAGTTCACATGCCGTCACAAGTTAGTTCTTATAGAAAGAAAAGATCCCTAAACCAGGCCATTAAGATCAATTTTGATTATATATGTTGGCGCTAAGACGGAGGCACCTTCCTGCTCTCCCTACCAAAGCTTTCTTCCCACGGAGATCCAGTCACGCAGAGGCCGCGACGGGTACCCAAGAGGGACGGTGCATCAGGGGCTCATCACAGTCACAAGCTAAAATGTGCTTTTGTCCAGATGTGCGGTCCACACCGCCTCTCAAGCATTTACTGTGACTTTTCCTACTCTACATTAGTATCTCCTTTTGTACCTAAGTTTGCATGTTACTTTATGCTCTTTTTCTTCAAGAAAGCCTCCATAATAATAGGGGTGTCATCCCTACAGGGGTGTCATACAGGGGCTGGGGGAGTCCTGGCTCTGCCCGCAGTGTCAAAATTGCCACTGAAGCACTGTGGTGGCCTTTGACACCTTCTGGAAGTGCTCAGAGCTGGCAGAGATCATGAGGGTGGCCTCCTGAAGGAGCAGTGTCTCTCTGCACTGGTGGCCGTCCAGCTCAGGTTCCCTCCAGGTCAGCAGCTCCAGCCTGAAGAACCAGGGGTGTGGATCCCTTGTCCTAAAGGGACAACCCCAGCTGTGGCAGCCTGGGTCACCTGAGACACTGGGCAGGTCAGATCTGCCCTACAGAGAATGCTGTTATTACCTCGTGGACTCCAGAGGAACCACACCCAGGTGAGGAGAGACAGGAGACTCCCATCTCCTCGAAGGGCCACTTGCGCATCCTGGAGAGCTTGTGCCTGTAGAAATCAAGCTACGACATTTAGAAGCCATCCCAGCACCAATGTTTTCCTGGGTAGAGGTCAGAGGAGGTCTCAGCCAGAGAAGGGACTGGCTATGACTTGGTATCTGTCTCTGTGCTGCGGGGCCTCTGCCCCATGAATGTCTTGGGTAAGTCACAACCCCCCCAGTGTGGACGTCCTGTATAAGGAGGGTTGGAAGTTTTAGAGTCCTGAAACACAAAATGGACACAAGTACTATTTTCTAAGGTAAGGCACCGACCGGGCTTTCTGGCTCACCAGCTCTGGATGCAGAGGGCAGACACCCCTCCACGGGGATAACTGTGACGCCCCTGGTGTCCAGGCTTCTGTGAAGGCAGTGTTCTACACACCTGGAAGCCAGAACAGGGCCAGGTGCTTCAGTCAGCCAGGGAACACCCATGCACTGATGCGTTTGGCTAGGAGAAGACAAGTCTGCTGACTTCAAAAGCCCCACCAGACACCAATCCGCCTCTGTCCGTGGGCCCACGGCTCACACTGCAGTAGCCTATCATCTTTCTGCACAAGTGAGGAGAGCAGAGGCAGAGGCCAGGGCTGGCCAGGCCCTATCAGGTGTCTCTCGTCTGCCCTCTGAGTGTGAATGGCTTTCAGATTCCTTTCGTGTGGCTCCCTGCCAGGGGCCCACTTGGTCCCACATCCTCTGGGCTATGAGTCCAGCCCTTCTGTGGCTTCTAAAAAGAGGAGATGGGGACTCCACTCAGGTTGCAGCCAAGATCCCACCTATCAGAATAAATATAGGAAATCTGCACAGTAGGCCCTCAGGGAAGAGTGAGGCAACCGGGACCCCCAGCCAACGGTTGGAGTTGGAGGAGTCCTCCTCGCTTCTGCCTGTTTGGGCCCTGTCCAACCAGGAGCAGCCCCATAGATCCAGTCAGGGTGCTCCAAGCCCAGGCCTGTGTTTGATGAAATTCTGAAAACCCCAGGAGAACTGCATAAAGCAGCTGACACTCAGGTTTGAAGCTCTGGTCAGAAGAGTCATAACAAGAGTATGCTAACACTGCTTCTAACTTTGTTTCTATCAGCCACACCCTAGGCTCAGAGAATGAAGGCCAAGTGCATATTTGCTAGCTTGAGTACTAAGCAGCTGGAGCTGGTTTGAGGCTTTGAATTCTCAGCACTGACCCTGGAACAGTCCAGGTGGGGCTTGGTGCTGAGTGATCTCTGCTGAAGGCGTCAAGTCGACTGCCCTTCCCTGTAAGTCCCTGAAGATTGTGTGGATTGTGTGGTGCAGACTACGACTCCACCAGCAGCAGAGTCCCAGATCAATTCACACAGCCTGCATCTCTGGGCTCCGGAATGTCAGCGTCAAGCTGGGACCCTTCATTGTTGTGCTATTTTTGTGGCGAACGCCCCAGACTGTACACACAGGAATTTCCAGTTTTTGTAACAATACCGTCCTGCGTAGACTCAGCCAGAGGGACAGAGAGACAAAGCTGGCTTTCTTTCCCTTCTCACCAATGAGGATTTGGGTGAGAGTCTGCGTACACAGAGACCTGTGGTTGCTGGGTCAGGCCAGTTCCTGGAAGGAGGGCTTTCCCCAAGGTCCTTTGTTACGGTTCCTGTAAGTGCATGTTCTAGTCGCTCTTTGCCACCAAGGCTGACACCTGACATAAACACCACAGAGGGGAGGTACTCACTGTGCCCTCTGATTCAGAAGTGTCAGACTGTGGGTCTTGGTTGTTCCTGAGCCTAAGCAAGACAGAGACATGGTAGGGAGACAAAGCAAGGCAGGGCTGCTCACCTTGTAGCTGCCAGGAAGCAAGGGCAGGAGACTGTGTTGGGATCAACGGACACCTTGAGTGTGAGTTTCCAAGTAAACGTGTGCTGACTGACCACACGCGTGACAACACGCATGACCACAGGAGGGCCCCAGCCTCAGCCCTCTGTGAATGGGGAGCCTTCCTGAGGCGTCCTTGTGTGGAGACTGACAGTATGTATAGAAGATGTTCACTGCGGCTTTCTCCCCAACCCCAGATGTCTATGGCCTGAAGACTGCCCCCTACAGGGACAGCGCCTACCAAGACTAGCAATCTTCCCAGAAGTCTCACATTCAAGAAAAGGGCCTGTACTAACCCCCTGACAGCTCTAGCGGCTCCTGACTTCACCTTACCTGATGATAACTTCATCCAAGGATCTCCAGCGCCATCCCATAATCAGAGGAGGGAGGGGACCAGGAGAAAAATGTTTCCTAGCAGTTCTTTGAGATGTGACTTGTGAGCCACCGTGTATACCGTATATACAGATAACGCTAAGACTCTTACGTGCTACCTCTCTGGAGGAGGCTGTACCCACACTTAGCATGTCTTTCTGAGCACGCCCCTTACTCTTAAACGTCATGCTTAAGCTTATATTAAAATATCTTCAACAGAGTTTCTAAATCTGCTTCAAACTGGCTTGGCCTGAAATTCTTTTCTTCACTAAAGCTCTGAATCTCAGTTTGGCCAGAATCAAGGTTCCTAAAATTTTAGGGGAACTCTTTGGGAGTCAGCAATACTGCAGCTCATCCCTCATCTTCCAATCTCTTAGCCTGTGCTCTTCTCTGCAGAGGGGCGTGGCGGGCTCGCACCAAGCAGAACCCCTGATGTTTCCAGTTTCCAGTTTGCAGTTGGAGCATCTCCCTTGTGGCTCTCCTGCTTGGCCACAGGCTCAGAGGACCACCGCAGGGTGGGCAGATGGGTAACACCTGCCAGCCTCAGTCTCTCATGGCACCCAACAGACACAACAGGCTGTTGTTGTAGACTGGATGGTACAAGGCCATCCCCACAGCCAGCAGGGTCAGCAGAGAACAGAAGTGTCCAGGGCAAGGAGAGAAGACTCCAGGATAATCAGTTGTCACTAAAGCATCAAAAGAAAAATGTTAAAAGGACTCCAGGAGAGGATGCTCAGAACCACTGTGAGTGGCCTGAGAGCAGGCCATCACCACTGCACATGGTTTGGAAGCTGTCACCATATAAACAAGGGTGTCTGCCCTGACATCCTCACGAAGAACTTACGAGGTGAGCGATCAGATCCGTACTGAGCAACTCCAGCCCAGGCCAACATTCCCTCTGGGGCAAGGTTAGTTCATGCTCAAATGTGTTCACTAATTATACAAGCCAGGACAGAAAATCCTGAGAAGGTTTGTGGACTTTCTCTTCTCCCCGTTTAGTATCTACGTATAACCCTGCATGTAACACACATGCATAGTTCATACCTGTTGCCACAGAATTCTTCCCTGGAGCAGTCTGAGTAGTTGCCTTAAATTCTGCAAGCACTGGCCCCCAAACTGGAGGCTGAGATGGTTTCCCTCTGCCAAAGGGAAGACGCACACCCGGGGTAGGGGTGGGCAGGGATGGAGGTTGACAGAGGACAGAGGGAACCCAGGCCCACTTCCCAGGAAATGGAAGTTGATGAAGCAGGAAAGCGAGCTGCCTGAGAGACTGAATGAGAGAAGCGGCCAGCGGATGCACATCACCGAGGGCAAGCCAGCAGCACGGCTCAGTGGCGGGTTTCTCTGTGATGCTCTTCTGGGGAATGGCTCACAGGGAGCCTTTAAGGACAGAGCCTGGCTGGAAGTGTGTAGACCTCTAAGTGGGAACACGCCTAGGCAACCCATGGAAATGCGATGGCCACAGAGACCGGCAGAGCCTTTGCCGGCCTTAGTCTGATTCGAGTCCCCAGCGGTCTCTTCCGAGCTTCTGTTGCTTGGCCTGTGGATGGTTAGTATTCACTGAGACACTGTCAGAATCCAGAATTGAGGTAGTAAGCTTACTGTGGCAGTTCACTAAGAGGGACAAGGAGGCTTTTCATAGGTGTGAACTCTGCCAGACCTCAGCAGAGGGAGCCACCGTCATGGCAAGCACCATCCTCAACAATGGAACCTCCGGCTCTGAGCTCAGGTGTTTTTATTCTTTCAGAAGGATAGCACGCGCAGACCATTAGCAATCAAACGTCCCCCACAGAGACCCAGCACGCGCAGACCATTAGCAATCAAACGTCCCCCACAGAGATCCAGCACGCGCAGACCATTAGCAATCAAACGTCCCCCACAGAGACCCAGCACCTGCAGACCATTAGCAATCAAACGTCCCCCATAGAGATCCAGCACCTGCAGACAATATAGAACGCCCTAGACTTAGGACAGCCCTTCACCCAACAGTGCATAAAACAATCTCAAACATAACTAAAAATAAACTTTCCCAACACAGAATCACCTGGGAGAGAGGCCTCTGGGCATGCCCGTGGGGATTATCCCAGCGGCATTAGTGGGCGGCACCATTCCCTGCACTGGCATCCTGGGCTGGACGAAAGGAGGAATGAGCTAAGCGGCAGCATGCATTCCTTTTTCCTCTTCCTGACTGAGGACGAAACGTGATCAGTTGCTTAAAGCTTAGGGCTTTGCCTCCCCACCATGACAGATGGGGAGCTGAAACAAACCCTTCCTCCTATCAGTGCCTTTCCGGTTGTCTCATCACAGCAATAGAAAGCAAGGTATCTGACGACTTCTCCCAGTCACGTGGTTGAGCTGTGTCCCCAGGGCCACCTGACTGCAGTCTGTCACCGGTGAACCCCATCTAGAGCTCTGGGAGACTCTGTTTATCTCATAGAGACCATCTACAAGCAACGAATTACGTAAGCCAAGCGTGGTGTACACTTCTGAGACCTCAGCGTTCCGCAGGCGAAGACAAAGTCGCGAACATTTGAGGCTAGCAGGGTTAAACTGCGTGATGCGACCTGAAAACAAATGTTGAAATGATTTAGGCAGAAAGTTGAAGGCAAAGCCGCCTTTACCAGAGATCTGCCATCACCTTCCTCAGGGCTGAGAGCTCTCTGATCCCTCACCGTCTTGCCGCCTCTCTCAGGGGAAACCAGTTGAGTAAGCATCCCGGTCCCTCCTCCTCCCACGAGTTCCTCTGAATGCCCTTCCCCTCTATCCAGTAGAATTACAAAACAATGGCCACAAGGGCCTCAGGGGCCTTCATGAGTCACTGCCCAGAGCAGCGTCAACCATTCTGCCCACCACAGACCTTGTCCTTCCGTTGACCTAATGGCCCCTGGAGCTTTAACTAATGCTATCTGAATGTCCTCCTAAATGAATTAAATGGCATATTTGAACATTATTAAATACTGTATTGTCTGGCACATGTATCAAGCCCATGAAGCAGTAACTATGCAATAATTTCACCCCTTGCAAGGGGCGTGTGTGTGTGTGTGTGTGTGTGTGTGTGTGTGCGCGCGCGCGCGCGCGTGCGTGTTGAGACAGGGCCTCTTTATGTAGCTCTGGCTGGCCTGGAACTCACAGAGATCTGCATGCCTCTGCCTCCCAAGCACTGGGATTAAAGGCCTGGACCTTTTATCCATCTATACACCTGGCCACTAAAGGGAGCGATTTTAACACAGCTAAGCTACGTCAAATATGTAAAGTCAACCTGACAACGGTTCAATTTTCAGACTCACAGCAAATGTGAATTTTGGGACACATCCACCAGGGATCTTCCTTTGATTTTTTTATCAAAGAAATTTTTGCGAGAAAATCAAGGGAATTGAATTATGAAATCCACCGGGTTTAAGAACAATCCCTTCCGTGGTTTCCCTTACATTTTCTCTTTTAGAGACGGACACAGATGACTCATGGGTGGAAAGTGAGGTTCTAGGACCGCCGCCCCGGCTGGTGGAGAGGAGGAGGATGAGGTCGGAGCACGGGGTTCTGGAGGAGCCCACACCGGATGACACAGGGCGCACTGCGCTGACCTTGCCACACTGGGGAAACATGAGCTATCACCTACAAAAGCCCACCACCCAAAATGCACTCCAGGATTTTGTTATACTGGAGTTAGACGCTCGTCACTGCCTCTCTGGACATTTTCATCATCCCAAAAACCCTCACCTGTAGCCACGACGCCACCACCGTCTCCTGAGGACAGCAGGCCAGTCTGCTGTGTGGACTCTCCTTGTCTCACAGACAATCAGCAGAGCCATCAGCACTTTCACGTGTGTCTAAATGCCCATCCTTCTAGAATCAACTGTGTTGCTACAGGTCTTAAAGCTTCCTGCCTCTGTAAGGCTGAACATCCCCGTGAGGAGCTGTCCTGTGTTGCAGGCTCTCATGAACCGATGACTCCCCGTCTGTTGGGGTGTTGTGAATACTGCAGCGTGAACAGTCAAGCATCCTTGCTGCATGGACATGTTCCTTGGGTCCTGTGGCGCCTGTATACTTAGAAGCACGGTGGCTGGGACACATGAAAACTCCAGAGTTACCCTCCTCTATCTCCTTTTGTATGCGCCCACCATTCTGAGAAAACTCTGACTCCACAGACCTCCAGGAAATGGTGGGGCCACCTGGCTTGTACACAGATTAGCTCGTGTTTCAGAAAATAAAGGTGAAGCCAAGCCTAGAGAGTCCTGAGCAAAGCCTGGCAGGGCCAGTCTGCCATTGACATGAGTGAATTTCCAGCCTGATGTTCAGAAGCAGCCCACAAACCTGCAGTTGCACAACTGGGGACTTCCCAAGGCGTCCTGACAAACCGGGCAGCTGCGTAACTCACCAGGAAGACTCCACACCTGTGCCATCCCATAATGGCTCCTTCTCACATTCCCCCAGGGCAGCCATGACCACTTCTGAGTGGAGCTGCCCAATTCATTCTTCTTACTGTGTCTCTGTTTACATGTTTAGATACAGCATGGAACCCGTGTGCTCATAGATCTCCTAAAGCTAGCTGACCTATGAATTCCAGGGATCCGCCATGCGAAGACTGTGTGTACCACAGAGAGAGAATTTCAGTAAGGAACCATCAAGTCCCTCGAGAGAAAGCATCTAAGCACGGCAGCATCATTTAGACTAATGGGGTTCCTGTAGAGGCTCTCTGTCCATGAGGACCAAGGAGCCCCCCCACGTGCTCGAGGAGAGGCAACTGGGAATCCTGACCGTGGATGCGATGGGAGTAGTTGCTTTAAGTTCCTCAACTCCCCGAAAATGGACGGCATCTTAGTTAGGGTTTCTATTGCTATCTGAAGCAACCATGTCTAAAAGCAACTTGGGGAGGAAAGTGTTCATTTCAGCTTATAGTTTGTCGTCTATCACTGAGGGAAGTCAAGGCAGGAACTCAAACAGGACAGGAACCTGGAGGCAGGAACTGATGCAGAGGCCGTGGAGGGGTGCTGCTTAGTGTCCTGTTCTTCCTGGAGTGCTAGGCCTGTTTCCTTATACACCACAAGACCACCTGCCCAGGGGTGGAACCACCCAAAATGGGCTGGGCCCTCCCAATCAATCAAGAAAAAGCCCCATGCACTTGCCTACAGCCAATCCTATGGAGGCATTTTCTCAAATAGGAGTTCTTCTCAAATGACCCAAGCTTGTGTCAAGTTGGCATAGAAACTAGCCAGCATGGACAATACCTTGGAGCTGTCATCCAAATAAACCCCTTCCTTCCCTGTGTGGCTTTTGGTCAGGATGTTTTTATCGAAGCAACAGAAAGAAAGCTAGGACTGGAATTTGTGCTGAAGTGGAACCTCATACACCCTACAAGCTACCAGTCCTCTTGCTGGTAGCCCCAGACAAGGCTCTACAAGTTCAAAGCATCACTGCTAATAACAGTCCTCAACTAGAAACACCCCAGTGCCCGTCTTACATAAGATCAGCAGGAGAACATTCTCTGATGACACATCATATCCAAAGCTAAGACCCCTGAGGTGGGAAGAGACAATGCCTAAGAGTTTCTGACCGGATAGGCATAGAACTGCTATGGTTTCCACTGAGGTCCGAGACGGTGAAAACATGGGCGGAAGCCAGTGTCATTTAAACCAAAGCTCTTCCGCCAGGGCAGGCGCAGGCCTGCTGTGGCTGACCGCAGGCAGGAGGGAGGGAGGATATTTGCCTGGGAAGGCTTGCTTACACGTGCATCTTTGACAGGTATGTAATTCTGTACCCCCTTGTTTGTGGGTCTCTAATCTCTCTGCTTTAAACACAGGGAGGAGTGAGGTGCTTACTCCAGCTGCAGCAGACATTCAGAGATGCAGAGTGCTCTCTCATGGGAGATCCTGGTCAGTGTGCTGGTCCCATCGATGTCTTCCAGGTTTCCAACAAGACACAATGTGATGCTTGTAAAATTGTATGCTTCCTAGGCTTCATTTTTGTCCCAGCACAGACAAGTTGCTATAATTTGAATACTTCTCATCTCCCTGTTCAGGGCACAGATTTTCAGAAGAACATGGACCTTCTCAGAGCCAGTCAAAGCCACCTGCTGAAGCTGGCATGGCAGAAAGACTAGCTTTCTTACATACTTCAGATGAAATGACAGATGACAGACAGGGCCCCTGGGGCAGGGCATCTCTCTCTTCTTCCTGTGCTCTCCAAGCACGCCAGTCTGCCACATTCCTAAACACATACATGAAACATGTAGAATGTCTCATGGTCACGCTCCCTTTGGCTGTTAGCCAGGCCACACACCTTTAGAGATGCATGCACAAAGAAGCAAGGCTTCCAACAAGGCCTGTTGGCCCAGACACTGCAGACACAAAGGCACTGGACAGACAGGAACTGTGGGACAGACAGGCACTGTAGGACAGATAGGCACTGTGGGACAGATAGGCACTGAGGGACAGACAGGAACTGTGGGACAGACAGGCACTGCTGGACAGACAGGAACTGTGGGACAGACAGGCACTGTGGGACAGATAGGCACTGAGGGACAGACAGGAACTGTGGGACAGACAGGCACTGCTGGACAGACAGGAACTGTGGGACAGACAGGCACTGTAGGACAGACAGGCACTGTGGGACAAACAGGCACTGTGGGACAGACAAGCACTGCTGGACAGACAGGAACTGTGGGATACACAGGCACTGTGGGACAGACAGGCACTTCGAGACAGGCACTAAGGGACAGACGGCTTATATGCTGTGCAGCATACAGTGTCTAACCAATGCAGACACCATCTGTTCACAGCATTCAGAAAGTGCACACACTCAAATCGATCAGATGCCAGCGTTCCTGGGCTGCGTGAATGGGGAGTAAGGTGAACCAGGAATCCCCCTATGGACCTCCTACCTACTGGATTACTCACTCTTACATAGGTCACTGTGACGAATACTCGACAGAAACAACTTAAATGAGGGAGACTTTATTCTGGTTGTCGAGGGTGGGGTCCATCATTTTGGTGACAGGTTGTGCTACCCAGGAAGCAGAGAGACATGGTAGGCTGGGAACAGCACAGCTCTAAGCTCCGCCCCTACGGCCCTCCAGCCTTTCTTCTGCCAGCTAAAACCCATAACAAAAACGACCAACAACCTCCCAAAACAAAGCCGCGGAGATGTGGGGGACATCTCACATTCCAGCCACAATACCCACCATCCTGTCCCCTCTGGAAGTCTCCACTAAGCTGTGTCTGACCCAATGTGCTGACCTGGAGGCTGGCCAGACTGTGGCTGCTATGAGGTCTCAGATGGGATGAAGGACCACAGGCCATTGTCTTTCTCTGGAGACATACGGAAGTCTGTCTGTCAGCTGTCACAAAACCTCAGGATCACCTGAGTTCAGTCTTTCAGGTCAGCCCAATGAGGTTGTTTCATCCATTCAGATCGCCCAGGGCCCTTACTCTCTGGGGGCTTGATGGTCCATCCTCCCTGGTTGTGACTGCAGCAAGCAAGCCTGGAACAACAAGGCAGGGGCTGGAGAAATGGCTCAGCTCTTCAAGAGGACCAGAGTTTGGTTCCCAGCACCCACGTCAGGGCATCACAGCAGCCTACATCCAGGGCATCCTCTTCTGGACAGTACAGTCTCTCTCTCTCTCTCTGTCTCTCTCTCTGTCTCTGTCTGTCTCTGTCTGTCTGCCTCTCTCTCTCTCTCTCTCTCTCTCTCTCTCTCTCTCTCTCTCACACACGCACGCATGCACACACACACTCACATACCTTTAAAAACAAAAGAGCAGCGTGGGCCTGCATGAGCCCCTACCCCACTCCATGCTTCGGGTCTACTTAGCAACGTTCACCTGGATTCTCACTTGGCTGCTGTACCTAGAGAGGCCTTGCCCCCCCACCGCCAGCTCAGCCTGGGCTAGGGCTGTGCTGTGTTCTCTCCCCAACCTCACTCCACCCCTCTCAGGCAGCAACTGCGTCTCCAGCAAGGCACCCACACTGCATCATCCCGGCTCCCCAAAGTACTCGTCCTTATGGGGAAATTCTAGGATGCCATGCTTCCCCAGCTCTGGTGACAGCTGAGCCTAACTGTGAGACCCTCTTGCTCTAACTCCCTGCAGTTTCCCAACTCAGAACTCCTAAGCAAGTGTGTGGCCACCAGCTTGCCCAGGGCAAGGGAAGCTTCTTAGCTGGACCCGGTCAGGCATGTGAAGCTGTCTGAAGAGGGGGTGGACGGCTTTCTGGGAAGACTGTGTGTATTGTTCACCATAGCCCCATACAATGGAGAGCCCTAGGCCTTGAGATGCTGTAAGAAGATTCCTGGACCAGTCCCTGGCTGTCTCCTCGGGAAATCAATGCCAGCCTCCACTTCTTCCTGCTGAGTTATTTATGTTGGCATGGTAGGCCTCACCTGTCACACCTCCAGTTGTGCAAAGCCCCTCCAGTCCTCTGAGCAGAATGGTCCATTATCCATGATCTCTCTGATAACACATCTTGTTCAAGAAAGACACCCTCTGAAACCCAAAGTTCACAAGCCACTCATTGTTTAAGCTTTGAGGCGGTCACCAATTGCAGGGTGTTGAGTAACATCAGGAAAACAGTCCATTTGCAAACCGGGCTCAAAAGCTGAAGTAAATGGATGGTACTTAACTACAGATTTGCCAGTGATATGTTTATGAAAATATTCACAGTGCCCCTTTGTCATATCTGCGGTAGACCAGGACAGCGTGAAAAGAGCCGTGTGATCTGTTGAACCAAAGTCAGCTCTTGACCTTCCTGATTCTGTAAAATGGGTTGATGATCCTACCTCCCAGGGGACCCTAGTGCTCCAGAGCGTTTTGAGGCTTTATTGGTTAGAAGCTGGGGCCACGACCGAATTTGGAAATACTAAGTATCTTCAGGAAGTAGTGGAAACCTCCAGAGAGCAACTCCCCAATCTCTTTGGGGAAGGCCCTCTGAGAGTCCAATGATAGCACCTGACCCTGTCCCCAAATAAGGAACAGAAAAACAATGACACATTCACCACACACTCGGAGTTCTGTGGGCTTCAGACCCTTCCCTGAGCCCATGCCAGCTGTGTGAAGGCCTGACACGCTATCTCAGAGAACTCAGGGAGCATCTCGAGGTTACCCTGATGCCCCAAGTGCAGATTCCAACGGAAGAGATCCTGCTGAGGCACGCAACAGGGTGACAGAGTGGCCCCAGTAAAGCAAAAAAAAAAAAAAAAAAGAAGAAGAAGAAGAAGAAAGAAAAGAAAAGAAAAGAAAAGCAACGGACTTGAGCAGGTCTGTGGGGTGACACAGCAAGCCTGCTCAGACCCCTTGTGTAGCCCACACCCCCACACTGAGCCAGGAGCCGGGTGCATGGCACTCTCCCTTTCCTGGACACTTCATCAAGAGCAGTCACGTTTAATGGTGAACGACATCAAGCAAAAGCCCAGGGATCCTTACAAAGTCTTGTAGTAAGTAACCGGTCCTATGACAACGTTACGCAAGATAGGGTCACCTTGGAAGAAAGATATTTAACCAAGAAAATGTCTCTGTAGGGTTGCCCTGGAGGCAAGTGTATAGGGCATTTTTAAAATAACTATGACTAATGTGAGAGGGCCCAGTCTATATTGGTAGTGCCTCCCCTGGGCCGGTGGTCCTGGGGTGTATAAGAAAGCAGGCTGAGCAAGCTTTGGGGAGCAAGCCAGGAGGCAGCACTTCCCCGTGGCCTCTGCATCAGCTCCTGTGTTGAGGCTCCTACCTCGAATGCCTGCCCTGATTTCCTTCCATGATGGACGGTGGTGTGAAAGTAAAATAAACACTTTCCTCGCCTTTGATCACGGTGCTCATCACGGCGACAGAAACCCCGATAAGACGGTCTGATGGGAAATTCCCCATGAGTCGTGAGTGGGATTTGAGACTGCAAAGTGCCCTAGAAATGGCCTGTTCCTTGGGCAGCAAGTGGGTGTTGACGGTCTCAGGACAGGCAGTGGGAGTAGAGCCGGAGGAGAGAGGCTGCATCCCTGCCTCGCACGCCTGTAATCCCCGAGTTCCAGCATCACCTGATTAATGGTGGCTTTGCGAAAGCAGGCCAGGAGGGAATGGGCGGTGGGTGGCCAGAGGTAGTTTGGGAACTCCTCAGATGGTGAGGCCTCAGCAGGAGCGACGAAGGGACCTAATGGACCCCTCTGCTGCATGCGACAGACCCCGCTCTTGAGGTTCCGTGAGCCCCTCAACATTCAGAGCTGAACGTGAGCCAGTGTGGGTGGAGAGCGGGATGATGTCTCAGTGCGTCTCTGTTGCTGTGATGGAGCACCAACACCAAGAGCACTTATGAAAGAAAGAGTTCTTTGGAGCTCAGTTCCACAGGGCTAGAGTCCATGGTGGTCCAGCAAAGGCAGCAGCAGTCAGCAGGCATGAACAGCTGAGAACGCACAGCTTAACCTCAAGCAGGAAACAGAAAGTTGAGAGTGGCACATGGCTTTTCAAATCTTCACACACACCACACACACGCACACACGCACGCACGCACGCATGCGCACACACACATACATACACCCGTGACACACTTCCTCCAGCAAGGTTACACCTTACCAAACCTTCCACCAACTGCGGACCAAGTATTCAAATGCAAGCCCTGGGCCTCCAGCATCTCAGCCTGCAGAACTGTGAGAAACAAGTTCTGTTCTTTGTAAATTACCTCATCTCAGGCATGATGGCTGCAGGGTAGACAGAGGCACCGGCTCACAGCCCAGATACAGTCTAACCTGCCCTGCTTCTGCCTGCCCGGGGCTGAGCAAAACCCAGGTGAGCACAGGTAGATATCACGTACACAGAAGCCTTTAACTTCTGGGTCCCCAACCACGCACGCCACACCAAGGTGTCTTCACTCCACGCTTGGTCCTCTGGAGTATAACAGATGGGTAAGCCATTGGGTACGTGTTCCGAGGATTCCAGACACTGTGCTGACCTCAACTTTATAAGAAGTGCTGTCTTCTGAGGCCTGGCTTTACCTGCCAGGTAACAGTGTCCTCCTGAGATGTTAGAATATGTGGGCCAACTCGAACACAGGGCTACCTCTCTCCCACAAACCCTCTCTGCAGTCGGCTCTAGTGTCCAGATCCACACTCTGCTCTGTCCTGGGCCTTTCTTCTCCAGGTGACCCACAGGCACCTCAACCTAACCCGTGGCTTTGGCCCCTCTTGAGGCTCTGGGGTGCTCCTTGCAGATCTCTGCTCCGATGACAGTTGGTCCTCCACCCCCATCTCATGCTGCAGTGTCATCAGGCCCTGTTGGGACGCTCCTTCTGGTCGATCTGTATAGAGAAGCCTGGTCCTGGACCACTGAACAGTGGTCAGTGGTTCTTGTGTTTCGGCTGAATGAAGCCCGTGCTCCTTGGTGTACACTGAAGGACCTCTACAGTGTAGGTGTGAGAAAGCAGAATTGGAGTCCAGTCCCCAGGTCAAGGCACCCGCAGAGACCCTTCCCCTTCCACAGACACAACAGGCGCCCTTCTGAGAACAGACCTCCAGGTTTCTCACCTGGGAAGTGCGTTTACATGACGAGGGCATCGGTGGCCACACATTCTGCTCCCCACCCTCTTCCCTCCTCCTTCATGAGAATCAGAGAACCTGGCTGTAGGTCTGTGCGGTGAAACCACCTCAATCTTCAAGAAGGGCTAAGAGACCTCCAGTTCTGCCATGTGGGCCTGACCTTTTCCTCTCCTCGGAGCCCTTGCCGTGATGTCTGTTTCTGATTCTGGGACCTAAACTCTCCTCAGAAACTCTGACATGATGTCGTCTGCCTGCCTGTCCATCTATCCATGATGTTAATAACTCTCCTAATAAACACCTTAACCCAGCAATCCCCCTCAGTGTCCCTCTTAGCCCATATCTGAAACTTTCCAGGGGCATGGTCACATGACCCATTTACTCGCTGCTCACTGGACCTTGCTCCAGCCACCCCCCACGCTGGTCCAAACCATCCCTCTGATAAGCTATGCCTGGACCCAGCGTGGATGGCCTCCCGAGGCCGCGTCTGCTGTAAGTCACCCACTCAGGCATTCCCCGCGTTCTGTCTGTTACTCCCAGCCGACTCCCAGCCTGCGTTAGCCTGTCCTGTTGTGGAGGCCCCGCGAGGCTCTTCTGCCTGTTCAAATCTCCCGCAGAGTTCTGAAGTTTAGCAACGTGTTAATCCAACCAAACAGAGTAAAGACCAGTACCCAGATTCTGTGGTCGGATTAAGCAAGCTTCACTTACTGTCAGACAGGGCTGTCTCCCTGAAGCGGGGTTTGAGAAAATAGCAGTGGGCTCTAGGAGACAGAGGGGTTTATGCAGGGGGTTTACAAGGGCTGGGGGATTTCCAGAGGAATCTTGGTTATGTAGGAACTTGGTTGGGTGTTTCAAATTAGTCGGCAGAACATCTTATGAGGATATGTCAAGGTGTGCTTCAGACTCCGTAGAGTCAGGGACATGTCAAATTCCAGAAACAGGTTAAAGCATGGTCAAGCTTGAGGTTTGCAGCAAACAGAGATGAACTTATTCTGACCTTATAAAGAAATGGCTTCTAAACTTAAGATGGAGCCAGGCTGGTCCGTTACATGTTTATTAGTTTGAGACATGGATGACAAGTATGCGGTGTAACTTTTAAAGTTACTACCCAACTGCTAAATAGGGTCTTTGGTCCAGTCCTGCTCGGGACATTGGAGTCTTCCTAAGCTCCTGTGCAGCAGGAAGAGGAGGTGTGGGGCCACACCTGCGGTATCTGGGGAGGGACAGCTCATCTCGCAGGGCAGACCGAGACTCCACGCAGACATTTTAATGCCAATTTGCCACTGTGGCTCAGCTTGAGGAAATTAAGTCTGATCTTACGAGAGCAGTGTTATTGCATCGGCTTTCCCCATGCTGTCTGTAATTAAAGCTGTTACAGGGTTCCAAGAAAGCCATGTTTACAGGCTTCGCCACTTAAAAACAAATGTGCAGTCAGATGACCATCTGAGCACAGCCAACAAAGGCTCCTTCTTCAGGGGACAGGAGCGGGGGAAACCGCCGGGAGCGTAAGGGTCTTCTGAGGCTGGGGGCGGGAGAACCAAGCAGGGAGGGAAAGACTGCCCTGCTCTGACCAATGGTTTTCAAGAGAATCAGACAGAGGACAACCACCCACTGAGGCGTCTGCTCCTAGACGCAAGACCGGTGGCTTTACTACTCTGCCAGGGTTTTACAGAGTCATCCAGATGTTTCCGCATTCCTCGGGCTACAGTGTGCTCTCTCCACACAACGAATGCAGTAGACATTTCTGTGGCTTGACAGAATCCAAGACCTGACCTTGAACATCATGCTACATCCACCGTCGTGCTACTGAGGGAGTGGGGACGTGAAGAGGGTCTCACAGTGAATGACGTGGCAGAGGTCCCTTCTCTGTGAGGTGTGTGCCTGCTGGATGTGACCTGCTGGTCCTCTGGGCACAGGATACACTGAGGGAGTCGAGGGGGAGTCAGGGTGCCTGGACCTACTGGGTCATCATACTGGGCTCTGTGGCCCGTGCTAAGAAGAGCCTGGGGCTGTGATCCTGTAGCATCCCTTGCTGGGATTGGAGAGCCAGTTATCCAACCCTTCCCTTTACAAGATTGACCCTGCTTCACAGTGGAGTCTCCAGACCCCCTGAGCACCAGAGGGCAGGGGAGGGAGGTGGAGTTCTGAGCCCTTACAATGAGGGCAGGCACTTGAATAATATGGTCTTCTCCTTGCTTGCCCTCTTTCAAAAGAGGCGGGTTCCAGAGAGAAAAACCACATCTGGCAGGTGACAGACCTCAAGACTTCCTCTTCTGCCATCCCCTGTGGGTGCTCAACTGCCCCTACTGAGGTTTGAGGACAGAGAGAGAGCCGGTAGGCCGCATGACACCATTGTCACAGAAGGATCACTGGATTCTCCTCTCTTGTAGTCTCTTACCTAAGAATCTCACATGCATATACTGTTTCTTTTCAGAAGCCTCCATGGCACTTCTAGAACTTTCCAAAGACCAAGGAGCCTAAAAGGAGCCAGTTTCCCACCAGACAAACCCTGAGAGTGACCGTGGAGCTTTCCTTCCAAGCATGGTGTTGCTGTAGAGGTATGTGTGCCCCACCCAGGAGGGGCCATGATGACACAGTGAGCTCAGCTCTTGGGCTGAGCATGGCAGGGCCGGCCTCTCTCCTGGGGCGGCCGGAGGAGCTGAGATCCTCTTATGTTGGAGATAAAACATCCCTTAAAAATGCAAGTGAAATCATGAAACACCCACGTCTGGTGGCTGGAGGAAGATAAACTGTTTTCAAGTGTTTGGGGCCAAGGCCCTCTTTCCCTGCCCACCTCTGACCAAGCCTTGTTGAGCAGATGGCCTTACAGGAAGCCTGGGGGTGAGTGAGAGGGAATGTGGCCATGGAGTCAGGGTTTCCTGCTTGGCCCACCAGGGACTTCCAAAACAGAAGACCGTCTGTGGATAAGGAGAGCCTGAACCCTGATCTTCAGGAGAGGACGGGCAGAAAGTAGTGACCATCCTTTGGTATGAGCAACTAAGGCCACATCTAAACCCTTTGCAGTGCCTGCTGAAGATACTCCAAGTCACACACTGGTCCAAACATCAGAAGGGAAGCTTTGGTGAGGGCCAGCTCAGTCTGATCCTGACCCCCGGGGACTGTGGGGTGAAGAAGAGGGGATTCCACGGGATTTAACCATGAGAGGGAAACCCAGGGAAAGAAACAGGATGTGCACTGTGAGGTCTGCCTACTCTTCCCGCAAAGGCCCCTGCGTACATCCACAGTGCCCAACAGCATAAATTCATGGGTGTTCTGTCATCCACTCCACCCTCAGCTTGAGTAACTGTACACAGGACAGTAACAAGTGTCCTTTAAATTGTAAAATACAAAAATTATCCTAATGCCAGTATCCTGATCATTATATTTTTGCAAACTAAAGTTCACGGCCAACAGAAAAACCTACTTTCGGAATTCCTTTCCTGTTCTACCCAGCAGGGCAGAAAAGTGTAACTAACATGCTTCGTTTTTACAGAAGGTGTATGACCTGAG
>JAMJFZ010000189.1:2320000-2365000 GCA_026225945.1 Cricetomys ansorgei
GCTAGGGCACTCAGAACCACTGCACTGGACTCACGGCTCTCCTGTGAGTGGGCTCTAGAGGTTTCTCAGAACAGGGGATAGGGGACTGTATGTGTGTGCAGGTAATCCTTGGCAAACAGCCAGTTCCTGCAGAGGCTCTGGGAGATACCAGACCCACCCTTGAAGAAGAAAGTGTGTTCATGGGGGAACGAAGCAGAAACCTGCTGAGGAGGACATGACATTACTTTCAGGACCACCAGCGGAGGGGCCACAGTTCCCTCGGTGGCATGACGTCACACCGCTCTGAACCAGCGTCTCTCAGATCAAGCAGACAGCCCAGAGGCTCCCAGCCCCACATTCTCAAGCACATGAAGCTTACACCCTGAGGAGAGGGTGTGGACACGCTTCCAGGTGGGGAGGCGAGAAGCCACACTACCGATTAGTATGTGAGGTCAACCCTGAAAAGGGTGCAGAGGCCTCCACACCTGGACTCAGAAAGGCAGCCTGTGAGAGCACCTTTCCCAGACGCACACGTGGACACCAGCCCTCCCATGAAGCCAGACCCTGGGGTGTCTCCAGGGTTAAGCTCTGTCTCTTCCTTTGCAGAAACGAAGTGCTAATAAAATTTCCCACTTCCCAGCACAATGAAGAGCAAAAGTTGTGAGGCATGTGGACATAAACGATTACTATCGGGGCATGATGATTGACTTTATATTAAATCTAGATACCATAAAGTCGGATGCAATGCGGTTTCCTCTTAAGCAGGAGCGAGTGCCAGTGGATGACAAGCACACGCAAATGTCTGGCCTGTACTGAGGCTGCTTTACACAGAGCAATCCGGAATCCTCTCACAGAGGGACACATGCCCTGGACAGGCAGCAGCAGCCAGGACTTCTGTTTACAGGACACGGAACCAGTGAGCCGACAGGAGACAAAGGTATGAGGGTTAAACGCAAACAGTCCGGAATGTTCTGCCACAGCCCCACGCCCCGAGCAGAATGGAGGGTAGGAGCAGGTTCCCAGCAGGTCTCACTATCATCCGTAGATAGACTTCCTTCAGGATTCCCATTTTCCCCAAGGTAAAGAGAAGCCCATAAAACAGGGCAGGGAAGGACAGACTGCTGCCCCCTGGGCCTGGGGCAAGCCTCTCTACCTCCACATCTCAGCCCGTAAGCAGCCACACACCAGCCGGTGCTGATCTCCTGAGGCAATGGACCTGGGCAGGTAAGCTCTCCTTTGCCCCTATCCAGCTAGCTCAGTCACCCTGTACAATGGCACCTGCCCTGTGGGTGCCGGTCCTCTGGGTCCTCTGAGCCAGGGGTGCTCTGCATGGCTATTTAGAGAAGTATAGGGGATAAAGGCCTCTGTGTTGGGGCCAGGCAAGAGTCCCCAGAGTGGGTTCTGGGACTGTGACCCTCTGAGCTGTTAACCCCTGTTAACCTCTCCATGGAGCCCACTTACTCTGTGTCTTCCAGCTCACGTCTTGTGCAGCTCCTGCCTGATCTTCTTTTATAGGGAGACATTTGAGTCACTCCCAGGTTCGCTAGACAAAGGTGGGGTGGAAAATGACACTTAGCTGCGTGTGGCAGGCAAAGCTGCGGACACACCAAGTACAGTGTAGTTGTATGCCTACTGTGTGGGCTCAGTAAAGAAGACAAGAAGGCACATTCATAGATGCAAGCCCTGCCAGACCTCAGCAGAGGGAACCACCACCATGACAAGCGCCAGCCTTACAGTGGAACCCCGAGTGTCTGAGCTCAGGTGTTTTTATGCTTTCAGAACTCCTCAGGCGTTCTACTGATAGCACATGCAGACCGTTAGCAACCAAACATCCCCCAGAAATCCAACACTTGCAGACAGTACAAAACACCAAGGCCTAGTGCAGCCCCTCGCCCAACAGTGCATAATTCAATTTCAAACATAACTAAAAATAGACTTCCACAACATACAGGGCTTGTGTGAAGCCCTCCATGTTATCCCTGGCAGGTCTGTACCAGGGCTCCCATGGGACCTTTGTTTCTGTCACCTATACACAGCAAGCACCTATTCCCTTTCAGGGCTTGGTCCTGCCAGCGCTCACCAGCTAGCTCCCGGCTGCACTGGCGCTCAGGAACGACAGCACCCTGGGTTCCGGGACCTGACGGTGGCTCAGTCTATCTCAGCTGTGTCAGCACAGCTGCTCTGCTCCTTCTGGTCACAGTGTGCACGGAGCACGTGTGCTCACACAGTGCACGTGTGCTCACGCTTGCCAGTCCCTCCTCTGCACCTTAGTGTCTGCAGTGAGCCTTGCACACAGCGTGGACTTGGGTCATGTTTTCTAAACATCCCACTGACCTTTGTGGAGTTTGTGCATAAGCATACATACCTGCTCATGTCCCCAAGTGTGCACACAAACCCCTATGTGCACTGTCAGAGGTCGTCCTCAGGGCTGGTCCCCGCACTCGCACTCAGACCATGGGGCCCACTGGCTTCTGGGATTCTCCACTCTCACCCCAGGGATGCTGGCCTTGTGGACTTGCGTTGCCACATCCAACTTTGTTGTGGGCTCTGGGGCCTCAAACTCAGGCATTTGGGGGGCAAGAGCCTCACTACTCCTGCAGCCCGCCCCAGCTTTGGGGGAGAACCTAGAGTCCTCCTGGAGAATTATGAGAACAGAGTCTTCCTCGCTGGGTTCTAGAAACAGCAACCTTAGCATCAGTTTGAGGCCACGCCGTCGGAATTCAAAGAAAGGTGATGTGGTGGGCGCAGACATGAGGACTTTAAACAGGCAGCGCAGCAGACACCCAAACACACCCACGGCCATCAGAGCATCCCTCGGACTCTACTTTCTAAAAGCCTGGTGTCAGGCTCCAGAGCCCACCTGAGCCGGAACCTCCGAGTCCTTCCCAGCCGTGTCAGGGCAGGTCCTGCTATGACCTCACGAGGAGCGATTGTGAGGGAGTCCAGCAGCAGGTGTCATGCTGTGACCCGCCTGGGTTTCTCGGGGCATAGCGAGAGGAGCTGTGGAGTGGTGCCCGGTGCGACTTTATTGTATCTAGCGAGGCTGTGTGTGGTTTTCTGGTTTGTTTGTGCACTTTGTGTGCATGTGTCAGTGTGTGTGGGTGTGTGTTTGTTTGCAGGTTTGCTTCTGTGTACAAGTGTGTGTGCACCTTCTCCTCTCGTGTGTGTGTGTGTGGTGCATCTGGGTGTGTGTACGTGTTTTTATGTGTATGTGTATGGGGTCACTTTTGCGTGTGCGTCTGTGTATGTACATCTGTGTCCGTGTTGGGTGAACCTCTTTGCAGACGAGAAGAGAGGCTAGAAGTCAGAGTCAGCTGGCTCTTGTCTCTAATATAGGCCATTCCTTTTCTGTTTCTTCCTTTGCTTTTTCTTTCTTTCTTTCTTTTTCTCTTTTCTTTTTTTTTTTTTTTTTTTTTTTTTGAGGGAAGATCTCTCACTGGCCTGGAGCTGGTCAAGTGTCTGGGCTGGCAGGCCAGTCACTCCCAGGGATCTGCTGTGCCTGCCACCTCCACAATTTCAGATTAAAGGCCTGTGTGGCTGACCTGGCTTTTTTTTAAATGTGAGCTCAAGAGATGGAATTCAGTCCCTTTCTTGTGTGGTCATCTACTTACTGCTAGACTGTCTCCCCAGACACTGGTTGCTTTGTCTGTTTGTGTTTTTTAATGTGTATGGATGTTTTGCCTGTGTGTAGACCACATGTGTGCCTGGTACCTTAGGAGGCCAAAAGGCATTGGCTCCCGGAACCGGCATTACAGATGACTGCAAGCTGGCCTGCGTGTGCTGGCCTGTTGTCTGCTGGCCATCTACTGCTGAGCATGGGGTCTACAGTGTGGTTTATATGCTCAGTGGGACTCACTGGAGAAAACTTATTTTTCTTCTGCAAGCAGTTGTCAGCTGGAGACAGCTCCTCGGTTAGGGAGGGGAGACCGTGTCCGCGTCCCCTCAGCACCGCGACCCTGTCTGGCTTGGACTCAGGCTGGCCCTGTGCGTTCTGCCGCGGTGTCTGTGAGTCCACACGTGTCAGTCCTGTGGCGTCTGGAAGACACTGTTCCGTGGCGCCCTCCGTCCTCTCTGGCTCTTACAGCCTTCCTGCCCTCTCTTCCACACAGCTCCCTGAGGGGAGAAGTTTGATGAAGGCACACCGTTCAGGACTAAGTGTTCTAAGTCTGGCACTCCCTGCACATCGTCTGGCTGTGGGTCTCTGTATTACTTCCCATCTACTGTAAAAGAAAGCTTCTCTGATGATGGCTGAGCAAGACACTGATATGCATACATCTGTACATGTAGATACGTTTAGATAGATGGATAGATAGACAGACAGACAGATGGATGGATAGACAGATAGACAGACGGATAGATAGATAGATGGATGGATAGATAGACAGATGATAGACAGACAGATGATAGATAGACAGATAGACAGATGGATAGATAGACGGATAGATAGATAGACGGATAGATAGATAGACGGATAGATAGATAGACAGACAGATAGACAGATGGACGGATAGACAGATGGACGGATAGACAGACAGACGGATAGATGATACAGTTATAGATCAGAATGTCCTTAGAGTCATTTTATCTCTTTTTTTTTTTTTAGCAGAACAACAGTATTCGGTTTTTCCTTAGGCCTATGTGGTTTCAGGCTCTCGGCCACACACGCAGTGTCAGGCACCAGCATTCCATCCTATGGAGCAGGCTTTAAATCCAGTCAGATAGTGGTTGGTAACTCTCCCAGTGTCGGTACCAGCATTGCGCCAGTGTATGGTGCAGGCGGGTCACCGTTGCAGAGCACAGTTTGTGGCTGGTGGGTGGTTACCTTTCTCCCTTGGTCGTGTGCACCTTCCAGCACCATGGACACTCATCAGTAGGAATGAAACCTCTATTTAGGCGCCGGCTAGACTTCCTCGTGTTCAATGAGAGATTTAGGTGTTGTCCTCGGCAACAGGGCCTTAGCAACAGTCTTGGCAGGAGTGCAATGTTTAGGGGTTTATGGGGGCCCTTTGGCCGACAACTCAATTAGATGTAACCCACTCCTGGCAATGGAAGTTTTACTTGGTGGTGCAAGACGCCTAGTTGGGGTGTTGTCTCCCCACTGTTTGGTGACTCCATTTAGGTTTCTTTCATGTATGTTCTATTTTAAGCAGCTTCTAAGATGATTCCTTGAGTGGCCCTTGGTGTTAGCTGTCCACCTCTGCATTTCCTCCTTACGCACCTCTCTCCTCCTCCCCGTTGAACCCTCTTGTTTCAGTCTTCCCCTCCCATAACCAGGGATCCCATTTCCCCTCTTTGGGAGACCCTCCCCTCCCCCCGTCCCTAGCTATATCTAACCTCTCTGGTTATCTGGATCACAGAATCCTATGTAAGGCTTAAAACAGAGCTAACATCCCATGTAAAATAACACAGCCCTATTTGTCTCTTTGGGTCTGCACTACCTCACAGGATTAATTTTTATCTAGTTCTGTCCATTTACCTGCAAATTTCATGATTTGGGGTTCTTAAATAGCTGAATGGTATTCCGTTGTGTAAACGTACCACATTTTCATTGTCTGTTCACCCACTGAAGGCATCTAGGATCTTTCTACTTCCTGGCTATTATGATTAGAACAGCAATGCACATGTCTGAGAAAGTTTCTCTGTAGTGGGGTGAGGAGCGGTATATAGATGGGTCCTGAAGCAGATCTGCCCTCAGCCTGCCGAGGAACCGCCACACGTTTCCATAGCAGCTGTACACATTTGCACCCCCACGTCCTCGACAGCATGAGCTGTTATCTGTTTATTGATCCTGGCTATTCCGACTAGTGTAAGATTGAAATCACAAGTAGTTTTGAATTTCATTTCCCTAACTAAGCATGATTGTTTCTCAGCCATGTGCGTTTGCTCTTTTGAGAACTCTGTTCAGTTCTGTGCCCATCTTTGAGTTATTTATTTTCTTAGTGTCTAGTTATTTAGCCCTTTGTATATTTTAGATATTAACTTTCTATAGAATGTGTAAGGATCTTTTCCCATTCTGTAGCCTGCTGCATTTGTAGAATGCTGTCCTTTGCAATACAGAGGCTTTTCAGTATTATTAATTGTTGGGCTTAATGCCTGTGCTGTCAGTGTCCTGCTCAGGGAGTCTTTTCCTGTGCCAATGAGCTCAAGGCTATTCCCCACTTTCTCCAATATTAGATTCAGAGTACCTGGCCTTATGTTGAGGTTCTCGATCCGTTTGGAGTTGAGCTTTGTTCAGAGTGATAAGTATGGATCTATTTGCATACATCTACATGCAGACACCCAGTTTGACCGGCACCACTTGTTAAAGATGCTGTCTTTTTACCAGTGTGTATTTCTGGGTGCTTTGTTAAAAATCAGGTGTCTATAGGAGGACATAGGTGCTCCATCAGTGTGGACTGATGTCTAGGCCTTCAGTCGGTTCCATTGGTCAATGTGCCTGTTTTTATGCCAATACCATGCTATTTTTACTACTGTAGCTCTGTAGTACAACTTGAAATCGAGGATGGTGATACCTCCAACTGTTCTTTTATTATTCAGGCATTTTAGCTATCCTAGTTGTGGTGTATGTGTGTGTGTGTGTGTGTGTGTGTGTGTTTCCGTGTGAAGCTGAAGATTGTCCTATTTTTGTGAAGAATTGTGTTGAAATTTTGATGGAACTACGTTGAATCTGTAGATTGCTTTTGGCAGGACGGCCCTTCCCTGTGTTAGGCCTCCTGACCCGTGAGCGTGGGAGACCTTTCCATCTTCCCCGGCGTTTTCTCACACAAATCTTTCACCTTGGTTAGAGTTACCCGAAGATATTTTTGAGACTATTGTAAAAGGTATCATGTCTCAATTTCTTTCTCAGTCTGTTATTTGAATACAGGAAGGCTAACTGACTTTTGTGTGATAATTTTGTATCCTGCTACTTTGACGGAGTGTTTATCATGTGCAGTGATTTCCTGGTAGAACATTTAGGGTCTTTTGTCATATGACATCATATTATAGATCTGAGATGTCTATAGGTAGATAGATATAATCTATAGATAATCATATTATCTACAAATAAAAAGACACTTTGACCTCTTCCTTTCCCATTTGTATTCCTTGGGTCTCCTTCAGTTGTCTTGTTTTAGCTAGGACTCCTAGTAATATGTTGAATAGGTGTGGAAATAGTGGACATCTTGTTTGGGTTCCGATTTTAGTAAGAATGTCTTAGTTTTCTCTCCATTTAGCTTGCTGTGAATTGTCTTTATTATGTTAGGTTATATCCCGTGTATCCCTGGTCTCTCTAATTCTTTTATTATAAATGGGTGCTGGATTTTGTCAAAGGCCTTTTCTACATCTAACGAGATGATCATGTGAGTTTTAATCTTTCAATCTGTTTATGGGTAGATTATTTTTATTGATTTATGTGTTGAACCATCCCTGCATCTCTGGGATGAAGCCCACTTGATCACGGTGGATAATCTTTTTGATGTAGTCTTGGATTTGGTTTCTAAGTATTTAATTGAGGATTTTTGCATCTATGTTCATAAGGGAAACTGGTCTGTAATTTCCTTTCTCTGTTGGGCCTCTGTGTGGTGTAGGTATCAGAGTGATTGTGGCCTTGCGAGAAGAATTAGGAAGTGTTCCTTCAGTTTCTATTTTGTGGGATAATGTGAGGAGTATTGGGATTAATTATTCTTTGAAGTTCTGGTAGAATTCCGTGCTGAATCTATCTGGCACTGGGCTACTTTTGTTTGGGAGACTCTCAATTACTGCTTCTATTTCACTAAGCTTAATAGTCCCATTAAATTGCTTATCTGGTCTTGCTTTGGTAGGTTGTACATATCAAGAAATGTGTCCATTTCTTTCTGGTTTTTCCAGTTTGGTGAAATACATATTCTTAAAGTGCGTTCTTCTGATTCTCTGAATATCCTTGGCGCCCGAAGCAACGCCACACTTTTCCTTCCTGATTCCGTTTAGACCTTCTCTCTCCACCTTAGTTAATTGGCTAAGATTTTATCAATCGCATTGCTTTTCTCAAAAAACCAACCCTCTGTTTCACTGAGTCTTTGTATTGTTTTGTTTCTATTTTATTGACTTCGGTCCTGAGTTTGGTTGGTTCTTGCCATTCACTCCTTTTGGGTGCTAATCCTTCTTTTTGTTCTGGAGATTTCAGACGTGCCCTTAGTAGCTAATATGAGATCGCTCCAGTTTTTTAGAGTCTCCCTCAGGGAGCTGGGTATTATTCTAATGGTTTTATCTCTGTATGTTATTTGGTATTTTTCCCTTGCAGCTTTTAATATTCTTCTTTGTTCTGTACAGTTAGTGCGTTGTGGGGAATTTCTTCCCTGGCATCTTCTGAGTGTTCTCCATGCTTCTTGCGCCTTGATAGGCTCCTTCTTCCTATGTCAGGGAAATTTTCGTCCAGGATTTTGTGATAACATGTTCCGTGCCTGTGACCTCTAGCCCTAATAGTCGTAGATTTTGTCTTTTCGGGGTGTCCCAGATTTGCTGGATGCTTTGCGCCTAATTTTCACAGACATTTTCTTTGACTGAGGTGTCCGTGTCTTCCTTTCTTCAGCGCCATGTCTTGTAAAGTGCTGGTGAGGCTCACCTCCGAGGTTTTTGTTTGACTTCCTAACCTACATTTTCCGTTTCCAGTTTTAACTCAGTTTGAGTTCTCTCTAGTGACTCTGTTTCCATTTTCATGTCTTGAACATCTGTAGTGGCATAGGCGGCGATGTCTCCGCCTAGTGAGGAGTCAACAGGGCCCAGCTCGGTGGGCAGTGACTTCCTTGAGGAGAGCTTCCAGTCTCAATACAGAGTCCTGCGGACCCTCGGCCGCGGGAGCAATGCCAAGGTCCAGCTGGCCCACCACCGCCTCACAGGCGCCCCCGTGGCCGTCAAGGTGCTTCTAAAGAAGCGGCAGTGGTGTCAGCCAGTCATGTCCGAGGCGCAGATCATGATGATGACCGACCACCCCAACATCGTCTCCCTCCTCCAAGTGATCGAGTGTGAGAAGAGAGTGTACCTCGTCATGGAGCTGGCCGAGGGGAAGCAGCTGTACCAGCACATCCGGGAGGAGGGTCACTTGCCGGAGGACGAGGCGCGGCTGATATTCAGGCAAGTGATAGCAGCTGTGAGCTACTGCCACAACAAGGGGATAGTTCACAGGGACCTGAAGCCAGACAACATCATGGTGGACAGCAATGGAGGAGTCAAAATCATTGACTTTGGCCTTGGCACCCAAGTCAAGCCAGGGCAGAGGCTGAACCAGCACTGTGGTGCTTACTCCTTTGGTGCCCCCGAACTCTTTCTTGGCAGGCTCTATGATGGCCCCAAGGTCGACGTATGGACCTTGGGGGTCGTCCTATACTTCATGGTCGTCGGGAATGTCCCGTTTGACGCTGTCACCATACCTGAGCTGAGAAGACAGGTTGTGTCAGGGCACTACGCCATGCCCCCTGGCCTGTCAGAGGAGCTCCAGGATCTGCTGAGACACTTACTGACAGTCAACCCCAGGTTCAGACCAACTGTCACTCAAGTGATGGCACACCCCTGGCTCAGGGAAGACATGGAGGTGTTCCCAAATGACTGTGAGGAAGTAGTCCCCACATGGCCAGACCCTGCCATTGTGGAAGCCATGAAATACATTGGGTTCCAAGCCCAAGACATCAAAGACTCCTTACATCAAAGGAAATACAACCAGACCATGGCGTCCTATTGCTTACTGCAAGGGCAGGCTCTCCAGGGGCATGGCTGCACAACCCAGGCTCGGCCCAGGAATCCAGGGGTGGTGCCATTCCCTTCCCTTGAAGACCCTGCGGCTTTCCCACCGGCACCAAGGAGGAGGGGAAGTGAGCCCACCCTCGGCACATTCCTCTGGTCACTCTCCAGCGGCTGGCTGGCTGCCTATGGCCAACAGGCATGTCAAAAAAGAGGCAGAAATACTTCTGGGCCTGGGCTTCCTCCCTGCAGGCCACTCCAGAAGACACCCACACTGGACCACGCCCAACAGCGTGTCAGGAGTGCTCCCTGCTTTTACTTAATGAGCAGCACCGGGGAGAACACAGAAGACACAGAGGGCAGCAGAGAACACAGCGTCTCAACAAAGAGCAAGTCTGCCTGCGGGGGCCAGCCCAGAGGCGTGAAGGGATGGGCGAGTCGGGCAGGAAGTTCCCTAAGGAGGCTGTGTTGCTGCTTTCCACCAAGGAGGAAACCTCGCCGAGGGCAGAGCAGAGTCTCCCCTCAGGAATGAGGCACGAAGAGGGAGTCTGGAGAACAAGCAGCAGGCATGGCCCAGGTACCTTTGCGCTTTGTCCTTCTCAGCTTGCTCTGGGCTGGCTCCTCCCCCGCCACTGACTCAGTTTCCCTGTCACTCTGCAGCACACTTCTCGCCTTCCCGCTGTGCCTTCGCCCTCTCCTGTATTTCTCTTCCCAGCAGGGGCTCAAGACCACGGATGTAGACCCCGCTCTGGAAGGTTCTCCTGCCAACCTCGTCCCTTCACCTGGACTCCGTCTCCTCCCGCAGCCTACGGCTCACAAGGTGAGGACTTGGAGGACTACGGGCTCGGGGACCCTCCCGGGGCTCCCGGTCCGGCACAGGTGCAGCCGATCATAAGAGCTGCAGAACAGTCTTAGGTTTTCAAAACGATAACACATTCCAGAAGCCTCAGAACTGGTAGCCAGGCGTGTCGGCAACTAAGCTTCGGCAGCGCAGAGCCCGCTGGTCATGGAAGACTTGGCCCTCCTGTGCGCACGGATAGTCTTCCACACGCGGGTTACCCTCTGTCCCTAAGACCTAGTGATGCGCAGATTGTTGTAGGAAACCTTTCCAATGATTTCGACTGGGAAGTAAGAAAGACATGACTTAGTGAGATAGGCAAAGCCTGGGGGATCTAAGGAGCAATGTGAACTACTCCGTATGTCTATTCCCAGGACAAATTATCTTGTCTTTTCCACAGTGCCGTGTGGAAGTTCTCTCTTGTCCTGAGTAGAAACAGGAGGTGATTTCAGGTATTTGGATCAAGAAAAGACGCAGCAGCAGCAGCAGCTGACCCCTCCCCCTGCCCCCCGCCCCCCGCCCAGCTCCCGTGTGGCTGTGGGAATCACTGACCGACAATTCCTGGAGCTGGATGCCATGCCATTTGGTTTAACGGAACATCAATATTCACAGGAGACACCTAAATACTCCTGAGAGTGAACTGTTCCCTGCGAGGTGGAGCTGGAAGGCATGGGAGACGGACACCCCTCAGAGCTGATGGCCGCTAGTGTCTTCCCTAAGCACATATGCAGAGGACACCCACTCCTGCAGTGGAGTTGCCTGCTGGAGGCGCTAGACAGGACTGTCCCAGGAGCTGCCCGCCAGGCCACCCGTAGGCGGTGAGCTTTCCTTGGCCAGGTATTTCCTGCAGACGCTCAGACTGAGGGGTCATTCTGCTCCTCAAATGCAGATTGGTTGTACCAATGGAGGTGGTTGTACCTACCACTCAGGTTGGTGAACACTGAATCCAAAATGCCTCTTCTACATGCCAGGAATAAACAAATTCCTCACAGATGGGGCCGTCAGGAGCTACAGGACATGGACACGGGACCTGGCTACTAGGCAGCTCCTAGATGTGTATATTTAAAGCAGAAGACAGTCTCTTTGTGCTGGAAGAAGTCAGAGTCTGTCCACGTGGGCCTTCGTGGGCCTGACAGAAAAGTCAAGCAGCACTGCCCACTGGACGGAAGCAATGTGCTAGCCAAGGCCTTGCTTCAGGCTGTGACCTTGAACCCACAAACCACTGCTTCCCTTGACTTGTTGGAGGGTGCGGATGGCCACACTGAGGACTCTGGCCAGCGAGAAGATCTTCCCGAAAGGCGCTACAGTCGACAGGAGATGCCCCAGAGTTGGGAACGCCAGGCAGTAGTATCAGTGAATTGCTATTGTTACTTCATAGATAAACATATATGTAACATGGTTAATGTTTATGTGTGAACTTACATAGTCACGTGTCGTCCTAGTTAGGTTCCTGCGCCCGCAATACACACCACGACCAAAAGCAGCTTGGAGAGGAAAGGTTCGTTTCAGTTTACGGGTTTTTTTGTTTGTTTTTTGTTTTTCGAGGCAGGGTTTCTCTGTTGTAGCTCTCGCTGTCCTGGAACTCACTCTGTAGACCAGGCTGGCCTTGAACTCACAGAGACCCACTTGTCTCTGCCTCCTCAGTGCTGGGGTTAAAGGCGTGCACCACCACCACCCAGCTCAGTTTCCAGTGTTAGTCCATTGTAAAGGGAAGGCAGGGTGGGAACCTGAATGTAAGAACTGAAGCTTGATTCTCACCAGCTCCCTCCACCGTTCTCAGCCTAACCCATCCCACCATCCAGGTCCATCTGCCACCAACACCGACTTCAGTGCTGGGCCCTCCCACCCAGGGTGACACCGACTTCAGTGCCGGGCCCTCCCACCCAGGATGACACCGACTTCAGTGGGCCAGACCCTCCCACCCAGGGTGACACCGACTTCAGTGGGCCAGGCCCTCCCACCCAGGGTGACACCGACTTCAGTGGGCCAGGCCCTCCCACCCAGGGTGACACCGACTTCAGTGGGCCAGACCCTCCCACCCAGGGTGACACCGACTTCAGTGGGCCAGACCCTCCCACCCAGGGTGACACCGACTTCGACTTCAGTGGGCCAGGACACCCCTCCCACCCAGGGTGACACCGACTTCAGTGCCAGACCCTCCCACCCAGGGTGACACCGACTTCAGTGCCAGGCCCTCCCACCCAGGGTGACACCGACTTCAGTGCCAGACCCTCCCACCCAGGGTGACACCGACTTCAGTGGGCCAGGCCCTCCCACCCAGGGTGACACCGACTTCAGTGCCAGACCCTCCCACCCAGGGTGACACCGACTTCAGTGGGCCAGACCCTCATCAGTCCTAACCAAGAACACATCCTACAGACTTGCCCGCGGTCTAGTCTGGCGGAAGTGTTTCCTTAGTTGAGGCTGAGGCATTTTGTCAAGTTGACAAAGCAACCAGGTCATAGGTAAATCGATAATGGATGGGTGGTAGGGAAATGTGTGTTGGTACCATTCGGGAAGACCGTGTTAAAGCAGCAGCAAGAACTGTCCCAGGAATCCCTCTCTAGGAATATAGCCCAAGAGGCAGTGGTGCTTCACAGGGAGAAGGCCGCACAGGAGAGCTTAGAGTGTACGAGGTAGAAAATATCAGAACGTAGACAGCTGTTGACACCCCTGGGTGCATACAGCTCCAGAACAGAAAGGACCAAGGCTGTGACACTGGACATCCTTCCATGGCAGCCTGAGTCCAATCAGGAAGTAAAACCCACATCTTAGCAAATCTCTCTCCTCTTTTGAGGGGTAGGGTTCCTTTCTATATCCGGAAGCTCAAGCGTTTCCCACAGGTCCCTTCCCAGGCTGGGCTCTGCCCTGGAGCCATCGGCCAGGAACACAGGGTCCCCATAGCAACACTAGTCCTGGTGAGGAGCGGCAAGACATCAGCAAGTTTGGAGGCTGATCTAATGGAGACCAACAAGCTGATGAGGCCATGCCCTGGCAGAGGGGAGAGGCTCCCCGACCTGCAAACCCTTCGCTGCCCTTCAGAGAAGACCTAAAGTCCCCAACCAGGGCTCCAGATTTTGGCTATTTTTTAAAAGAGAGAATGTAAGGGGCTGTGGGCTTTCATTGCAGAAAGGTGGAAAGAAACTGCCGCAGACATGCCACAGAGCAGATGTTCAAAATTAGACATCTTTCCTCATTTCTCAAGCAGTGTTCTCTAACAAACCACTATTGTGGTTCAAACTGTCCCCACCCCCCAATTCAAGTGTTGGAGCTCACCCAGCACCTCAGAATGTGGCCTTATCTAGAGAGAGGGCCTCAGCTGAGGCTGCCCGGCAGCAGGTGGGTCCGGGTGGCAGCTGTGCTGAGCAGAGAAGACATGGAAGCCGTTTGCACACAGGGAGGCTGTGTGAAGGCAGAGCCCTGGGTGCTTTGAGCGTGAGCCGTGGACAGGGACCCCCAGCACAGCCGAGACTGGACAAGGCCAGAGTGCGTGCTCCCCTAGCCGCCCAGAACCAGTTTGCCAACACTAGACAGAAGTTCCCGTTTCCAGACTACGAGAAATGAAAGTCTGTTCTCTAAGCAGTTACGGGCCCAGCCTTGCCAAGAAGCCACAGAGCTTGGGGACAGACTCCCGGGTCCTCCTGAAGGTGCCACCGGTGTGTGGTCTCCTGCCTCATGTGGAATTACGCCCACTAGATTTCCCAGCAGGCCGACCTCTCTCCAGTGGAGCCTGCGTTGGGTTGGGTTGGCCTTCACAGCTGGCGAGGTACTTCACTGTCCTCCGAGCCAGGCAGCCATCTTTATGAGCTCAGCTGTGCACACTCATCCTGATCAATCAGAGAGTTAGCAGTCAGCACAGCTGGGCGGGAGGATGGCTAGAGCACGTTCTGTCCAGAGACGTCCGTCTCCAGGGGACAACACTGCCAAAGCTGGTATCACCTGCTGTGCGCTATTGATAGTTTCCTAGGGGTTGTGGCCATGATCTTCCAGCTCTGCCCCGTTAGTTCCTGAGTCCTCGCAGCCTCAGTCACGGGCCACGGCTCACGGCTCAGCGCCTCCATCTCCCCCTCACTGAGCACACGGGAGCCCAGCTTTACCTCCCGCAGCCACACCTAAATCTCAGCTCTTCCAGCCTGGCCTCTGCTGCTGCTGCCATCTGTGGAGCTGGAGGTATCACCCCACTCCCGGCTGGACCTCGCCCTCTAACCAGCAGGGCTGCTGGAAAGGCAAATGCGCCCTGTTGTGAGCAAGGGCAAGCCTCCAGCCTGGCTCCTCTCAGGACCGCAGGGCAGGCTGCGGGCGATGCAGGCTCTCGGGAGGGAGGCTTCTGGACCGCGAGGGCGGAGCTGCCAATAAACACAAACACCTGGGCTGGGCCGCGTCCGGCAATGTGGCCCCCGGGACTCCAAGCCTTTCTTGCGGTTCTGGATCGTGTTGGCTTGCATCGCCTGTACCCTGACCCTCACCATGCACCCCACCCGTGTGAGGACCAGTGTGCGCTGGACCGCACAGACCATCTTACCTCCAGCAGCATCAGGAAGAAGAAGGAGATGAGGACAACTCAGGGGAAGATGCCTCACGGGAGACGGAGGCCCAGTGCTTGGCACATGTGCAGAGTCCCACTGGACAGAGAGCTGGATAATGGGCATGTGTTTAATCTGCCCAGTTGTGTTGGCGAAAATGAGAAAGCAGGGTCTTAGGCAGCCTTTTTGTCCCAAGCAACTTCTAAGAATTTTACAAATATTTCAATTAAATCTTTAGACATTCCCATAAAAACACACTATTAGCATCCCCATTTTACAGATAGAGAAACTGAGGCAGAGAGTACACAAAAGCAGAAAGTGGCAGAATCAGGATACAATCCCCAAAGTCAAGCTTCTGACCCATGTACTTGGGCTGCTGAGATGGCTCAGTGCGTGGAAGTGTCAGTCAAACCTGGAAACCTGAGTTCAATCCCCCGAGCCACATAACGGTGGGAGAATCACTCCGCAACAGTGTCCTCTGGCCCAGCTTTGGGCTCTAGCATTGAGATGGCCCTGCAGTGGAGCAGGAAGCTACGGCTGAGGCTGATCACGTTTCATCCACACACGGGAAGCAGAGAGAGCAAGCAGGAAGTGGTCTGCTCCATGAACCCTTGAAGCCTGCCGTACTTCTCCAGCGAGGCTCCTCGTCCTAAACATTCCATAACCTTTCCAAAGAGCAACGCCAAGTAGGGACCAGGCATTCAAACACAGGAGCCTACGGGGGTGCTTCTCATCCAAGCAGCTCCTAGCAACCTGCGCATTCTCCGTGAGCACATACAAAGGTGTCCTCTGCCTTCTGCAGACATCATACATACACACACACACACCACATACACACACACACACACACCACATACACACACACACCACATACACACACACCACATACACACACACACCACATACACACACACCACATACACACACACATACACACACATACATGACATACATACACCACACACGATAAACAAGAAATCCATGTGCTTCGTCACTATGTCCTTCCTTCTTTTGAGTTGGGGTGCAGGGTCTCACACTGTTGCTCAGCCTGATTGTTGAACTTACAATCTTCTTGCATCGGCTTCCAAGGAGCTGGGGTGTCTGGGGTCCTCTACCACACCTGGGGTGCCTGGGGTCCTCCACCACACCTGGGGTCCTCCACCACACCTGGGGTCCTCCACCACACCTGGGGTCCTCCACCACACCTGGGGTCCTCCACCACACCGAGAGCGCCTGAGATCACAGGTGGGGTTACTGTGCGAGGCAGAAGCCCACGACGGCTCTGATGACAGGGCTTGTGACAGCCTGTAGCTAAGTCTGCTTGCCCCAGAGTGTTCTGCCTGCTGCCTGCTGCCGGGCGGGGGTGGGGTTGGTACTGCAGAACGTCTCCCAGCTGTGAGGCTCTCACCCGGGGAAGACAAGTATGTAATCACATCTCACACTAGTGTGACGTAACAGAGAGGTCAAGTGCATGCTGGGGGTGTGGGGTGTGCTTGGAAGGTAAACAGCAGAACTTGCTTACCCAGGCTGGGAAGGGAGAGCAGAGAACCCAGATGAGGGTCAAGAGGAGGAGCAGTGGGAAACAGACCAGCATGAGTGTGTGTGTGCGTGCATGTGTTTCCTGCTCATGGGCTCTTCCGTATCATCGATTCCAGGCTCATCTGAGGGGCTAAGCTGCTTTCGATGACGCTGAACTGCTGCTCTTCCCTAAGACAGCCGCCATCTCCCAAGAGCGGCTTACGGACATCTTCACAGCCCTTGAGCAGAAAGCAGACTGCCCAGCATAGCTGACACCAGTCAGTGTTCCTGCTGTTACTGCTAAGCATGACCATGGCAAACACTCTCAAATGCCTCCGGGGACACCTGCTGGGCTGCCTGGGTCTGGTCCATCAGGAGTCAACCAGGAAGAACCTGAGCATTTGCTACATAAGGGATTTTTTTTTTCTCTTTTGTTTTGTTGGGTTTTTTTGCCAGTGGGCTCACGACGACTTGTCTCAGGACTCGGACCCACACTGAGCCCCTCATGTCTACAGCTGAGGGGTAAGTGCATGTGACCTAGGGACCTCCACCCCATCTTCAACCCGGGAGCCGTCCAGCCTTGACCCCAAATTTGTTTACTACATAAAATACATCTTTCTCCTAAACCATAACCCCAAATTCCCAGGAGGGAGGGCCGAAGGAGTCGCAGGTAGACACAGTGGACAGGTGGGTGTCTGTCTGGGAGCAAGTGTGTTTTTAAGTGTGGATAGTCGGGTTTGGTCTATAACCACACCATGCAGAGATGCTTCCGTCTGAGAACTCAGGTTTGTCAGAGTTGAAAGCGTGTGCGTAGAGGAACACTTGGGATTTTTATGATAAGAAAAGCTTTTTGGTTTAACCGATTAGTCACTAGAGGTTCGTGTTCCCAGCTGTGGGAGAGTTGTTTACGTGTTGAACTGGAATGCTTGACGCAGGTGGCTATAGTTTGGTCGGGCGCAGTCGTTCTGGCACCTGTAGCTTGTCTTTGGGATTGCGTGCCGCATGGGTTTATGAGAACTTTTGGCTTAGGGCGTAAAAAGTCTGAAGTCCCGAGAGTCGGGGAGGGCACTGGTTGGTTGGTTGGGTTGCTGGTGTTAGTTAATGGGATAATTACTAAGAGAACAAAGGCTGGAGAGATTCGAGCTTAGGACAGCCTAAAAAGAGTTTGTGGAGGTTTCTACCTTTCTTTCTGTATTAAAGCCGCTTGTAAAGGTGGTGAAGATTCCTATCTTTCCTTTCTTCTTCCCTAAATTGAGGGTAAAAGATTGTAGCGCACTGCTACACGTGTGCCTTGCGACTGGCAAGTGTGGGGTTACTCGGAGGGGTCTGTCGGTCTTCAAGCTCCTGCACCTCTACCCTCTGGTCATCCGTGGCAGAGAGCCACAAGAGCGGCTGGCTCACGGTGTGTCATTCCTTCTGTTTGGGAAGCACAGAGTTGAGGCTCTAGGCAAGGCATGTTTACACTCGTAACAGCACACAGAATGCCAAGAATCTGCCCTCTGCGTTGACATGGTCCAGAGCTGAGAAGGGCACTAAGGGGCTTGGGGCTGGGAGGAGGGACACAGCCCAGGCTTCCGGCCCTGCATTCCTTCCCCAGCTCTGGCTTCCTTACAAGTTATAAGGAAGCCAGCCACGTCGGGGAGTGGTACACAGAGCTGACCCGGTGCACACCAGGGTCTACGTCCCAACCAGGAGAGCTGGTTAGTGACAGGAGGTGGCAGTTGCAGGCGCCAGGGCTCAAGCAGTCCCAAGATCATGACTCTACCTGAATTCCCGAAAGCATTCGGGAAGAGAAGGGTGGGGCATGTCAGAGGCACATGGCGGGTTTGAGCTTGAGGGAGCTCCCTCTACCCTAGGTGTTGGGCTTTGTGGAGTGACTGCAGCTGAGAGATGGGGGAGGGGAGTAAATATACGCACCACCGCATCGGCACAGAACGACCCTACGGATGCTCTTCCCGAAGATGAGTTTGCTTAGCCCTCATGGAAGCCACTTTTTGTACTGTGTGAGCCTACCTGAGTCCTGCAGGGGCCTCCTACCAAGAGGCTGGAGAGGACCCATGTGTAAGCATGTACATGCTCGGCGCATGCTCAGGGCATTCACATGTAGACCTGTGTGCACACAGTAACAAAGGCACGGCCTGGTCAGACTGTCATTCTCCTGTTTTACTGTTTATCTCGAGCTTTAATAACTTTACACACTGTAAAATGTTTTCCTTTGAAATGAACAATTTAACAAATCATTAAGTGCCACTCCAGACTGAGCCCGCCCACCTCAGCCCCCTCCACCGCAGCCACACAACTCCGGCCAGCGACCTCTCCTTATGGGACATCTCACGGGGAGACCCAGCAGGCGGCGGCTCCTTGGGCTCAGTTCACCCCTCTGTATCTCTGAAGGCCCCTCCTCCTTGGCCGTGAAGACTGTCTTTGCAGCGTGCATCTCCAAAGCTGCAGTTCTGGAGTGTTCTCAGCAGTAGAAGACAAAGCAAGTGTCCAGGAGGAGGCAGGGCTGGGCTGAAGAGAACCAGGGCACTGAGAAAACATGACTACTCACGGAATCTCCTCCCCATGAAGTTGCAACCTCAGTCAGACCACTGCGTCCACCTTGACCAACCAAATCCATGATATGACACGCGGGGTCGGTGAGCACATTCACAGCCATCACAACCGCAGAGCCAGCCATCACAACCGCAGAGCCAGCCATCACAACCGCAGAGCCAACCAAGTCCTAATTTTTAAAAAATTGGAAAGGAGCTGAGGAGGCTCTGTCAGTAAAGTGCTTGAGACTCGAATCTCAGCACTGGCGTTGGGGGGCAGAGACAGGGTTCCTGGGGCTTGCTGGCAAGCCAGGCCAGCTGAATCTGTGGGTTCAGTAAAGGGACTTTGTCTCACAAAATGAGGTGGAGAGTGATAGAGGGCACCCAGTGACAACTTCTAACTTCCCCATATACGTACTCCACCCCCCCACAAATGTATATGCCACCTACACACACCCCCATATACATCCCCCACACACAGATGTATACACCCCCCCACAGATGTATACACACCCCCACAAATGTATACACACCCCCCCACAGATGTATATACCACCCCCCCACAGATGTATATACCACCCCCCCACAGATGTATACACCCCCCCACAGATGTATACACCCCCCCACAGATGTATACACCACCCCCCACAGATGTATATACCACCCCCCCACAGATGTATACACCACCACCCCACAGATGTATACACCACCCCCCACAGATGTATACACCACCCCACAGATGAATACACCACCCCCCCACAGATGTATACACCCCCCCCACAGATGTATACACCACCCCCCACAGATGTATATACCACCCCCCACAGATGTATATACCACCCCCCCACAGATGTATACACCACCACCCCACAGATGTATACACCCCCCCACAGATGTATATACCACCCCCCCACAGATGTATATACCACCCCCCACAGATGTATACACCACCCCCCACAAATGTATATACCACCCCCCCCACAGATGTATATACCACCCCCCACAGATGTATACACCACCCCCCACAAATGTATATACCACCCCCCCACAGATGTATATACCACCACCCCACAGATGTATATACCACCACCCCACAGATGTATATACCATCACCCCACAGATGTATACACCCCCCCACAGATGTATATACCACCCCCCACAGATGTATACACCACCCCCCACAGATGTATATACCACCCCCCCCACAGATGTATATACCACCCCCCCACAGATGTATACACCCCCCCCACAGATGTATACACCACCCCCCCACAGTTGTATACACCACCCCCCCACAGATGTATACACACCCCCCACAGATGTATACACACCCCCCACAGATGTATACACACCCCCCCACAGATGTATACACACCCCCCCACAGATGTATACACCACCCCCCACAAATGTATACACACCCCCCCACAGATGTATACACCACCCCCCACAGATGTATACACCCCCCCACAGATGTATACACACCCCCACAAATGTATACACCACCCCCCACAGATGTATACACACCCCCACAAATGTATACACCACCCCCCCACAGATGTATATACCACCATCCCACAGAGGTATACACCACCATCCCACAGATGTATATACCACCCCATACCCACACACACAGAATATTTGGAGGACAATACTACACGCGCTGAGCATATACACTTTTTTACACTTTCCCTCATCTTCATTCCCCCGACCGTGCAGAGTGACAAGTACCTTCCTAGTACTTTGTGCTTAGTGTTACCAGCCACCCGGGAGGGACTTAGCTCACAGGAGCAGCCACATGGCAGGCAGGCTATGATTTCATATAATGGACCAGAGAGTCTGCGGATCTCAGGGTCCTAGCCTGGAACCAATCCCCATGGAGACCAAGCAACGACTGTCCTGAGGTATGGTTCTTCCTTGGGGTCTGGTCACACTTCTGGTGACCAGAAGCTGTCCCTTTTGAGGAGCCAGAAGGCCATGGTCCCTGACTGTGCTCCTCAGGGTGGTGCTGTACAGGGCGACCAGGGTTGACTGGGCTCTGTGGCCATGGGGCATTACCAGCTGCCTGGCTGGGACACGGGGGCGTCTTCAGGAACTGATGTGTTCCTGTGAACATGTCACCTCCCGGCTTGCTGCTGTAGCCCTCCCGCACTGGACAGCCTGTCAAGCCCTGGGTTCTGAGCCACCAGAGACTACCTGTTTCAGAAAATCTGTCACATTTGTAAGAACGTGAGCCTGGAGGTGCTTGCGGCCCGTCTGCCAGGCGTTACCTGTAACGTGTCAGCCGCAGGGGCCCTGACTACCGACCAGCTCTCTGCTTGGCCCACTGACTCCATCTCTGCCTCCAGGGTGACTCCTGCTGCCCAAGGTTGAGGTGCTGCCAAGGGTCCCCTCCTGGCTGCAGACGTAGTTGGAAGAGTAGCCTACTTCACTGCCGCATTGGAGCTCATGACTGACTTTTGGGGAGACTCTTATTCAGAGAGTGGGGCAGTGGTGACAGCCTGGGTCTGTGTCTCAGTGTGGCGGACCCTGGCTTTACCTGGTGAGGAAGAGAGCTGGACACAGCATACAGGAAGTCTGCGTGATATGGTGTAGCAGGAGCAAGACCTATCTGAGCCGAGAAGGCTGGCATTGGGGTCTGAGCTAGCCCCTAGCTGAGTCAGACTCTCCCAGCTACACTGTAAGTTCCTGGCACTGACTGGCCCCTGCCTGTTTGGAGCCTGCTGTGTGTCAAACAATTGCTCTGGGATTCTGAAGTGGAACTTCTCCAACACTAGGGAAGGAAAGACCTCTGAATCTGAGTGTCCTAGGCCCAGTGGCTTTGGAGGCCTGCCCCCTGCTCTGACCCTTAGAATCCCCAGGTGTCTGCACATGCTGGCTGGTAGCAGATGACACTCAGAGTCTCGCTCAGCCGCCCTGCTGTAACTTCCTGAGTGTCCATTCACTGTGGGCTGCATGGTCTACTTCTTGGCCTTAGCCACTGCTGCACAGGGAGAGGAAGGACACCGTGGTTCTGGCTTCTGTGTGCCCATTCCATCCTCTGAGGAGCTGAGGGAGCATCTCATGGGAGTCGGGGTCCCATCCCCCGTTCCGCCCCCCACCCCCGCCAGGGTGCACAGTGCTCCTGACGGTGTGTCTTGCCTGAGAGTGGCTCCATTGCTCGCCTGCCTTCCTGAAGCCTCCACACACCCAGATCTACAGCCCTGACCTTTGTCCCTGCTCAGCCTCTGAGTTCCTGGTCTTTCCAAGCTGGTGCCTGGACAGGGCCAGCACAGACAGTGCAGCTGTGGGAGGTGGGAGGTGACATCACTCCTCTGCGCCGATGACAGGGGAGGGCATGAGAGAATTGGGATGCTGGCACCGCCCTCGTGGAGGCTCAGGGCCACCCAGTCCCTGATTCGCACCATCTTCTGCAGGAAGCAGTAGACAGGGCCCGGTTCTGAGAGAGCCCTTGTGCACTGCCCAACAGAGAATAACAGCTGGGGCCCTGACATGAACTCAGAGCTCAGGGACATCCTAGTGCTACTGCCTACCTGGGAGCAGCTGCGGCTGTCGGTGGAGGTAAGCAGGGCGGAGGGGGCAGGCGGGTGGGGCGTGGGTCTGGAGGACCGGGCCATGGAGGCTTTGCATCCTGAGAGGTGGGGACAGCAGGAGCCCGTGTGTCCAGAGAGCTGGGATTAGGGGGTAGTCCGTGGAGGCCGTGTGTCTGGAGAGAAGGGTGTCCGCAGAGGTCTTGTGTAGGGGTCTCCAGGCGCAGGGTGGCGTGGGACCTCTGCTGCGAAGTGTCTCGCTGTGGCACAGTAAGCACTAGCCTTGCCAGTCGCCTAGGGTCTAGTTGCAGCAGGGTCGTGGGCTGCTTGGGTCCCCCTCAGTACCCAGTGTGCTTCCCAGTGTCTAGAGCTTCCGTGCACTGCGTTTGCTCCGTGGGGCCTGTCTGTGCCTCCTGTGCCTCCCATAGATAGAGGTGACTGTCTGTGAGAGAACCCTGCCCCAGAGTGTTCTGAGCAGGACCTTCCTTCCTCATGCCCTTTGCCCTTTGCCCCTGCTGGACTCTGACAGGTCTCCAGCTTCCGAGTTCTTGAGCTTGGCCCTCAGTCGTCTTCCCAACCGTCCTGTCATCAAGGGCTGCTGTAAGGGGGCACACCCTCTTCCCCAGCCTCAGTTTCTTCCCTGTCTCCCTTCACTGTGAGCTTCACGTCTTCCTGTGTGATCCGGCCAGCCCTCTACTCTGATGCTACGTCACAGGATTGTGTCACCCTCAGACACAGGCCTCTTCTACCCCAGCAACAGGGCCTTGCTGGCTTCAGGAAGGACCCCTTACCTCTACCTGGAAGGCAGCGGGTGCTCAGGCTAGGGTTCCCTCTAACAGCAGGTGGCAGCACTGAGCAGGCACCGAGAGGCGTACTGACATCCTGGGTGGTGATCACAGCCTACCAAGATGGATGCCTGTTAGCAGCAGCCCTCTACCCCCAACCAGGGCCTCTACAGAACCTTTCCAATGGAGTTTGTTTTGGTTTTTTTTTTTAATCAAATTCAGCTGTGCAGGGGAATTCCCTCAGTCCCAGAGTGCCCCAAGGAAGGAGGGCATCTCCTGTCTGGGTTGGGAGACATCCTTTCCACCTCCAAGGATGCTCTTTTCTAGAAGCAATGTTTAAATGTGCACTTTGAAAACCAGTGTGTGCCCCAGGCCCTGGTCCCCGCCTGAGCAGATGACGCCGCTCCCGTTCTGACCCAGCGCCCCTGCCAGCCCAGGGGTCTTGTGGGGAAGTTCAGCATACGGCTAAAGCCCTTCCTCCATTCCAGGTCACGGCCACAGGACATGCGCTCTTCCAGCAGGTGTGTGACGTGGTGCACATCCGAGAAGCCCGCTTTTTTGGCCTCAGCGTGGTCAGAAGTAAGCACTGCTTAGCATCCCCAAGACGAGCTGCTCCGGGGCAAGGACTGAGGCCCCTGGAGCTCAGGCCTATCTGTCCACAGCTGAACCAGTAGCTAGCAGGCATCTGCGTCATCGTGTCCAGAGCCTTCATGCATCTGTTTACACACATGCACGCTTGTACACATGAGCCACACAATGTACATACTACTCACACAAGTACAGAGCACACACACACACACACACACCACAAACGTGCACATATAGACACACCCATAACACTAGCGCCCATCACACGCTGTAGGCGTACCACGTGCGTACACAAACGTTAAACCACACACGCTCTCATTCATGCAGTTACCACACGCATTCGAGCACACACGCCTATACTTGCATGCTACACGTATGTGTGTGATTATGCACACAGTGCGTGTCCATGGAGTGACACAAGGTATGCTCGCTCGTGCTTAAGCACGCACCTCGCACACCTGCACATTCGCACGCTTATGGTTGTAAGAACCACATGGGGCAGAAGACCAAGGAGCTCCAACCCAGCACAGAAGGGACAGGAGGAAGTGCAGGCTTGGCAGGTCCAGCCAGTAGCCCCCGAGCTTTTCTGTGGGTCAAGTCCTCTGCAGCTGGCTGTGGAAGGCAGCGTGGAAGTGACCGTGTCTGGGCAGGGGGCTGCGTCCCCTCAACTGCACAGTGCTCTCTGTGGAAGTAAGCAGCTGTCTGGAGCCGCCTGCTGTGTCCTGCTCTGTCCCAGGCTCTGCACCGACACGGGTCTGCACTGGTGCAGGAAAGCCACAGAGCCCCTTTCCTTGTGAGGTGTGATGTTCATGAAGCTCCTCCTGGCGAAGACGATCTTTGGTCACGCCTTCCCAGCATGCTGCTCTAGACAAGACAGTTGGGGCATGACTCCAGGTGTCTCGGGCCTGGTTCTCAGACCCCATAGAGAATAACCAGCCAGTGGCCTGGAGAGGGGTAATGAGGGTGGCGCCTAGGGCTACTGGGTGGAATCTTCACAACAGGAGCCTGCAGACACTGCAGTGGGCAGCCCTGTGATAGTCAATAGGGCACTGTGTGGGTGTGTTGGGGTGCTTTGCCCTGAGGACCCAAAATTCAGTTTCCCTGGAGATTCACTTTGAAGCCACAGGTGAATTAAAGTCCTCTGTATCATGTGCCACAGGTAACAGGTAACAGGCCTCTGATGTGCAAGGCCAAGACCTAGTACTTGGTATGACCAAGACCAGGCATGTGCTCCATGGCCTTTGTCCTCTTGGCTGAGGCTCAACATCCATACCAGGAGCCATCCACACACGAGGACTTTGACAGTTGGCCAGCCTCACCTAGGAGATGGACTTGAGTAAATCAGGGAGGAGTCACGGGAGGCCGTGGGTAGGCAGGCCAGGTCTATTCCAGTTGAGGGGCCCAGAAGGGCCTGCAAGGCAGAGGACCCGGGGTGGAGTAGCCCCAGCTGGCTACCAGCTGAGGATCCAGGTAGCACACAAAGTGGGGGTGTCTGGGGCTGGGAGTAAATGTGTTCTCAGCTGTGCCTTCACCCAGCAGGGGCCGCTCCTTGTGGGAGAGGCCCAACTCTTGCCAACCAGCCTAGCCATCCACCTCCCTGTATGACAGATGTCTAACCAACTCGGGGAACAAACGCTGAGGACACGGGCAAGGAAAGAACTCAGGGTTCCCGTCCTCCCCGTCCTCCGAGCTGAACTGAGGCTTCTCTCTGAATGTGGGGCGGCAGGCTCAGAGCTCTTCTGAGGGCCTGAAGAGAGCAGGAGGCTGCCAGCTCACCCATGTACTCCAGCCCTCACAGTTGAGCCCCGCACTGATGGACACTCTCCTAATATGTGCCCAGAGCCCTCTCTGTGGAGACCTGGACTCTTCGTAGCATGGTCTGGGGTCCCTTGCTTTAGTTATTTCATGGTCTGTGATGCTGGCACACTTTTGAGACTGAGATATGAGCAAACAGCAGAAGGTGAAAAGGGGACTAGGCACACTCTACATCTGAGTTCTACACCTGACTTCTCCATCTACTTGGAACTGGCCTGGAGCTGGTCTTCCCTACATACTAGGTATCAAGGCTGGGGAGAATAGAGGAGCAGACTGGGCCACTTTACCCAGTCAGCGGGCCTTTGCTCTGGGCCAAGGTACACCTGCCCAGGGCTGCGAGGGTGACTCTGGCTGTGGAGGGAGTTGAGCAGGCTTCTGGGTGGGTATCACCCCCTGCTTGGTTTGGAGAGCTGGTAGCCGAGACCGTGTAATACAGCAGTTTCTAGTTCTTTCTCTGCCCTGTAGCAATGCATCTCTCCTAAAGCTACGCCTGTGCTTGCACGGGAACCTGTGGAGATAGTCAGGAGAAATGCTTATTTATATGCAGGTGAGGAGGCCAGAGCAGGATGGAGAGAAGGGAGGGGAGACTCAGGAGCCTGAGGCCAAAGAGTCAGAAATCTCCAGGAGGGAGACCCAGGCTGCAGCTAGGGCCCAAATGTTGTGGTGGCAGTGTCCACCCTTCTGGACCTGCCTCTGCTCTCTGGATCCTTGGGAGCCTGGAGGCAGCCTGTCCAGCAGGGAGGGCCATCTGGCAGGTGGTCTAACCAAACAGCATCTATGCTAACTACCCTTCCTCTGTGGACTGGAGTTCAATGTCAGTGCTGATCCTGAGACGTGCTGGTCTCGGGAGGCTTTGTCTCCACCCGTGTCGCTACAAGGCTCCTCTTGTGGCACCCGAGGCTAATCCGGGAGCATTTTCTTAAGGTACAAATTCCACAGATCCATGGCCAGGCAATCCCCTGAATGAGCTCACCACCAGTCCACCCCCATGTCTACTCCTGTATCGTCTCTTCCCCGGCCCACTTGCTTTCTGAACCCACCCATCCAGGCGACTCACTTCAGGACACAAGCCTGGCAAGGAGATCACAATGCCTCTGCCCAGGAAGGCAAGGGAGGTGATGCTTCCCAGTTTCTGCCTTGGCTGAAGGGGGCCTGTTCTGTCTCCTCCACAGGGGTCCCAGGTCACAGCAAGCAGCTGGCTAGGAATTTTATTAAGTCTGGGATGTTGCCACATTCCTAGGTCAGGCTACATGCGGGTCACTCAGCCTGCCATGGCCAAGGGACAGGAAAGACCAGAGAGACAGTTCTCCCACAGGTTTACAGCCTTGGGTGTAGGGCAGCCCCTACTTCCTGGGTTGTAGAATCCCTGCTGACCTCATGGGGCTGCCCGGCAGCAGGCTCTGATTTAAAGAGATCTATCCAGGCCTCTGGAATACAGGAAATGGAAGGAAAGCAGCAGGCTCTCCACCGAATCGTCTACGGACCACTGAGACCCGCTGGGGACCACTGTGGTCAAGTGGAGGCAGACCAGATGCTTTGCTCTTTGCTCATCTGTCACTCTATTTTTGCAGTATTGGGGATTGAACCCAGGGTCTATGCAACGAGGCTAGCACTCTACCACGGAGCTACAGGCCCAGCCCTGGGACTCTGTTTTTCTTAGAAAAGCTCTAGTTTCATAGCAAAACTGAGCAAAAAGTACAAATTTTTTCCCATGTAGCACAAGTTCCTCCACCTACCCCAGCCACATGCTCTAGAAGATAGATTTCTCACAAGCTATGAGCAGTACAGGGACCCACCGTGTCACCTAGAGCCCATGGCTGGCATGGGCTCGCTCCTGGGTTGGGGAAAACCCACAGTAATGTCCGGCCGGGTCATTGTGCAAGCTCCTGTGCTCCATTTTTCTCACCCCTCCCCAACCCTGGAAGCTCTGGTCCATCTCCTGTCTCTATGTTCCGGAGGCTGGTGATCCACACTGTACAACCTTAACAGCTCCTGTCTCTTGGCGACATTCCGTGTACTCTCCTGGCTGGATAGCTCCTTCCTTCTCAATACCGAACATCTTCCACTGCATTCTCCTGCCCGAGGGCGTCTCACATTGAGGACTCTGCTTATTGAACACAGGAAAGTCAGACCTGACCCGAAAGTTATCTGGCCAAAGTCCTGGGCCTATCAAAGCCCAAGGTGTGGGCAGTTTGTGTTGGGGCCCAGGGCCTTAGAGCTGGATTGGCTGGGTGCTGAGGACACAGGAAGGGTGTGGAGTCCAGGCCTAACCCTGACCCTGAGAGCCTTTAGGCAGAGGGTGATACTGCTCTGATTGGGCCACTATGTTTGTGAACCACAGTCTTGGAAGCTGGAAGTCGAGCGGTGAGGTGCTAACAGCTGGATTCTTCGTGGTCTCTGGCCGGTGGACAGCCTCCTTCCTGTGTCTCCCGTGGTCCCTCTGGCTTTCCATGTCTATGTTCGAGTTGGAAGGGTGTTTGTCCTTTGGTTCCCCTGATACGCTCACTACAGCTCGACTACCTCATGAAGCTTCATCTCCAGCTATACCCACTGAGGCCCCGAGGTGGGGGAGGGGGCAGTTCCATACCAGGAACGCTGCTGTGCTGGCGAGCCTGAATTCGTTCAGCACTGTCCTTTCTGGATGTGGGAAGGACTGGTTGGGCAGAAACAGGAGTCCACCTGTTCTGAGAGTCAACCTTCCATGGCAATCCTCTCCCTTGCCTCAGCCCTGTAGCTGCCTCCTGTGCGTGTCCAAATCCCCCAGCCTTCCGTCTGTGCGGGTGGCCGTCGCCTCAGGAGACAGGACCATGGATCAGGTCGTCCTGCCAGCCTTTGGCTCTACCAGCCCTGGCCAGGCGTCTGCCAGGCAGCAGCTGGGCTGGGATGTGGTAGTGGATGACCACCAAATGTGGCTAACCCAATGAGAGCAAACTGTGCCTCGGGGCCCGTTCACGCAGTGCTCACCAGACCCACAGTGCCAAGGCACCTGCTTCTCAGAGCCTCGTGGGTGGTCACTCCTCTCTAGACTTTACTCTAGGTTCTGGGCACCACGTCTGTGAGAGAGAGAGAGAGGGAGGCCCTGAGGACTATAGACTCTTCTGTAAGGCGCTTGCTAACGTTTTTCCAGCGTGAGGGAGAAAGGGACAGTGGTCTATTCCATAAGCACAGGAAAGCTTGCTTCAAAGCAAGGATCTTCAGCACTCCCATCTCGGGGCAGCCACGCTAACAAGGGTGGTGTGGATCGTTGACACTGCTCGGGTGGGTGACGGGTTACAGGAAGCCCTGTCTACATGGTCAGATTGGGGCTCAAGCCTACAGGTTAGGTCTGCAGGCACTGCTAGCACACTGTCCCCATAGTGACAGCCAGGCCACAGTGGCTCTGCCCTGGGAAGAGGATGCCACAGCCACAGTCTGAGGCAATCCTGTCTTACCTGGTCTGAGGAGGCAGGCTGTGGACAGACCAGCTCCAGCCAGGCTTGGCTCTTGCCTGATGGGATTACCAGGAAGAATGGAGTGTCTTCTCTGACCTGGACTTCTCTTTTCTAGATGGTGAGTATGTGTTCATGGATTTGAAGCAAAAGCTCAGCAAATACTTCTCGAAGGACTGGAAGATGGAAATGCCCAAAGTAAGCATTTGTGGGACAGAGGAGCGAGCCAGGGCCATCACAGTGGCCAGTGATGAGGAGGATTCCCTTGGGTTTGGGATGGGCAGCTGCTAAGTCAGACCCACTCTCTGTCCCTGTCTGTGAAGAGTTGTCCCCTGGCATGCTTGCTCTCAAGTTCTGCCACCTACGGCCTAAGAGTTGAGGGTAGGAAGTTCGCCAGTCCCATGTCCTCAATGCTTTCAACTGCCTTTGACAACATCCCACTTGAGTTTTTCCTCCTTAAAGAAAAATGAGGTGAGATAATCAGATGAACTGTCACAACCTCTAAGACCCGAGTGTGAGCTGTCCCTGGGGAAGCTGCCCAGCTGTGCATGCCACTCCCGACTCATTTCCAGGTGCCTGCCCTTCTCTTCCTTCTTCTCCCTGACAGAGAGACAGGAGACCCAGGGCACCATTTATCATCTTCTTCAGAGTACAGTTCTACGTGGAAAATGGGAGGGCAATAAGGTAACTACACTGATGTCAAAGACACTGCCTGGAAAGTGGCAGATGAGTCCCCAGACAGGCAAGCGCCTTCCGAGAAAGAACGGTCCCATTGTAAGGATGTGCCCTCTTCAAACCCAGGCACTCCTGCTACCCAGGGTAGGTGTGTCCATCAGGTGGCTGTAGGCGAGTCTCGGGGTTCAGCTCTGAATGGGGAGTGTGCTTCGTGCCAGGCGTGGGCTGGGAGGGTCCCAGGAACGATAAGCACATGACAGGTGGGCTGCTTCCCAAGAGACAGATCTGTTGCCGTCAGTGGGCTGCCCTAGTGCCTGATGGGAAATAGTGAGCTCTTCCGGGACCACTGAAGAACTAGATGCTCTGCAAGCAGAGCTCTGGGAGGTGTCAGCCAGCTTGGGTGTCCTCAGGATGTCCTTTGGTGAGCAATAGTCTGGCGCTGATGCCCAGAAAGGGTGAGTGAGGATGTGTAAGATTCTGGAGTCCGAGGTGTGTGAATACAGAAGACTCTAGGGCAGTGGTTCTCAACCTTCCCGATGCTGCGCCCCTTCACTACAGTTCCCCATGGTGTGGTGACCCCCAACCACAGAATTGTCTTCATTGCTACTCCATAACTGCAACTTTTCTACTGTTGTGAATTGTGATGTAAAGATCTGCTATGCAGATGGCTGTAGGTGACCCCTGCGAAAGGGTCTGGGTCACGACCCGTGGGTTGAGAACCACTGCTCTCGAGAATGAGTGCATATATGTGACTAGCTGAAAAAGACTCTGGAGAGTGAGAATGTGTGGCTATGTGGAAAGTTCTAGGGACATCTTAGCAGGGAGAACCGGATGGAGGCTGATGACACTCCCCCGTGCTGCGGTGGCCACCCGGTCGCTATGTTAACAGATCTAGGAGAGGCTCTCAGGAGGAATGCGCTGCTTTTGGTTAGCCGATGGTACTGGACAGGCAGACTGGCCAGGAGGCAAGTCTGTGGCGTGGGCTCAGCCCTGTTTGGCACCTGTCTCCAAGTGCCCTTACTCCAGAGCCCTCTCAGATGGGCTGCTGGAGGGCTACACCCATAGGGACAGGCCTTGTCTTTAAGCCCTGACTGCATCCATGTCTCACCAGAGACCCTGTAACAGGAAGTGCCCATGTGTATGAACAGACTAGGAAGTGCCCAGCAAGAGCCCTCAGAGGCCTGTGGACCAGGAGCCAGGCCTGGGAAGGGCAGGGGTGCATTGCAGGCTGCAATAGGGGAGTCACTCCTCCTGACCCTCTGCCCTGCTGTCTACCAGTGACAAGACGGCCCGACACCTGTACTACTGCCACCTGAAGGAGCAGGTTCTGAGGTCCAGGTGTGTGCACAGAGAGGAGGCCTACTTCCTGCTGGCTGCCTGTGGGCTACAGGCTGACCTGGGAAACCACCGGGAGTCAGTTCATGTGGGCAGGTACTTCGAGCCACACATCTACTTCCCACAGTGGGTAAGGCTGTGTGGCATTCTGCTTGGGGTGGGGGAACGTCTAATGTCTGTTCACCAAGAGGAAACTCTGGAATCCATTAAGGGGCAGATGAGGGGCCAGGGAGGGGCCAGGGTATGGAAACAGAGCGATCCAAGTCCAGGGGTGCTCACTTACCCCCCAACAACAACACTGCCAAGACTGGCAGCGTGCGTGGTGTAGGAGCATAAGCCCAGCCAGGTCAACATCTCTGGGCTACTTTGGCCTGCCGGGCTGCAGAGTGTTGCCCAGCCAGCCTCTGTAAAAACAAACAAACCCAGGCACCTCAGCCTCTCTGTGCCTCAATTTCCTCACCTATATCCTGAGGAGAGAGATAGTGAGCAACAGGTAATTCTCCTTTTATGAAAAATCCTAGCTTGACTGCCATGCTGAGCAAATGGGTCTGGGGACTATGGACCTACGCTGGCAGGTTGGGCTTCTCCCTGCCCACATTCACCATCACCATCATCACCACCACCACCACCACCACCACCACCACCACCACCACCACCACCACCACCACCACCACCCACCACCACCACCACCATCACCATCACCACCACCACCATCACCATCACCATCACCATCACCATCACTACCATCATCATCATCACCATCACCACCATCACCATCACCACCACCACCACCACCACCACCACCACCACCACCACCATCACCATCACCATCACCATCACCATCACCATCACTACCATCATCATCATCACCATCACCACCATCATCATTTTGCTCCTTATCTGTCCTCTGTGCCTGAGGCCTCACACATCTGCCTTGTAGAGCTATCCAAGGCCAGGCTGGAGGCCATGCAGCTTTTCCCAAAGCTCTTGGCCAGTGTGTCCCTCAGGCCCCACACACGTCTGTCCCTTGTTGGAGATCAGCCCTTTGACTTCTGCCACGGCTTCCTCACTGGGGAGCTTTCCCAGGAGCCGCGGCTTTGTGGGTGCAATGAGCTCCGCAGAGCTCTAAGGAGGGCTATTTCCACTAGGGTAACACGAGAGAGAGGAGCAGGACCAGAGACTGAGGGCCATCACGTCCTCACCTTTGGTCTGGGCGAAGGCAAGAGGCCCAGCTCACTGTGCTGGACATGGGGGTCAAAAGGGGCGGGTGGGGTCTGAGCTGCCGACCGCTCTGTCCTCAGATCATCAACAAGAGAGGGGTTGACTACATCCTCAGGCACGTGCCTGCCGCACACCGTGAACAGCGGGGCCTGAGTCCCACGGAGGCCGAACTCCGCTTCATCAAGATCGCCTGCCGACTTGAGGACGTGCCTGTCCACTTCTTCAGGCTGTACAAGGTGGACCCCATGGTGTCGGGGGTGAGGGAACCCAGGGCAGGGTGGATTCATCCCCATGGCTGACGATGTGACTAAGACTCCAGGACTGGCCTTGGGACGCGGTTGCGTGCGATGGGTTGGAGCTGTCCTGGGTGGTGTGCTGAACATCCCTGGCGTTTGAGTTCTGCTACACCCAGCTTGCTCAGCCTCCGCTGTAACTGGTCTAGCACTGGGCTGTTATTCCTGGCCTCATCGGCTGCCCCTCATTCACTGCCTGAGCAACCACGGCCTCTGTCCTCTGGAGACAACCTCCCAGTGGGCACTGACGTCCGTGCGGTTTACAAAGCCCAAGGATCTATGGGAGCGCACGAAGCATGTGCCCTAGAGCGGCTGCAGGGCGGCTTGGGCATATGTAGGGCCGCAGGAGGGCCTGGGTGGAGCTCCTGGTGTGTGGGGCCTCTAGCCTGTTAAGCTGGCCTCCTTCCCCAGTGTTAAGCCCAACCCACTCCAGGGCCAGAGCCTTGACCTCTGAGCTGTGTCCTTTTAGGAGAAGAAGGAAGATCCCCCTACTGTCCTCCTGGGACTCACTATGACAGGAGTGCACATCTATCAGGTGAGGACTCCTTCCCTTCCTCTCCCCTCCCCCACGCCCTGCTGCCCAGCCCCTCCCCGCCATGCTCTGGTTTCCACATTCCTCCTCAGTACTACTGTCTTCCAGGAGGCTGGCCAAGCTCCACAGCTGCTCTGCGACCTCCCCTGGTCTCGCATTTCAAAGCTGACCTTTCTGGTAGGTGTCTGAGGGGGAGGGCATCCTCAACATTCAGGGGCCCTGAGAAGGGGCACCTGCAACTTCAACCTCAGGATGGGATCCGGAGCTCCCTACGGTCTCTCCACAGCCCCAGGCATCTCCCAGTCCTGTCTCCCAGACCTGTTGGTCCTCACAGCCACTTCTGAGCCATAGTGGTATCGACTCTCCGAGAGATGAGCTGCTCTGGCCACCATCAATTCCTGAGCTGCTACTCAACAACTACGGGAAAGAACACAGTATCTTGGAAGGGCGCCTTGCAGCCTCTGTTCCCCTTACTTATCCCCAAACCTGTCTTTCTGGGCCCACAGCCATGGCAGCGAAGGTCACTGGGGAGCAGGCTGACTCTAGACAGTGGCCAGGGTTCACTGCAAATCCTGAATGCAAGACTTGCGTACAGTCACAGGCAGGGAAAGCCTACACAGGAGTGCTGTCTCAACTTCTCTCTGCCTTCCCAAGACTGAGGACAGACGGATGGTACTGGGTCACAATGGCCAGAGACCTGTTCCCACAGGAACACCAATTCCCTAAACTGGAAGTGTGGGCCAGGGCCCAGCTGGAGTTTATGGCTGTTGGAATATTTCTCTCCTGCTAGTGGGGCAGGTTTCTGGGCTGTCAGAATCACATCGTCTTTCCCGTCTGTCCAGGGGAAGAAGCTGGAAATCCAGCCAGAAGGGCTGCTGGCCACACAGAAGCTGCTGTTCTACACGGGCTACGCCTGGCGCTGCCGCTACCTGCTGCGTCTGCTCCGCAGCACCCACCAGCTCTGCCTCAGCCTGCGGCCTGTGCTGCAGTGGCTACAGCAGCTGGACGAGGAGGAAGGTGGGTTCAAGATCCACTTAGGTCTGGGCACCTAGCTGACGGCCACAGTCCCTCTGTGGGGTCACTCCCGAGACTGGCTGGCTGTTCTGGGCTTGGCAGCCAAGCCACGCCTGCTGTCAGACCCATCATAGCTGGTGACCATCAGCTCCTGTGCACCCCCACACAGGGGTGTGGATGGAAGTGGGGTGATCCATCCCTCACTCCGCTCAGCACGTGACTCTATAGTGTCTTACATCCTTAGCTCTATGGAGCCAGAGACCCACCCATGGGGGGGCAGCCTTGCTGCTGCCTACAGGTGCAGTGTTCCCTCTTTTCTCAAGTCTCCACGTGTGTGTGCATGTATGTGTGTGTGCATGCATGTGTGTTTTGTGCATGGGTGTGTGTATGTATGTATGCATGTGTTTTTGTGCATGTGTGGGTGTGTATGTGTGTGTGAAGAGTGCGCCTGAACACATTTGTGAGGAATAAGTGTGTGAACCTCTGTGCCTGTGTTAGGAGGCAGGCCCCTGAGGATGCTGGATGCATGTCCACTATCAGTGTATGCTCAGCACCAGTTGATGGGGTCTGTCCTCACCTAGTCCTGCCCTGGGTGGCAAGACACCAGAGCTTCTCAGGATGGGGCTGTGGCTAAGACTCGGGGTGTCACATCCTGAAAACCATCACAAGAGGCTGCTGGTGACAAGTTCCATTCATGGCTGTCTAGCTGTCACCATGGGCATGCAGGGGCCACTCTCCACGGACAATGCTTCAATTCACCTACCCAGGCTCCGCTGCATCTCCAGCTTGGCATCTGACCACACTGGCTCTGGAGTGCAGGAGGCACCCCATCTGTCTCCACCACGACCTCTTGTGCTGTTTTCCACACAGAGAAGAAGTGTTACCGGGAATCCTACATCAGTGACCCGCAGGAGCTGGACCTGTGTAGCCGGAGCTCCCTGGGCTACAGGGACTACAGGGGCAGCACTGCCTCGCTGCGCTCTGAAAGCTATGGCAGCTCGCGCACATCAGGCATCAGGCCCAACTCCCAGTGCGGAGAGTGTGAGATGTGTGTGGATGAGCCCACAGGGACTGCGAGGCTCCGTGGGAAGGCGCCATCCAGTGGTTCCTGGAGCCGCTGGGGCAGCCGGGGCACCGGCGCCAACAGCAGAGGTGAGCTGTGGGACCAGGTAGTGAAGAGCTGAGCTGACCAATGCTAATCTGACCCCTGGGCGCAGGCTGGCATGAGCACTCAGGGCTGCACAGTACTGCATATAAAGCCACTCGGGGTCAGGCGGAGCTGTCACTAACTGTCTGAGGCTACATTCTTGGAGTTGTGTCCAGGTAAGGGGAGGCTGGTCTTGGCTTCTGAATTGGGTCCAGATTCCATGATTGACCAGAGTATGAAATCACATGAGAACTACCACACGGTTCTCTCTCTCCACAGGTTGGGGAGGCAGAAGCCGGCCACAGGGTGACCAGTACATCCGCAGCCTGGACGACATGTGTCTGTGCCAGTCATCCCAACACCTGTGACTACCTCACCCTGCTGCACGGGGGGCTGCTCGCTGGTGGAACTGCTGGTGTCCCAAGAGGCCAGGGCTCCTCTCAGTGACAAGAAGTGCATACAATTCCTCTCCCTACACTGGCCTGGTGAAGACCCAACCCTGTAGGAGTTTGTGATGAAGGCAAACAGCCCTGTCTGCGCCAGCCAGCTTTGAAGGTGGCTTGGTAGCACCCAGAACCACCAGCCTGTGGCCCTGGGCCTCACCCTTGTCTGCCCACCATATCACTCTCCTCTTCTTTGCCTGCCTACTCTAGGAGGGGTGGAGCCAGCTCTGGCATTAGCCAAGGGGTGGCAGTGGGCCCTGTTCTTCCTGTCTCTGGCTCTAAGTTCCTGGGACTCCTTGAAGCGTAAGTGTCTGGGAGAACCAGGAGTTACTTAGCCGGAAGCAGCTGGGCTCCTGTCTGTCTGTGAGAGAAGGTGTCATGGTGGGACCTAGGCACTAGAGGGAGCCCTATGACTGCAAAGCCAGCCAGGCTCTGCGTGCCACATCTTGTTCATAAATGCTGCCCCCGACAGAGGCCTCTTCTGCAGTGTGACTCCGTCCCACCCAGAGACCCCTGCCACAATTTACGCAAACAAGACACCATTAGATGCAATGGATTCTTTTCCTCTAGAAGAACCCTTGCCCACTCCCCAGGCGGCAGGGGCTCCCTCCACCTGGCACGGCAGTGTTGCTGGGGCAGCAGTGCAGGCTGTTTATCACCTCCACCTCTTCGACATGGCCAAGGAGGTCCAGGGGCATTGAGCAGGTGCAGTGCATGGGCTCTGGCAAGACCCTGGAGTGTGGTGGGTTATCTCCTGCTCAAGGTCCAAAGAAGTACCTGATGCCCCTTTATTTAGACAAGGGGGACTTGTATTGCTGGTCACGGGTTCTTGGAAGCTGTGCCCACACTGGCACCTTCGAACTCCCAGGTTTGTCAGAGCTCAAGTCTGGCTAGCTGTGTAGGGCAGTACTCCCCATCCGGGCCCCTCCTTCCTGTCTGTCCTGAGCCTGGGCAGAGACTGTGGAGTTGGGCCGACCGACCAGGGTGGTGGCTGAGCTGAGGGTTCCATCCCTGGGCACTGTGGATGGGGAAACACCCAGGGCTTGCCAGGCTGCTCTCCACAGACCAGTGTTCCTCTTCGGTACAAAGTGGAGTTAAGTAGCACTGAACGAGGCAGGCTGCCTTCCATTGGAAAACCTTTGGGAACAAGAAACCCCAGTGTCAGCAGAGGTCTGTGCCAGCTGTGGGGTCAGGCCTGGGGCGCCATATTCAGGAGCACGGATGCAGACAGTGATTGTCGTGATCCAGGGAGCCAGGTCGGTGTCCAGCTGCCTTGCCTTAGCTTCTGCTGCCCCTCATTGCGCATGTCCTTGGAGCGTGTGAGCTGGGGGTAGTCCCTCCCCTCAGTGTCAGGTGAGGTCACTCTGCTCCTCCATGCCCTTGCCTGGCCTCGGGCAGGTCACCTGACCCTGTGGTTCCCAAGTGCCCCCAAGGAAGAAAAGCGCCCTCAGTCTCCATTTCTACACTGCTGGCTCCTGGCGGGAGTGAAATGTGGCGGGTACTTGTGGGGCCTAGGTCTCAAGTCTGTCAGTGTCTTCATCACCATAAGGCTCCTGTGGAACCAAGGCACTCCAGACAGAGCTGGGCAGCTGACTGAGTGTGCCTACAGAGACAGACAGGCCCAGTGCTCACGGCACATCCTCCTCTGAGCCTGGACACGCCTGTCTGCTCCTCCCACCGAGGCACAGCCTGCTGTTACAGCTGCTTTTAGTTACGTCTGGGATACAGCAGTGAGGGCCCCGCTGGGACTTGCAGTCCTCAGGGAGCAGGCCAGGGCTTCAGGCTCGGTTGTCCCCTGCTAGTCCCCTCAACCCAGGGACTGTGGTTTCGATGATCCCAGGGGCAGCAGAGGTCAGCTCAACGCATCCTCAGGGTGTATGAAGCAGCTAGGGCTGCACAGAGGTCAGGACCTGTGCCTGTGTCTCCACAGACATGAAGGAGCCAAGACCATTGGCTGACCCCGAGAAGCCACTTGGGTCCCATAAGGACTATTTCTGTCCTTCCTCTGGGCCTGTGGACAGGCGTGGGGAACTGTGCCAAGTGTCTCTGCCTGCCCGGCTGTGCAGAGGCTGCAGACTGCGGTCATGATCCGTGAGGAAAGGGAAGACAATTAGAAGCCAGGCTCTCTCCGTGCCTCTGCCCAAGCGGGTGCCGTGGGGCAGGCTAGGCAAGGCGAGGGCAGGAGAAGGGGCCGAGGAAAAGTCCCCGTCTCCTTCCTATGTTCATCCATGGGGCTGGGAAAGAAAGCCGTACTTGTAGTCTCTCTGGTCCCTGGGCAGGGGCTGGAACTCTCTTAGCAGTTCCCTAATGCAGAGTGGCCTGCCATGGTGGCTGGGCCCTCGGGAGGGCCAGGCTAGAGGGAAAGCTAGGTGTCCAGACTCAGAAGACCCTCCCAGGAGTGTGCTTGGCCAGCTACAAGCACCCCCTCACCAGGAGCGTTTCTGCAGTGCTCGCTGAGACTGGAGCCCATGAGCCTGCTGTTGGGCCCTGGTGCCCACTGGGAAAAGGGGATGAGGACCTCTGGGTGGTGTGTGCAGGCAACAGTGGCTGTTTGTGTGGCATGGCCAACAGAGCAGACCTACCCATAGGCTCTGGCTGCCCTCCTCAGCAGGTGGAAGCCAGAACCCTGCTCCGCGCTCCACTTCTGACGGGCGCGCTTCACTTTGCCTCTGGCCTGGGGTCTCATAGAGGTGGTTGCTCAAAGGCCGTTTGCAGGGGACAGACATGGCTACTACCCCAGCGCCGAGGGAGACTGAGCTCCAGCACCCCCACAGTGTATTCATGTGGCTGCAGTTCTGAAAATGTGCAGAGAAAGACATTTTAACCACGTGTGGCTGGAATCTTACCCCTTTCCACTTGACATCATCACCCTTCTGGAGAGGAGCGGTTCTAGGGGACCACGGCAGGTGGAATCTATCCCGGGCCTCAGATGGAGATGTCTTAACCAGGGCTGTGAGAGATGGCCACCAGCTGGACGCGGTATGCCTCACTGTAGGACAGCAGGCTCCCTGGAGCTTGGCAGCCTGGGCTCGCTCCATCCTAGAATGGATAACAGAGTGCAGGGATCATGTCGTAATGCCAAGGTGTCCGCCCCACCCCCCAGGCCAGAGCATGTGGAGATGGGCCACCCAGGGTCCAGACACAAAAGAAGACTCCGGATCATACAGCTCCAGTTTTGCAGTCTCAACGGTCCTCTGTTGGAGAAGTTTATTTCTAGTTATGTTTATAGTAATTGTACACTGTTCTGGGGAGGGGCTGCCTAAGCCGTGGCAGTTCTATTGTCTGCAGGTGTTGGCTTTTTGTAAAAGATGTGTGATTGCTCGTGACCTTCCCCTGCCCACTGCTCTCTGGCGGGAGAGCTATTGTGGAAGAGCAGAGCTGCTGTAGAGGAGTTCTTGTGGACATCTCTCACACAGTGTCCAGCAAAAAGGAGAGAACACTTCCCTTAGGCCTTGAGTTCCCCATCGTAAAGGTGACATGGCTCGGTTGCTAAGGGATTGTGGGATAAAACTAAGCTACAGGTTTCCTTCATTATGCAAATGGACCTTTGGATGAGGGGGCGGAGTTTCTGTACCAATAGAACACCTGAGGAGCTTCTGTATCAATAAATACATCTGAGATCAGACGATCAGGGTTCCCCCGTCCAGTATGGTGCTTGCCATGACAGGCGGTTTCCTCTGCTGAGGTCTGGCAGGGTTTGCACCCATGAAAGTGCCTCCACGTCTTCTTTGGTGAGCTACACAGTAGCGTACTGCAGGCCTCTATGCCCCAACTACACACTGTAGGGGAAAGGCACCTCGCATCTGCCACACCCAGGAGGAAGCTGGGTCATGTGACCACCCAGTCCCATAAGGAGGTGATGGGCCCAGCAGGCAAAAGGAAAGGGACGATAGATTAAACCATTGCTTAATAGCCACTGGCGATCATAAGGGTCGCTGTCAGGCCTGGGAAGTATCTCGGTGGCAGTGCTTCTCAGCACATGTAAGATCCTGCGCTTCATCCTCAGCCCTGCAGAGCAAAAGGTATTTATTGACACTCCGACTTTGGTGATTATTTGCCCACTTTTTAGAAGTTGGGACTTGAGGGTTTTTAATCTCTCCTACATTTATCTTAAGAAACACAACATAATTGGACATGTTAATTCTTTCTTACTAGAAGAGGGCTACCCTGGGACTATCTGTGAAGGTTTCAGGCCTCAAAATCAGGTTGAAGATGGGACTCTTGGGGCCTCGGGTGCCATGCGGAGCAGCCGGCCTTCAGGGACATGTGACCTGCACCTTGTCTGCTCAAAGCCCCAACCAGCAGACAGAGCCTCTGTCCACCAGGCTCTGGCTGGTGGCTCTTCTCCTCTCCCCACGGCACGGGCTGGTGGCTCTTCTCCTCTCCCCACGGCACGGGCTGGTGGCTCTTCTCCTCTCCCCACGGCACGGGCTGGTGGCTCTCCTCTCCCCACTGCACGGGCTGGTGGCTCTTTTCCTCTCCCCATGGCACGGGCTGGTGGCTCTCCTCTCCCCACTGCACCGGCTGGTGGCTCTTCTCCACTTCCCACGGCAGGGGCTGGTGGCTCTTCTCCTCTCCCCACGGCACGGGCTGGTGGCTCTTCTCCTCTCTCCACGGCACGGGCTGGTGGCTCTTCTTCTCTCCGCACTGCTCGCCTCCTCACCAACCCTCTGACGCTGTTGGCCTTGGCTCCAAGTCTCCACCTGAGCTGTTCTTGGTGTCTATGCTGTGTGACCCTCCAGACTCTCCTGTTAAGCTGGGCATAGCTGTGCCCCATTGGTCCCCTTGCTGTAGCCACCAGCAGGCCCTAGGGTAGGACAGGCCAATGGTTCAGGCCTCGAAGCAGAAGCCAGAAGTCAAGGTTACAAAGCAGCTAGAGCCTGCTGACAGCACTTTAATCCTGCTTGATTCCCAGAAGCTTGGGGCCTTGGTCCTCCAGGCCTCTGGGCTTCCAGGCCTGGAATGTGGGCAGGGCATAGGGCAGTAACATTACAGTGGGAGGAAGAAGCCACCCCTTGAGCAGGGTGTTAAGGTCAGCAGCCCCCCTCCCCGGGGTTGGGGGGCAGCTGCTCACTAGCAAAACCTGTCTTTTACAAGAGGATTCAGAATGGGGACCACTCAAGGCAGCAGGACTCCCCTGGCAGAGCTGAGCCTCAGGGAGGAGGGTGGAGGACAGGGTTAAGAACACTCAGCCTGGGGTGGAAGTCTAGGTCTGGGGCACACTGGCCCATCGTGGTGACAGCCGCTGAGGTCGGGGAGGCGTTGAGGGACTCAGAGCAGCAGCCGCCCACACTCTGCCTCTCCTCTTGTTCTGCTTGTGTTGCTGAGCACTCGCCTGTGGGTTATGAGACCTGCGGGAGTGAGGGCACAGGACGCACAAGACTTCACACGAGAAGAGCATGGCGTGCCTGTTGCTTTCGTCTTGTCTGACTTCTCTAATACGTTTCGTATTGCTTCTGTGTTGACTGCCTGTTGCAACCATACCATTCTGATACTCGGGGTTAAATCAGAGCCACTTACTGGTCAGCCTCGAGGCTGTGTACCCCACTGTAACTTATGAACTACTGACTGGTGGATATATGCTATTATCTCTCCGTGACCTGGCTACTGACTTAGCACCTGCTTGCTGACGGAATGGTTGTCTATCTGTGTCCACTACCTGCCACTTTCACCCCAGGCTCCTGCAGGCACCAGCAGCGGGCAGAGATACCCGGATCCTCACACGGAACACGGGTCTGCTTTAACTCCTACAACACACACCTCTCTCTGGAATAGGACAGGAAGGCAGAACCATCTTCCTGCCACTCAAACCTCATGTTCCCCAACGCCATAGGCCACGACTCATCCCAGAAAACTGCTTCTCTGTCTCATTTCCAGGCCTCACCACGTCTCCTGAGGTGGCAGGCTCAGCCTGGCCTTGCAGCACCCCTCTCTGCGAGGCAGGCAATCAGCTCCTCCAGCTGAGGGCCCGGCCGTGTTCCTGGTCCAGGAGGCTCCTCACAGTCTTCTCCCTCTCATTCTAGGTTCAGGGGATGTGGGGCAAGGCTGTTCTGGGGCCCTGTACAGACTCACACCAGCCCTGCAGGGCAGACAACCTCCTCCTCTGAGAAAAACCTATTTATTTCTGAAGCACACACATTCTAAAGCAACTGACAGGAAGTGCATCTCAAGGGAGAGCCGGTTGCCGAGCCAGGCCCACCCCCGGCTTCCACATCCGGGAACCAGGAGCTCTCTTCCTGGATGGTCTTCTCTCAACCTGCCGAGCTTGAGCCCCAAACTTTAGGCCTCGCAGAGTCTCTGCCATGTGCTTCTGCCCAGGTGACACGCAGAGGATCATCAGGAGCTTTGCGTCACCACCTTGAAGAAAGAATTAAAGATGCCAGGTGGGAAGCATAAAAACGACATTTCTAAGTGCTAAACAGCTGTCTGTGTGGAGAAAGTCTGCCCACACTCCATGCAGGGACCACGTGCATTGAGTAAGTCTGCCTACACCTTGAGCAGAGATCACATCCTACCAAACAAGTGGTCAAAGTCACCATCGCAGGCCCTGGGGCTGGAAGCCTGGGAAGGCCACGCTTCCCTCAGTGGGGTCCTATCTCCATAGCTTAGAGACCCAGTAGGCTGTGCCTGCCACAGTGAGAGAGTGGTGACAATTCCCTGACTGGAAGGGCAAAAGGAGAGCCTGCTACCAGGCCAGCCTGCAGCTCCTCTGAGACACAGCGTAAGCCGCAGTGGCTGGACGTCTCAGAAACACCCAGGGTGGGACATGGCAGGGGCCTGGCACAGCCATAACTTTGCCAAGGTTGTGTGGCTTGGGCAAAGGGACAAGCAGGGCTTCCCTAAGGCTTGGCTCTCTGTCCCTGTGCTTTGGGACCTCTTGGGAAGACGAACCAATGGAATCCTGGAGCAGGTAGGTGAGCTTGCTGTTCCGATATGGGACGTGATCACAGTGCTCTGACAAGGCTCTGAGGACATCTGCCAGGGCCGCCAGACTCCGGTTGATGAAGGCAGTCTCCTTCAGCACCAAACCTGTCACCCCAGACACAGCTGGGGAGTGTGGAGACCAGCCCCTGTGAGCAGACTCCGGACAGGAACCAGACAAGCAGAGATGGTTCTTGGGAAGCAGCATGTGACCCTCCCGGTTTCTGGGGAGGACCATGACCTGGCAGTCCTGAAGATGGGTTTCCCAGTTGGTTAACACAGAGCCTTTAACTATTGGTAGCTCTTCCTCGGGGTACAGACCACAAGCTCGTGACGACCTCATCCTCAGACTGTCTCCCAGCCGGCCCATCAGAAGGTAAGAGGGGTCTAACATGTCCTCCCGTGCTGGCTCACAGTCTACCTTCACCCTGCGGCCCTCTGCTGAGGCTGGCACTCGCTCCGGACAGATCTTCTAATCCCTGCTCACCTGCACACTCGCTGCCCGCCAAGTCCACAAGCTGCAGCCTGGCCAGCACCTGCCCAGCATGCTCTGCAGAGTCCACTGGCGTGCTCTGCAGAGGTGAAGCCCGGGGAGGAGTGATCCAAGGGTTGCCTGCCCCTGCTTGTTCCTGGAGGGAAGCTTGGCTGGGCTTTGGGGCTGGGACAAGGAGAATGGCAAACAAAAAAGTCACAAAGGTCTGCTTAGACTCACACCAATCTGAGAGCTGGAAGCCCACCCTTCAGACCTGCTTCTCATTTCACTTGTGAATACAGAGAGCTAAGGAGTGAGGGCCCAGCCGCCCTGGGGAAAATGAAGAATGTTGTTCTACAGACGGTTGAGCCAATGCCTGATCTGTGTGCTACGCTGTGTGCTGGTGATAGTGTGAACTAAAACCAATCCCACTGTCCCTGCTCAATAAGCTGTTGCAAACTGTGCAAAGGGCTCTCCATCTTGAGGGCATTCTTCCATCTTCTTGTGTGCTGTTCCCAAGCAAACCTCTTAGGAACACTTTTAAAGCTTAATCGATCTATCCTTGTTGTGCAAAACAGAAAACAAACACTCTTTTGTACAAAACGAAAACAGAACCCACGGGTAGTCACTACACAGAGGGCAGCCCTTCTCATCATGTGTCTGGAAACCCTTCGGAAGACAGCTGGGGCTCCCTAAGCATCGAGAGGCAGGTGCTGCCCAAGCCCTGGCATGGCCAAGCCTGGAGGGGCTGCGGCTAGTTCTGCTTCTGTAGTTACTTAGAGCACAGACCATGCTGCTCTTTCTGGTCTCTTTCCTAGCAGAAATGTCATTACGGTAAGATAGAGAATGTCCATCTACACTGGCCTTCCATGTGTGTGAGAACTAGTCTTGAGCGGACCTGCCGTGCCCGGGACTCTGCACGCTGGCAGATATGGAGGCCTAGAGCAGCTGCTGTCCAGCATGGCGTGTGAGGCCCTGATCTTGCTACATTTAACTGCAGGGGTGAGTCTCGTATGGCCAAGCTCTTCAAGTAACGCAGGTTGCTGACACTTAAGCTGCTGCCCGAGGGAGCTTCCCTCCACTCCCAGCCTCTGAAGCCTGGCATCCCAGGGCCTCCTGGATGTGAGCTCTAGACCACCAGTGTTCACTGCAACACTCACTGGGTCCTAAGAGACACCAAGAGAGATGCCACGGTGGTTCTCCGGGAATGGACTTCTATACCTTGAACTGACCCCACGCAAGTGTCAACGTACCGGCGCTGCCCCGGGAGGAAGCTGTGGTCAGAGTTGCCGTGACAATCAGGTGAGATCTGGAAGAGTTCTCGTGCACCAGGGTGGGGTGCTGCACTCTGAGCTGCACACCTCTGTGGATGAGCCCCACAAATTCAACGGCATTCGTGACAGCCCTGGCAGAGGACAGCACAGATCAGAAGACATCCCCAGTTGACCAGCTGTCCCGGCAAGGGAGAGCTGCTCTGTGCTCAAGGTAACCTAAACTCACTCAGCTGACAGACAACTCCCACGTGAACTACGTGTGACAAGGTCAAGAAAGTAGATCAGCCAGGCCTAGAGGAACAGGCCTGTAATCCCAGATACTCAAGGAGTACAGGAAGGGGAATCACGAGTTCAAGGCTAGCCTGGTCTACAGTGTGAGTTCAAGGCCAGCTTGGACAACTTAATGACACCCTTAACCTAAAAAGTGAGGAGGGCTGAGGATGTT
>JAMJFZ010000189.1:2367500-2372500 GCA_026225945.1 Cricetomys ansorgei
TGGGCAGCTCTGGACGTCCCTCCTGGGTTGTCACTGCCTGGCACTTAACCCCAGACATCACTGTAGAGCTGTCCTTGGCCAGAAGGTCCAAAATGTTGTTATTATAAATTTCCACTATGGAAACATCAACCTTTGGGCTCCCTGAAGGGTTTTCTGAAATAAGCCTGAGAGGAAAGCAAGAACAAGGCATTAAGGAAATTCAGTGGTCCCTCGCAGAATGGCTCTTGGGGGTCGCTGGCTGCAGCCTCAGGAAACACGAGGCGTGACCTATGGGGTGGTCCCACCAGCAGCAGGGTCACTGGGAGAAGAGACCTGGAACTCTGTGGGTGAGAGCTGTCTTGAGAACAGGGCTATCTCACTGCAGCTGTCCATCCCCAAACCCGGAAGCCTAACCTGCTCTTCGTCACTCGCAGCAGAAGCGGGCAGTAGGCATCTTAGCAGGTTTCCCATCCCAAGGCTAGCTTATTTGAAGGCCTATTTGGTGAGGGGAAGCCTGGGGCCAGAGGTCCTTCTTCACACCTATTGCATCCACTATGGCTCCTATGCCTCCTGCAGGCTGCCTGAGGACCACCTCAGGCTCACAGAGAGCAACTTTATGCCTCACTTAGAGGGAAAACAACCCCAACAATGGCAGCCGCCTCCAACACTTGCCTTTCCTCTTCCCTCCCCTTGTCTCCCAGCTCCCACTCGGGGCTGTGATGGAATCTCAGCAACTGAGATCAAACACAGCATGGTCTTCAGGGGATCCTGGCTGTCCTGAACTTGACCAGTAGAGCCAACCGGCCTCGGCGACGGCGTCTTCTCCGGAAGCCATTCTGAGAACGGGGCTGAAGTCTCAGGCGGCGGACACTGCTGGAGGGCCGTCCGGAGGGATGACTCAGGCCACGCTCGGCTGTGCCGAGACCTCCATCTGGAGTTCTGCACAAAGGAGGACCTTACACCTTCCTCTGCGGGTTTCCTCTTCGGCTTGTTTCCACAGTTGATGTCTTCTCATAAGCAATTAAGAAGTAAAATGGCAGAGGAACAGGAAAGGAAAAGTTCTCCGGTGAAAGCCACAGGCTCGGCGCCTCCTCAGCCCCGCGGAGACGTCTGAGAGAGCTCCTGGCGGTGGCGACAAGCTCTGGGGGGCCGGGGCTGCCGTGCCCCTTCCTACACAGACAGGCTGGGAGACAGCATGACGTGCATGGAACATGCCCTCCCCTGGTCCCAGACCTTCCCCGGGGGTTAGTTCGGAGGCCTTTCCCGAACACCGCAGAGGTTGCTGGCTGGCCTGTAAGCTGCTGAAAACGACAGGCTGAAGCCTCAGCCCTCAGGTGGTGAGCTGTGCGTGTCCTGTCTCAATGTGAGTGCTGTGGGGAAGTGTTTGAGGGAGCAAAGGCCAGGTGGGCAGTGGGGGGACTGGAGGACCTCTCTAGGCTCCTCAGTCACCCTGATCTTGTCAGCTCAGTCCCACACATGTCATGCCAGGCTGCATCTCCGTTCTGGGTTTGGTATTAATGGTAGAGAATGTATCACACACATCTACGTAATCCGGTGTTTCTGATCAGCGCCTGGCACTTAGGAAAATACAGTATGTTTTGTTGATAAAGATGACAAGGGAGATTAATCCAGGACGGTGCCAACATCCAGGTTTAGAGTGAAGGGAGAAGGATGCAGACTAGAAAGACACTCCCCCCACACACACCAGAGCTGCCTCATGTCATTTAAAATGGCCAGGCTGCCTTCCTTTGGTGGCATCAGCAGGGACACGTTTTAGGGCAAATGGTTCAGAAAAGTGTTCTCCGACATCCAGGCCTGACGTATGGTTCCAGGTGTGGGTAGAAGAACTGACCGCTTCCTACCTTGGGTTTGTGGGAGTCACCTACCTGTGCCCTGAACCTGTTACTCTCAAAGTCTTGTCTATAGTAAGTGGGGGACAAAGGGCAGAACATTCTCCATATTTCAACTATAATTCTCCTTGCAAATGAAGGCAGTGAGGCCTGGGGAAGCTGGGTCCCCGCCCACCGGGAAGAAGACACACTCCCAGGTGCCAGGTCCATCCTGACCCAGTATGTCACTGTGCCCCACGAAAGACAGGGCAAGATGCAACTTCATGCTGTTGGGTTAGAATGCCCCCCATAAGCTCATGCGTTTGAACAGTGGGTCCTCAGCTGATGAGTTCCTTTGGAGGCTATGGCCTAGTTGGCAGATGTAGGCTAACAAGGGCCTTGAGAATTATAGCCCAGCTCTGCTCTGGCCTGAGCTCCCTGCTTCCTGACGGGTGCCATGTAAAGAAGTCACATGACCAGCTTTAGTCGTCCCAGCCGCCAAGCTTTCTCCACCCGATGGACTGAACCCTCTGGACCACGACCCCAAATAAATCCTTCTTCCCTTAAGTTGTCTCTCTGGTAGTCTGTCACAGCATTGAGAAAAGTAACTAATATCTACCCACCGGAAGTGAAGAAGCTCAAACTCAAGTGGTCAGGATGTGACCCACTATGAGGTGGAGCTGGCGGTCTCATTTCTAGATAGCTCCCTGGGTTTTCTATCAGCCAGCGGGTCTTTCCAGGGCTCCCAGGTCCAAGCCTTGGGATGCTCCTGGGCTTCTCTGCTGTCCTGATTTGCAAGCAGAAATTGACCTATGTGATCTATGGTATGCAAATGTCTGCTTTAGACTTACTGAGAATGCACCTTAACGTGGGAGTTAAGGCTGAATAACTGACTCTAAGCAAGTGCATGGCTCATGGGAATGTGGCAACGTGAAACCCAGAGTGTTATGAAGACATTTCTCCATCTCCAAGATTCCTTTTCAGAACACTGTTGCTGGACAAGAATCAAGCCAGCAGGGCAGAGCTTACCTATCAGGGAACCTCACTGCTGGCTGTGTAGCTAGGGGAGCCTCCAGGAGCCAAGAGCACTAGCAGATCCAGGCTCAGTGAGGGCAGACACCTGGCCCGTCAACCCTCAGACACTAATGTCAGTCATCCAGTCCCCTTGAGACACCCCTTGTCAGTCAAGCTGCTGTTGTGCTACCTCTACTTGGCCCCTGGAAAAGGGCGCCCTCGAATTCTGGTATTGCCCGACAAGTCAAAGACACGGCCCCTGTGGGTGGCGTGAGTGCTCTGAGGGGCCGCTCTCACCCTCAAAGCTGCACATCTCTGAGATTTCCAGAGCGCTGGTCCCTGCAGCACAGCCTGACCCAGGCTGGCATGTCTCCTGGAAATAACAGCCACGAGCAGTGGAAAATTAGCAAGGGCTTTGCAACATTTTTTCCAGAAGCAGTTAGTACTTGCAAATTGATGAACACATCTGTTCATGTGCACAAATGTTTAATGAACTCCGGTATGGAGAGGCGAGGTGGGTTCTTACGTCACTGTCTGGCTCCGGTGTTTAGGGTATGAAAAGGCAACACAGCAGAAGGACTCTCAGAGATACAACGTCTCCGGGGACTGCTGCTCTGGGGGGCTGCTGCCTGCAGGCTGAGACCCCCAGGAACCAGCGGTTCCACTAGAGGCGTGCGATGTCCAGCCTCAGGTCTAAGTAGATGGAGAGGCGGGCAGCCAGGAAAGTGGCCTCCCGAAGGGGTTCCAGTGACAGCCACAGGGGTGGGTCACGAGGACCACGGTGCCCAGGCTGCCCCACTACGAGTCTACTGAAGCCCACCTTGCTGTCTCCCTTCTAGGGTGACTTCTGTTGGCAAAACGATTAGCAGACGTGCAGGCATCCCCTGGGGAAGTGTCCGTGGAACAAGGGACCTTCGATGAGCCACATATACAGGAGCCTCTACGATAGCTAAACCACAGGCTCCCCGGAGCATCGGAAGCAGGGGTGTCTCTACCCTGCCCTCCCTCTCCAAACCTGCCCTACCCACCCCCTCCACTGCGAACTGTCTTACTTAGCGCTCGCTCAGGAACTTCTAGCCTAATGATAGGCCTCCCGTGTAAACCCACGGTGAGAACACCCAGACGCAAGGAGCTGCTGCCAGGGCTGGTTGAACGCCTCTGACCAGAGCACCAGCCCAGTCCAGCTTCCAGCCCAGTCTTGTTCTCTTGGGGCTCACTCTTTCTGCCTCACATACCTGCACAGCACCCCCTGTGCACCCTGAGTCCCCAGCTGCCCAGTACCCCCTGTCCACTCCAAGTCCCCAACTGCACGGTACCCCCTGAAGGCCCCAAGTCTCTGAGTCCCCAATTTCACGGTACCCTCTGTCCGCTCCGAGTCCCCAATAGCACAGTACCCTCTGTCCGCCCCGAGTCCCCAACAGCACAGTACCCCCTGAAGGCCCCAAGTCCCTGAGTCCCCAGTTGCATGGTATCCCCTGTCTGCCCCGAGTCCCCAGTTGCAGGGTACCCCCTGCCTGCCCTGAGTCCCCAGTTGCAGGGTACCCCCTGCCTGCCCCGAGTCCCCAATTGCAGGGTACCCCCTGCCTGCCCCGAGTCCTCACCACAGGTTATACCTGAAGAGTTCCTCAGCTGCTCTGGGGATGATGCCCAAGTCTCCCTGAGCACCTGGCAGCAGCCTCGGCTCATCGTCAGAGTGAGGCCCCAGCATGGTGTAGCTCTTCCCACTGCCCGTCTGTCCGTACGCCATAATGCACACATTGTACCTGAAATTCAAAACCCACTCAGTCCAGCAAGATGTAAATGGAGTCTGAAGTGACAGACTTGGGAGGGTTTAGAAAATGTCAGTGCTCCCCTGTATCTCTGTTCCTTGTAAATCAGGTTCTAATTTACCCACACTGCCACCTTGTACGGCCTCACGCTAAGCTAAGCTCGCCCACACACCCCTCAGTCACCTAACCACCCTTCTAACCACGATGCCCACGTCGCCTAGTTAAAGGATGGGTGCTGACCAGACCCTCCCTTGTCATTTCTGGTGGAGTGTCTATTTTGGACAAATGCAAAAACAGAGCTGAAGCAGGAAATGCATGCCAGATGGAGGGAGAGTTGGCCCAGAGACAAGAGGGGAGACGTGGACAGCCCCAAGGGGACCTTCCTCTGCAGACTACAGGCCTCTGGCCA